>JAINUG010000099.1:2570385-2615385 GCA_029706075.1 Aldrovandia affinis | reverse complement strand
TTCATATTACCAAAACATAGAAACAATACCACATCAGGGGACAGTTAAAATAAGAGAATGAAAAGTGGTAAGTGCAGCTAGCTCTTTATAACTTTATAACTGTCCTTTCCCTCTATTTCTCTCTATATTATCTTCTCTATCCCCCTCTTTCTCCCTCCCACCCACTCTTCCCTTCCTTCTGGCCACAGCTGTGAGGGTATTACCAGACCTTGCAGCTCTGGAACAGATCTAGGACAGGCAAAGTTTCCACACAGGGACAGCGGCTGCTGTGTTTGAGTGGGCCTGGTGACCTGTGAGAATGTGAATGAAGTCCTCACTGCCTTGTGGCCAAGAGATGGAGCCAAGATGTTATTGTTGGAATGGGATTTGGCCTAATGACTGTAACAGGACTGGACAGGACTGGAATGATGAAGACCATTCAGGGGCACAAGAATGTGACAAAAATGCAAAAACATGCTTGCCCTTTAGTCCTGTTGCGGTTGAAACATAAAAGCAATGATCTCAATACCGTTAAGATTATGTATGTTCCGCAGATTAAACTTGACTTCCCCTTCCGTCTCCCCTGATAGACTGCCCTAAAGGATTCTGGGGCATCAATTGCCAGCTGCCCTGCCCCCCCTGTGCGAATGGGTCGTCCTGCAATAAGGAGACGGGTCGCTGTGACTGCGCTCCGGGGTTCACCGGAGAATACTGCCACAACGGTGAGAGAAACATGCAGCGCGTGCCTGCTCCCAGAACAGAGCACCACACCAGGGCCACACATACCAGTCTGCTCCCATCCTTCTGATTTACATACAGAAAAGGCACAAGTATTAATTGGGACGTGCTGGTGTCGCCCTGATTCAAACTCTCACTCCCCTGTCTGTCACGCCCGCAGCCTGTCCCAGCACGCACTATGGCCAGGACTGCGTGCGCCTGTGTACCTGCCACCCCGATGCCCGATGTGACCATGTGACCGGCGAGTGCTCCTGTCCGCCCGGGCACGCGGGACGCGACTGCAACACGCGTGAGCCCCTCCCTCCGTCACCACATCCCTCCCTCCGTCACCACATCCCTCCCTCCCTCCCTCCCTCCCTCCGTCACCACATCCCTCCCTCCCTCCCTCCGTCACCACATCCCTACTGACATCATCCGTCACCACATCCTCTACTGATCATCCCATCCCTCCGTCACCACATCCCTACTGACATCATCACATCCCTACTGACACCCTACTGACATCATACATCACCACATCCCTACTGACATCACACATCCTTACTGACATCACATCCCTACTGACATCATCACATCATCCCTACTGACATCCCTCCCTACTGACATCACACATCACCACATCCCTACTGACATCATCACCACATCCCTACTGACATCATCACATCCCTACTGACATCATCCATCACCACATTACCCTACAATACACACCCACCTCATGCCATTCTCCATTATACAACCTGCTGACATCATCTGACCGGTGATGTCTATCCCTACTGACATCTCTTGCGCGAACAATAATCGATCTTACCATGTATTAATGCTCTCTTCTCCATTATACAACCTGCTTCACAATACATCTCATGTCTATCGCTGTACTCTTATCTCTCCATTATCTTACCATGTATTAATGCTTCTTCTCCATTATACAACCTGCTTCACCCAATACATCTGATGATGTCTATCGCTGTACTACTGCGCTTATCTCTTGCGCGAACAATAATCGATCTTACCATGTATTAATGCTCTCTTCTCCATTATACAACCTGCTTCACCCAATACATCTGAAGCGGTGATGTCTATCGCTGTACTACAATCTCTTGCGAACAATAATCTTACCATGTATTAATGCTCTCTTCTCCATTATACAACCTGCTTCACCCAATTCATCTGAAGCGGTGATGTCTATCGCTGTACTACTGCGCTTATCTCTTGCGCGAACAATAATCGATCTTACCATGTATTAATGCTCTCTTCTCCATTATACAACCTGCTTCACCCAATTCATCTGAAGCCATGATGTTCGCTGTACTACCATGATTGATCCTACCATGTATTAATGCACATCTTGTAAGTCACTCTGGATAAGAGCATCTGCTAAATGCCTAAATGTAAATGTTAATGTAAGCGGTTTGGCACAGCTATTATGGACCTGCTTTAATCAATATGTAAACAGAAATAGCACTATACAGTATGTATAAAATGCCTATATGTAGTGCTATACGCACGCAAGACCCCCTGGCACATGGCGACAGCGCATTTCGCAGCCCTTTCAACCAATCATGAAACACCATATAAAGAGACTTGTAATTCATATAAGCCCAATTGCTGGCAGTGGCTCAGTGGTTATCGACACGGGCTGGCACCCAGGAAGAGCGATAAACAATGAACTGGAAACCGGAGGGAGGCTAGTTCACTTCCTGGGCACTGCAGCCCTGAGCAAGGCACTGAACCCTAACTGCTCCAGGGGTGCCGTACTATGGCTGACCCTGCACCTGACCTCTCTGATGGAATACATATGTATAGTGGTCTATGTGTGTGTGTATCTAGGAGAGATATGTGAAAAGACAAATTCCAATTACCTTGTGTAACATGGCTAATAAAGTATATTCTATTCTATTCTGTTCTATTATGTGCTTCACACCTGGACAACGCATACTTCACCCAGCTGACATAGACCTGCATGTCCTGACCCACAATATCCCCATGCGTTTCACACCTGCTCCATACCACAGATATAGGCCTGCTCCGCTCATCCCCGACCCAGATCCGGCGTGGAGTTCTTTAATGTGTTTGCGTGTTTCCCCATCTCTCGTTCCGCAGTGTGTGAGGAGGGGTACTGGGGCGCGGGGTGTGCCAGCCCGTGCCAGTGTGCCGACAGCGCCTGACCTGTGACCCCGTGAGCGGGCGCTGCGCGTGTGAGGCGGGGTTCACCGGCGACCGCTGCGAGCTGAGTAAGAGCCGCCATCTCACGCCAGCCCAGCCCGCGCCAGCTCAGAGACGCCACGCTCTGCCGTAGTCTAGACACACTGCTCAGTCACTCACGTCTCAGCGCTGCTCCGCCAGCATCAGTTGTCTTTATTTGGGGTATTTCCATTTACAGTCACAGAGCGTCAAAGTGTCTATTTTACAGAGGCAATAAAGAAAAACAGGAAAGAAAAACTGTTTTCAGCCAACATGGAAAAACTATTTCCTTACCTTTATAGGCAATTGAATTGTACTCCTGGAAAATAGTTTGAGGCTGAGGCTTACAACATAATAATAGCAATAATAATAATAATTGTTAAGATTTTCTAGGCACTGACTGGTATAAAGTGTCAGGTATAAAGTGGTTCTACAGTTAGACCAGGACACGCGCTTACAGTATTTACAGAGAAACACTGCCATCTACAGGCAAAGCTCAGTATTTCTCAAGTCAAAGACCATAACCCAAACAAATCTTTAATTGCGGCCAACAGGGTGTATGTGTGTGTGCGTGTGTATTGTTTGGTAATGGATTCCTACATTTCCCATGCTCCTCTCTCAGAGTGTCCCGAGGGCAGCTATGGGCTGGGTTGTGAGCTGAGCTGTCACTGTGAGAACAGGGCGAGCTGCGATCATGTGAGTGGAGCCTGCACCTGCTTGGCTGGCTGGTCCGGGACCTACTGCGAGAGGGGTGAGTTACTCTGCAGAGCAAAGACACCGACCCATACCCCTCACACACTCACACACCCACCCCTCACACACTCATACCCCTCACACACACATACCACTCACCCCTCACACACTCATACCCCTCACACACATACCCCTCACACATACCCCCCTCACACACACATACCCCTCACACACTCACACTCATACCCCTCACACACTCATACCCCTCACACACTCATACCCCTCACACCACAGCAAAGACACCCACCCCTCATACCCCTCACACCACAGCAAAGACACACACATACCCCTCACACCACAGCAGAGACACACACATACCCCTCACACCACAGCAAAGACACACACTCATACCCCTCACACCACAGCAAAGTCACACATGCCTCTCACATCCCAGAAAGGTTCAATAGGACCAATCTACTTTTTTAGTGCTTCCATTTCCCACTTGGTAAGTTATCATCTAGAGTGAATATATCGCTGACTGTGCTTCTTGTATGCGGTATTTTAGTTGGACAGAAGTGCAAAGGAATTTATATAGCAGTGAATTCATTCAGATTCAGCTGATTTGAAATGATCAGCAAAATGGCCTTTGCCCCTAAAAATTCACACTGATAACAGACCAGAGTGCCAAAGCTAGGTCACCGTGGATAGACTATAGCATACATTTTTCTGTACTGTAACTTTAACTCTGCTTTTCTGGGGGGGCTTGCTTCATTACAGATTAAATACTCGCCTCCAGTAAAAGAGTGGTATGATGTAATGTGTGCTTCACTGTCAGTGCTGGCCAGTCCTGAAAGGCCTCTCCTCCACACTGTAAAGACAGGAAGTCGAGTAAGTGGTAAAGTAATCTGCTGGGTTAGGCCGGCTGTGTGAGGTTTAAAATAACAGTTTTTAAAGATCTGGAAATAATCTTCAGCTTCATACCAGCTTGTTTTATCTGGAGTCTGCCGCATTGATACCTCAGCATGTGGAGACTTAAAGCGACGACCAGCAAATCGCTGAACAAAAACCTCACAAGTAGAACAGAGGTCTACCCTCGCTCCAAAGACAGCACAACCCTGACTGCTCTTCCACCCCTTATTTTGCCATTTAGCAATCTGATTTTTGTTAAATTTACCAGATGTCGCTTTACACTTCAGGTCCTTGTGTGCTCTCAGAAGCTGAAATACTCCTCTGGTCAAACACTGGTCCTGGTGCATGCATCTTGAAGGATACACAATGAACAGGAGCTGTGTGGAGAGTGCCCTCCTCTGGCCAAACACGTTACTGCAGTTTCAACAATTATTCTGGCCAAAAACCTGGCCAGAAAACATCCAAATTCCATCATGTTTGGTGCAATATTTAATACAGCAAAATCTTGATAATTATTATTCTTATTATCTACACAATAATGGCTTATTTTGCACCCCAAGGGAACATTTGTACAAAATTGGCTAGAATCCTGTCTATTTTGGACATATAAAAAAACATATACAAGCCCCAAACCCCCCCAAAAATCCTTTGTGGGGGTACAAACGGTGATATCAGTAGGTATCTACATGGATGCAGGTGTGACAGTGAAGGAGCTGAGAGAAAGTGTGTCTCCCTCCCTCCTGCCAGTGACGTGAGTTTCACCATCAGATCATCAGCTCAGCACCGGGACATCCACAACACTGAGGAGATTAGGATTTACTGTTCAGATGTTCCCGTCCTCTCAGTATATACACGTACAAACACACACACACACACACACACACACACAGACACACGTACAGTCACATGGACACACAGACATGCACACACGGGCAAGAAATACACAGGCATACATGCACACACAGTCACATGGACACACATACATTACATTATTACATTACATTACAGGCATTTAGCAGACGCTCTTATCCAGAGCGACTTACAGTTTACAATCCATTTATACAGCTGTATATTAACTGAAACTATTCAGGTTAAGTACCTTGCTCAAGGGTACAACGGCAGTGTCCTACCTGGGGATTGAACCTGCAACCTCTGAGTTACAAGCCCAGTTCCCTAACCATAATACCACACACCACTATACACACATGTGCACACACACAAATATACACACACACGTACGCACATACAAATATACATGCACACACGTACACACATATACACGCACGCACTCACACACACACACACACACACACACACACACACACACACACACACACACTGATCTGGACAGATTATATTATCCTCATCAGTCTGCCTTTAACGGGACTACAGAACCCAACTGGCCATTTTCACTGCAAAGCCGCAACAGAGGCAAACTTAGACATACGGTTATCTGCCAGAAAACCCCCCTCAAAAAACACCCAGAAATACACACATTCCTACAGTGAGCTGTAGTGTTACAACAATGGTGAGCGGCGCAAGGCAGCAGCCCAGAAAGGCTCCCCTCTGAGCCCTAAAATCACCAGGTCCCAGTCGCAGACCCTCCTCAGTGTGGCCGTGATTGGATACAGCAGGGGGTGTGTCCCGCAGCTGTCACTCAATCACAGACGCCGGCCCAGCCGAAGACAGGAAGCTGTCAGAGAGAAAGCTCGAAACACATAATGACATATCACTCTGCGGGGCAGTATCCCTCTCTTCCCCTTCGACCGCTGGGTGCTGCTCTGAATGTGTCGCCCCGAACGTGTCATATCTCTCATCGCATGTGGAAGCGAGCCCCACCGCATCACGTGGGCAGGCGCCCCGCGCAACCCTCACCCACTAATTCGGCAAAGCATTCGGTGAAACTCGGAACAAAAGCGCACATTTAGAAAAAAATGCCGTTTTTAGGGGTTCTGTATCGCCTTTCACATTCCGCGCAGTCTACGGTTCGGAGGAACATTTCACCAGTCAGATTCTATCTCTCTCTGCCCAATGAAAAACAGATTGGAGCGACCGCAGCTTAAACAGTAACCTGGCTTTGTTTAAGGGGCGGGGCTCGTGGACCCTGACGACAGGACTGCGGACTCAGCAGGTGTTCTAATTACCGCGCCCTCCGCGCGCCCCCCCCCGCTCCCCGCGGCCGGCTGCCTCCCAGCTTTGATGTGGCGCGCGGACGCTCCGCAGATGGGGGGATGTGAGATCACTTAACGAATGCTGACGCTTCGCAAACGAGCAGCAGAGCGCGGCGCACTTTAATATCGAGATCTCTCTCTCTTTTTTTCCCCCTCCTTTACGCTCGGTGGTAGAGCGGCTACAACACAGAGACTTGGCCGCCTTTCCTTTGCGCAACATCCAATCCTAACCAGAGGATGTTCTGTCTTGGCTCGCAGCGTGCCCGGACGGCTTTTATGGCCTCGACTGCGGCCAGATGTGCGAGTGCAGGAACGGTGCCCGCTGCGACCACATCACAGGGGCCTGCCACTGCTCCGCAGGCTGGGCCGGGGCCCAGTGCACTCTGGGTAGGGATCCCACATCATTAAAACGGGGTGTGAGAGAGAGGCACTCTCGGGCCCATCACGGCATCTCTCCCTCGAAATATGTTGCAAATGTGTTTGTGAACAATTATCTGCGTAATGATATCCTGCGTGTCTTGTTTTGGGATGTGTGCGTGTGGGTTCGGGGGAGGGGGGGGGGGGGGCGCATTGTTAATTAGGGCACATTCGGGATAAATGCATCCACGTGTGTATTGGGACAGATTTAAGAAACTGTAACGTGGAAAAGGGGTTTTTAGTACCGCCAGTCTCTCCGCTGGGCTTTAATGAGTATGGGCATGTGCCCCGGCGGATCAGTGTCTTGTTTTAAATGGGGGAAAGGCCCTGTTCCCACAGCGGAGTGCATGTCATTCTCTGGGTTACGAGCCAGGCCTGCGAGGCTCGCCTCGGCCCATGCAGCGGTGTCATGCTGTGTCCCCCCTTGCAGCCTGTCCCAGGGGGCGCTTCGGGGAGAAGTGCGGCCGGGCCTGCGACTGTGACAACGGCGCCCCCTGTGACCACGTCAGCGGGCGGTGCAGCTGCGCGGCCGGGTGGAGCGGAGCGCGATGCCAGCAGCGTGAGTGGGTGGCCAATAAGACCCTGCCCGGTGCAATCTGCGATTTACGGTTGTGTTATTTAGCAGACGCGTCTTATCCACAGCGACTCACACGAGTGCACTTACATGGCTAGAGACTTTGGACTGAACTGTAAGCTGCAGTCTAAACATTGACATTGCTGACGTTCGTGCTTCAAAATGTGTTACACGAAGGGAAAAAGAGGTTAAACATTCTTTTTTTTAATGAATTGAGGTAAAGTACTGACCAGTCTGGCCATTGCTGTAGTCCCAATTACTCCAGGCTGTCTCAATAAGCCACATCATATAGAAGATGCTAGCAGCTCTCAAAGCTGAGGTGGCCAAACGGGTCATTTCCTCTTTCCTAATCTGAACTGGGCTCCATTTCTCTGCATGAGTGTGCGTGATGACACAATGAGTAGGTGTGTCTGTTCGTACGTGTGTGCAATATGAGTGTGCGTGTAACAGTATGCGACGAGTGCACGATGTGTGTGTTACTGTGATATGTTGCATGAGAGTGAGTTATGAGTGTGTGAATGAGAGTGTGTTATAGTGTGAGATGTTGCATGTGTGTGTGTGTGTGTTATAGTATGTGCTGAGTGTGTGTGTGTGTGCGTGTGTGTGTGTGTGTTTATAGTATGTGCTGTGTGTGTTTGTGTGTGTGTGTGTGTGTGTGTGTGTGTGTTATAGTATGTGCTGAGTGTGTGTGTGTGTGTGTGTGTTATAGTATGTGCTGAGTGTGTGTTTGTGTGTGTGTGTGTGTGTGTGTTATAGTGTGCTGAGTGTGTGTGTGTGTCTCTGTGTTGTGTTATAGTATGTGCTGAGTGTGTGTGTGTGTGTGAATTAGAGTGTGTGTTATAGTATGGGTGGTGCTGTGTGTGGTCTCTGTTTCCAGCTTGCCCCGCTGCCTATGGGGTGGGCTGCAGTCAGCTGTGCCTGTGTCAAAATGGCGGCTCCTGTGATCATGTGACGGGTCAGTGTTCCTGCCCCTCGGGGTGGACCGGGTCGGCCTGCGAGTTGGGTAAGTGGGGGGGGGTCATATTTCCGGGTCCGGTTATATTTCAATATTATTAGAAATGAAATTCATTTTCTTACATTTAATAGTGCATTATTCATTGAATCGGGCAAAAATGGGTAAAATAGCAAATGTGATTATGGATATTCTGTGCAATTGCACAATATTGCTGAACCCTAGTCAAATGTGGGGTCATGATAAACCACACCTTAGGCTACATTTGTTAACAGAACAGAATGTGGCAGGATGCTTGCTTCAAAGGAGCTTTTTCTCTTTGCTGTAGAGAATCAGGATGGGCATTATGTGGCAGGATATACAATTCAAATTAATTCAAAACAAGTCCCTACATCACTTTGCTGTAGATTAGTGATGGACAATTTCTGTCTTGAACGGCTGGTTTCTATTGGTTTCTTTCCATACCAACTGAACTACACCTGGAAAATACCTAGTGAGGTCATTTTTTATCCCAGTAATGGCTTCAATTTAAACATTAAGACATAAGAACATAAGAATACATAATGATGAGAACAGGCCGTTCGGCCCATCTAGGCTCGTCATGTCCTAATCTAAAGAGTATCTAGTACTACATCTAGCCTGGACTTGAATAGCCCAAGCTTTTCTGCCTCTACTACCCAACCTGGCAAGCTGTTCCAGGCATTGACAACTGGACAAATGGGAAGACCTCACTGACCATCCAGTAGTGTGACTACCAATATCCTACTAGTGTGAAAGGGGGGCTGTATATGGCATGTTGATGTTGTATCTTTGCTAAGAGTGTGAGAAGGGCCTTTGTTGTATCCCCATCTTTGCTATAGAGTGTGAGAAGGGGCTGTATATGGCAGGATGTTGTATCTTAAGCCTTTCCCCATCTTTGCTATAGGGTGTGAGAAGGGGCTGTATATGGCAGGATGTTGTATCTTAAGCCTTTCCCCATCTTTGCTATAGGGTGTGAGAAGGGGCTGTATATGGCAGGATGTTGTATCTTAAGCCTTTCCCCATCTTTGCTATAGAGTGTGAGAAGGGGCTGTATATGGCAGGATGTTGTATCTTTTCCCCATCTTTGCTATAGAGTGTGAGAAGGGGCTGTATATGGCAGGATGTTGCAGGATCTTTGCACTGTATATGACAGATGTTGTATCCCTTTCCCCATCTTTGCTATAGAGTGTGAGAAGGGGCTGTTTGGCAGGATGTTGTATCTTAAGCCCTTCCCCATCTTTGCTATAGAGTGAGAAGGGGCTGTATATGGCAGATGTTGTATCAGACTTCCCCATCTTTGCTATAGAGTGTGAGAGGGGGCGGTATGGGGCAGGATGCACGCAGACCTGCAGCTGTTTGAACGGAGGAACGTGTGACAGACTGACAGGGGAGTGTACTTGTCGTCACGGCTGGACCGGGGACCGCTGTCAGACAGGTGAGAGTGATGCTGCAAGTGTCCCACTGCATTATGGGAGAAGTTTATCCTTAATGAGGACGTCTGTCTCTGTTCCCTGCAGCCTGTCGAAGCGGTTACCATGGGCAACGCTGTGAGCGGAAGTGCGACTGTGAACACAGCGAAACATGCCACCATGTGACGGGCTGGTGTCAGTGTGACCCGGGCTGGAGAGGGGCCAGGTGCGACAAACGTGAGTGCCCTGCAGAGAATATAAAACTAGATCATACAAGAGAGCCTGTTTCACCACCTTTGAGGAAGGTGCACCACAGTGCAAAGCCAGTGACTCAAGACTCCACTGACTGCCTGTTCGTCGGGATTAATGAGGATTTTAGTATCGTTCAGGATCAACACATGATGAGAACACATCAACCAGCACTGTCCCAAAGTTAGCACTCTGGATCAGAAGGATTTGTTAAAAAAATTAGTTCAAGGATAACCTCTCAATTTGAATAGCAGACATTGAATGAGGCAATTACTACAAATCATCTCGGCCATGCACGAGAATTTTTACAACTATTATAAAATCATTTTCCTTCAATCTGATCCAGTTACTTTTTCTGATCATCCATCTAAATGTCTGCCTTTTTGAATGAAACAGCGGCAGTTACAATAATGACCACAGCAGTGTTGTTTTCTCTGCTTCTATACACTACCCTCCCAGTGCGGAGGTTGGAACAGTGCCCCCATTATAGAGGTCACTGGCGCCCCACTTGTGTGCATCTTATCTCTGATCGTTTCTTTCGTCTTCGGCATTCTACATGTGAAATCATGGCTGCCGAGTCCTGTAATATTCCGTTCCCTGCCAACCACCCTATTACATTGACCCATCAGGTCACAACAACTGCCCAGTCTGGAGTCATCGTGTTGGTGTACTACCAGCCTGGGATTGAATAATCCCTTTATTCTCTGTTCAGCAGGAGGGCGCACAAATTAGTCCCTTGGTGCCAGTGTTCATGGGTATCGCTGGCCAGTCATCAAAACTGGGTGGCTTTCTCTTCCAGCCTGTTTGCCAGGATTTTTCGGGGGCAGCTGTGCCCAGCTGTGTGCGTGCCTGGATGGGACGTCCTGCCACCATGTAACAGGGGCGTGTGTGTGCCCTGTGGGATTGTGTGGGATCGGCTGTGCGCAGAGTAAGCGTCTCTTTCCATTTTCCATCTCTTAACATCTGATAAGCGTTACACTCAAATCGGCCAGTAAAACAGGGAGCCATTGTTGTGTCTCCCCCACACGGATAATGGTCAGGAATGCAGACACGCGTAATGACACTCATGTAATGGTCTTTTGAGTCTGGTCCTGTCTTATCTGCTGCGCACGCTGTTGCACTAAGTGCTGTGGTTGTATGAAAACATACACTGGAGTGTTTCATGATTTACCGCCTGTGTGTGTGTGTGTGTGTGTGTGTGAGAGTGAGTGTGTGAGTGTGAGAGTGTGTGTGTGTGTGTGTGTGTGAGTGAGTGAGTGAGTGAGTGAGTGAGTGTGAGTGAGTGAGTGTGAGAGTGTGTGTGTGTGTGTGAGAGAGAGTGAGTGAGTGCGTGAGTGCGTGAGGTGTGTGTGTGTGTGTGTGTGTGTGTGAGTGAGAGAGTGAGTGCGTGTGTGAGTGAGTGAGTGAGTGAGTGAGTGAGTGAGAGTGAGTGAGTGTGTGTGTGTGTGTGTGTGTGTGTGAGAGAGAGTGAGCGTGTGTGTGTGTGCGTGTGTGTGTGAGTGAGTGAGTGAGTGAGTGTGTGTGTGTGTGTGTGCATGTGCGTGTGCGTGAGTGAGTGAGAGTGAGCATGTGTGTGTGTGTGTGTGTGTGTGTGAGAGAGAGTGAGCGTGTGTGTGTGTGTGTGCGTGCGTGTATATTTTAAACGGCTATATCTGGCTTCTTTCGCAGCTTGTCCCACTTGCACGTTTGGGCAGAACTGTACAAAACTGTGCCAGTGCTCCGGGGGCCACGGGCAGTGCGACCCAGTAACAGGGAAGTGCACCTGCCTACCTGGTTACTACGGAAACCACTGTGAACTGGGTAAGCGTTGTCGTTTACTTGTATATTGCTGTGCGCGGCTGGCAGGGTGTTTGCGTAAAACCATGGTTTCTGTGTGAATGTCCACGTGAAACAGTAGAAACACAAATGTAGTTGTGTTTCTAAGGCGTTGCTATGACCCCTGCAGTGTGTCGAGAGGGAACCTATGGGCCAGGCTGCAGGGAGAAATGCAGATGTGCCAACGGGGGGCGCTGTGACCCCTCCACAGGCGCGTGCGAATGTCCGCCGGGCTACATCGGAGCCGACTGCGGCCGCGGTGAGTCTGTTAGCATTTCACGTCCATCAAGGGAGGGGCTCCCAACAGCAGATGAATACCAGCAGGAATGCAACAGCACTGATTACCACACTTTGGGACAAATATAGACGCCGCGTGTCTGTGTGTGTTCCTCAGGCTGTCCAGCTGGACGCTACGGAAGAGACTGCGCCCTGGTGTGCCTCTGTGGCGAAGGAGGACACTGCCACACCGCGACAGGGACGTGTGTCTGCGCCCCAGGCAGGACGGGCCAGTTCTGTCAGCAAGGTGCCGAGCTACACCCCCACCACGAAAAAACTAAAAACGATCAAATGAGATCAGTGAACACACCAATACATTTAGACAAGGGCAGGTACATAAAATGGAAAGAAAGTATGCTACTGAAAATGGGACCAAAACATTTATGTCAATCCTGGCTGAAAGGAAATTGTTCTTTTTTTCTATTTTTCTATTGCAAAGTGGCAGTCGCAACATCTAGCGTCGTCCACAAATTCATCCAAATTCATGTAGTTTCAGCCATATTTTCTTGGAGCCCAGAAACCCTAAACTGCGTCTGTAATCTTGCCGTTTATCAGTGGTTCCACCAGTTTCGCGTTTCGACTTTTCCAGAACCCTGCAAATGAATCTGCAGACGTGCCTCTGCTTATGTTCCCGTGTTGAATGTTTACAGAAACCTATAAGTAGCTCATTTTCCATGTCCCGTGTCGATGGACTTGGCAATGAAACAAATAAATAAACAGAGGAATCAAAGTGATTCGCTTATTGTTTCCCCAATCTAAATTACCCAAAGAAACATGATTAGCCTTTTATTGCCTTGCCAAATTAGGCCACTTTACCATCGCAATAATGAACTGTTGCAAAAATAAACGTGTGTGCGAGTGTGTGTGCCTGTGCACGACTGCTGGAGAGAAAGCAGCGATAGCAGGAATGTTAATGTTAGTTTCCATCACTACCAAGTTGTTGACTGTGCCTTGTGTTGTGCCTGTGGTAGAGTGCCCTAGGGGGCGCTATGGAGAACAGTGCCGGAACACCTGTGAGTGTCGGAATGGGGCCATCTGTGACCCCCGTGACGGGACCTGCAGGTGTGGGCTGGGCTGGACCGGGCCACGGTGTGAGAGAGGTGAGTACAGGGGACGTCTGGGCCTGCCGTCACTGTAAGAGAGGTACAGCGTTTAGGTGGGCCAGCGAGGCTACACAAACCCCCAGGCGGGAGGAACTATCGTATTCTCATTCACTCAGTGATCTGAACCAATCATAATATTTTTTTGTATCAAGTTGCAGGTCTTTGATATCTGCATATTATTGTATGCCCAAGTGTGCCTTTGTGTGCTGTTTTAAGATATTTGCATATTGTGTTCCAGTATGCCCAAATGGTGCCTTTGTGTGCTGGACTGATGTTTTAAGGGTCATGTTTGTATTTGTGTTGCCACTGCATGCGCCACTGGGAAAATCTTGCCAGCACTGTGTGCTGGACTGCCTCAGTGATCACTCCTGCCTCAGTTTAGGGCCTGGCTCTACTCTCAGTGTGATGGAACAGTTAAATGATCACTCCTACCCAGTTTAGGGCCTTGCTCTAGTCTCAGTGTGATGGAACAGTTCAATGATCACTCCCAGTTTAGGGCCTGGCTCTACTCTCAGTGTGATGGAACAGTTCAATGCATTTTTACATTTACATTTTTAGGCATTTATCAGACGCTCTTATCCAGAGCGACTTACACAGTTTACATTTCTTTACATACAATCAATTTATACAGCTGGACACTGAAGCAATTCTGGTTAAGTACCTTGCTCAAGGGTACAACAGCAGTGCCCCACCTGGGAATTGAACCTGCAACCTCTGAGTTACAAGCCCAGCTCCCTAACCATTACACTACACTGGCAGTGATCAATGATCACTCCTACCCCAGTTTAGGGCCTGCCTCTACTTTTAGTGCGATGGAACAGTTCAATGATCACTCCTGCCCCAGTTTAGGGCCTGCCTCTACTCTCAGTGCTGGAAGAGTTTGACATTTGTGGTAGTTGCTGAGCACAGTGGTACATGAAGTTGCTGATCATTTTAATTTCTTTCTTTTTTGCAAGGATGTCCATCTGGATTTTTTGGCCTCTACTGCATCCACTCCTGCGACTGCAAAAATGGCCAATCATGCCATCCTGTGACTGGGCAGTGCTTGTGTCCTCCTGGTTTCCATGGTTCTCAGTGCCAGAAACGTGAGTGTGACCATCAGCAGACCATGTTTTACCAGCTAAAGGCTGGATTTGAGCCATTACCGTACTGTATCTTACAGAATAGAGATCGAATAGACTGTCACCATGCCATGTCTTACCAAACAGAGAGGGGTTAGACCATTACCGTATGCTATTTTCTGTTGTTGGACCAATTTATATCCCTTATTTGATCAAAATTATGTCAATTTGGAATGTCAAATCTTATATGCCTATAGGTAACTGACAAAATATAGCAAACACTTGAATAAATGAAGGGTTCTGGCAGCTCTGTTATGGTGTGGGGTGCATTTTCCAGGCATGGTTTAGGTCTGCTCAATCCCTTAGTGGGCAATACAAAAATAAATACATAAATACAAAGCCATTCTGAGTGATCACCTTCATCCTCTGGTGAAGCAGTTCTGTCCTCATGGGAGTGGTCTCTTCCAGGATGGCAATGCCCCCATCCACAGGGCACGAGTGGTCACTGAATGGTTTTATGAGCATGAAAAAGATGCAAACCATATGCCATGGCCATCTCAGTCACCAGATGTCAACACAATTTTACACTTATGGGAGATTCTGGAGCAGTGCCTGGGACAGCGTTTTAAGACACTTTATGTTGATGGTTCCTTTATTTTGTTAGTTACCTGTATATATATACTGTATATATAATAATGTATATACAGGGGGTAGAGAAAATAGTTAAAACATTAAATGAAAAAGGACTCATATTTTAAAGTAACAAAATCACAATTAAAAAGTAGTGTTCACATGTTTCATATTAATGTCAATACTAACTACCAATATGTTTCTGCTATAAAAGCTGTTTTAAAATGAACACTTTAATATGAGTTTCTAAAGCAACATGAGAGATCTAAAGAAAGGTGAAATAGTTGGTGCCCAATTTGCAGGTGCGTCAGTCACAGAAACAGCTAATTTATTTAACGTGTCAAACATTGGCACGGTGTCGAAAATCATGATGGCATACGCCAAACAAGGAAAAACTGCATCCGGAAAGAGAAACAGTGGTCGCGGAGTTGAAGCTCACTGACATGGATAGACAGACACTTAACAGGATAGTTACTAAAAACCACAGAACTGAACCTACACCTCCGTGACCCAGTCTCAACAAAAACTCCAGCGTGAGCTTCATAAAGCTGATATTTATGGTAGGGCTGCCATTCGGAAACCGCTTGTAACCAAGGCCAATGCACAACAACGCTCAACCTGGTGTAATGAGCACAAAACCTGGACTTCTGAGCAGTGGGTGAAAGTAATATGGTCTAATGAGTCATCTTTTACTGTTTTTCATGTTGGTTTAGGCAGGTTTATGTTTGGAGAAAGCCATAGGAAGCCTTCAACCCACATTTCCTGTTCCCAACTGTTAAACATGGTGGTGGATCTGTTATGGTATGAGAAGCCGTCTCATGGGAATCATTCAGCCCAATTATTAGTCTGCATGGTAGAATTATGACCAAGGAATACAAAGCCATTTTAGGAGACTAGGTGCACCCTATTGTTTCCTCAAGATTTTCCCATATTCCAAGATGATAATGTCCCCATACATTCTGCTAAATGGATTCAAGAGTGGTTTCATGAGCACCAGGAAGAAGTCAAACACCTACCATGGCCTCCCCAGTCTCCAGATCACTGAACCTTTTATGAGAAGTTTTGGAATGTAGTGTGGAGTAGATTTCCACCACTTTCATCTCTCAAAGAACTGGGGGCTCTACTTGTTGGTCCAATATCCCGCTAGAAACAGTTCAAAACTTGAATAACATCATTCCAAGAAGGACTGCAGCTGCTCTGAAGGCAAAGGGCAGCCCAACCTCTTATTAGTGAATAAATATTCATATATTGTTTGGTGTTTCCATTATTCTGTCATTTCAGAGACTCATTGTCTCCGTATTTGACTGTGTGGAACAGACCGGACGTGACTGATGCTGTATCGTGCTCTACAGATCAGGGAGAGGGCCTAACCCTTACCGCGCTCTGTTTTCACAGAGCAGAGGGTGGACGTGAATCAGACACCCCTGAAAGTCACCCACTCTTGCGCCAAGACTGGCAGAGGATTGAGTTTCCCGATATCCGCGTAGAGAGAGAGCAGACAGGGTCAGTTGATGAGAGACAGGTGTTTCCTCGCTCACGCTGAAAGGCCGTTAACACATTCCTGCTGCCTCTCTCTGGCGGTGGGGCTGGTCTCTGCCCTGCCGAGTGAGCGCCTAACTACCCACTCCAGCCTCAGCAGGGGGGCACTGTGGAGCGGGGAGCAGATGCTGAGCAGACAGTGTGTGTGTGTGTGTGTGTGTGTGTGTGTGTGTGTGTGTGTGTGTGTGTGTGTGTGTGTGTGTGTGTGTGTGTGTGTGTGAGTGTGTGTGTGTGTGTCACACTGTGTGTGTGTGTGTGTGTGTGTGTGTGTGTGTGTGTCACACTGAGACTGACCGGCGATGTGTGTGTGTGTGTGTGTGTGTGTGTGTGCTGACCGGCCTGCGTGTGTGTGTGTGTGTGTGTGTGTGTGTGTGTGTGTACTGACAGGGTGTGAGGCCGGCAGGTTCGGGGGGGGCTGCCAGCAGCAGTGTGACTGCGAGGGGGCGGGACCCTGCCATCCCGTCACTGGACAGTGCCAGTGCCCCCCAGTGCCCCCCGGGGAGGACGGGAGATCGATGTGAGAGAGGTACCAACACCCCTCCTGCCCTACAGAGACACACACTCACACCAACTCTGACTCTCTCTCTTTCACACACACACAAACACACACATACATGGATACGCTTACACTAGCAAACCCTCACACATACACAAACACAGATACACGCAAACTAGCACACACGCACAAACGGATACGCTAACACTAGCACACACACACACACGCACAAACAGATATGCTCACACTAGCACACACACACACAGACACAGACACACACACACAGATATGCTCACACTAGCACACACGCACACACGCACAAACAGATACACTCACACTAGCAAACCCTCACACATACACAAACACAGATACATTCACATTAGCACACATGCACAAACACATATACAGATACGCTAACACTAGCACACACAAACTAGCACACACGCACACTCACAAACGCACATACGGATACACTCACACTAGCACACAGGCATGCACACGGATACGCTCACTAGCACGCACTCACACGCTCAAACTGATGTTCACACTCACTCTCACATGCCCTTGGTACAAAATGACACCATTAGCGATGTACTGCAGGGAAATTTTTTGCGCACTTAAACCGGCGCCGACTCCCATTCTAAAAACGAATGTCAGCACGCACTGGCTTTTAAAAATGTTCGACACATTAAAAAGCTTACCCATTCTTCAATATTCAAACATATGGACCAAATCAGTAAGGCGAGGAAGCATCTGATTGGCCAATTATCAACTGAACATAGTGTGTCTTATTCTCTCTCTCCGTCTGTGTCTACACCCTTCCCTCCCTCCCTCCCTCCCTCCCTCCCTCCCTCTCTTTCTCATTTAGATTGCGACGGTAATCACTTCGGCCCCGGCTGCTCCCTGCCGTGCCAGTGCACTCATCAGGCCCACTGTGACGCCCGCACCGGCCGTTGCGTGTGCCCTGTCGCCCGGACGGGGCCCACCTGCGCGGAAGGTAACATCTCGCCGAGCCAGCGGGACACCGATACCGCCGTCACGCGAGAGCCGCAAAGCTGAAACAGGTTTTCCGCGGAGCCCTCTGTCAGTAACTCTGTCAGGGCTCGGGCCGCGCTCCCTGTCTCTCTCCGTCTCCCAGATCGGCTCTCTGACAGTTATTTTAATGTTGCCGCGGTGGGGCACCGGGCTGGAGGCGGTCTCGGCTTCCCTGGGCCTGGCCCAGGCCTCCCTGCCTACCGCTGGCAGCAGGACCCGCGAACATTTGTTCTTCATTTGAGGGGAGCGTGTGTTTTTTTTTCTCTCCGATCCTAGGGGGGACCCCGGGACCTGCCCCGAAGAGCACCCAGCCACGGGGGCGGGACTGACGTGGCGCTGTCCTAGGCCTGCTGCGGCCGGCCGTCTGTGGACCTGAGTTTCTCTGGATCACCAGGCACCTTCACCCGGGCCCAGCAGTTCTGGGGAAGGGGGAGGGGGGGGGGGGCAGAGTTTTTTTCCACAAGCGCAGTTTACCATCTGTGGGATACAGGGCTGCACAGTTGATGAAGGAAGAAGGAGAAACCGCCAGTGAAGGACTTTTGCACGACGGCGTGTGGCTCCAGGCCTCGCTCCATGAGGTCAAACCGACCCCCACCCAAATACTGCCCTCCCCCCACCCCCACACCCCCCATTCCAAACAGCACAAAACCCCTGGCCTTAAAACCAAACATCCCCCTACCTCCATATCACAATACGCACCTCGACGCTATAAAAAGCCCTACTGTATCTCATTACTGCCAAAGATCTTTTATAAGTATGCCCAAATGTACCCCTCTACTGAATGAGACGCAGCTACGGGCTAACCTGAGACAGCGCTCATGTAAATACTGTGCAATATAGTTCCTAATATCACCCGCTAATCACCACTGTATGCGACTCAAATGGTACTTCTTCTGTGGTCACTCTGATTTCATGCACAGCTGAATGTGTTATACATTTTGTAAATTCGAAAAAGGAGTTTTTGCCAATACAACACAAATGGCACAAACAATGCTGTGAAGACCGAACTTGAAATGATCTAATGCTCTCTGTAATTTAGGAATAATGATCTAACCATACCAACCCATACTGAAAGACTAACATCTGTGCTTTGTATAGTTTTCCTGTTACATTTTGTGTAAATATCCTGATTGTTGCACATCATTATCAATTATTAGAGGATATTTTATGAAGTAAAATAAAACAAGCAAACAGACCACAGCTATTGCAATCGCGTTAATTAAGACGTATTACTTGGTTTGAATATCTTGCGTGCTACTATTCTCTCCATAAAGTCAATACCAGTGCTTGTATTTTAAACCTCAATAATAGTTTTTGTACATATGAAGTTTTTAGAATATTGTTTCGCTATGAATATCCTTACCAGTGTCTCTCAGGACTTTGCCAATGCCATCACAGCACATGTACTGAATGCCCACAAGGGGAAATGGTGCTATATGATAAATAGTCATTGTAATAAAATGTTACGTTTCTAAAAAAAAAAAAAAAAAAGATCCTTGTGTGTCCCCCATTTCTCGTGGCCGCGGATGAAAGGGAAAGCTGTCCTTTCGGTGTGGATTTTGCATGACATTGTATCAGGACCGCTCCCTAATCGCAGCGGTCCATCAGCGGCGGAGCAGAAAGCACAGCCCTGACCGGGGGAACGAGGCACGCATGGGGGCGGAGAATGACCTGTCACAGAGATGTGATGAAAGAGAGGAGAGAGGGACTCCAGGCTCACAGCAGAACCAGGCGGGCGGGAGGGAGTTGGGGAGGGGGTCACGCGGAACGGACCAGTTACCTGGGGACACCTGTCAGGTGAGTGATGGGCACCTGCGCCAGGCGGGGCTGTCTGGCAGGCATTTCTCACGCGCGGCAAAGTGTCTCAGCGTCGGCGTGCTGGTGTCCGGGCCCGGGGCGGCCGAGCGTGTGAGTGATGTGATGGGGGGGGGCGGAGCAGGTGAGTGATGTGCACGGGGGCAGAGCGGGGAGAGCGGGCCCCACCAGCTGATGGATGGGCCGCAGGACACCCTCGGCCCGTATTGTGACGTCCAACAGATGTTCGCCAATAATGTTTATCACTGGAGCCTTCATCTTCGCACAACACACACCTGTTTCCAGTCAAACAAGCCGGAGAGCCCATCCATCCACAGCTCTGGGTGGCCGTGCGGCTCTCTGCTCAGCGCTCTCCACCCTTCTGTTCTCTGCTCCCCACCCTTCACACTTTCCTCTGCTCTCTGCCCAACAATGCTCACACCTTCACCGGTCAGCATTCCCTGTTTACCACTCAGCGCATTCTACTCTCAACTCAACACATTCTACTCTCAACTCAGCACATTCTACTCTCAACTCAACACATTCTACTCTCAACTCAACACATTCTACTCTCACTCAACACATTCTACTCTCAACTCAACACATTCTACTCTGAACTCAACACATTCTACTCTCAATTCATTCTACTCTCAACTCAACACATTCTACTCCACTCAAACATTCTACTCTCAACTCAGCACATTCTACTCTCAACTCAACACATTCTACTCTCATGCATAAGGCTAGTGGAGCACAGAATATGCAAGGCCACATGAAAATATCTTACTCCGATGGAGAACCAACTAGATCTAGTTTTTTCCAATGTTGTACAACAAGTAAAATATTCTACTCTGCACTCAGAACATTCTACTCTCCACTCAACGCATTCTACTCTCAATCTGTATTCTTCTACTCTGCACTCAACACATTCTCTCAACTCTGCACTCTAGCAGCATTTCTACTCTGCACTCAACACATTCTACTCTGCACTCAGCACATTCTACTCTGCACAGAATATGCAAGGCCACATGAAAAAAAATTGCATGGAGAACCAACTAGATCTAGTTTTTTCCAATGTTGTACAACAAGTAAAATATTCTCTGCAACAGAACATTCTACTCTCCACTCAGCACATTCTACTCTCCACTCAACACATTCTACTCTCAACTCATTCTACTCTCAACACATTCTACTCTCAACTCAACACATTCTACTCTTCACTCAGCACATTCTACTCTGCACTCAGCACATTCTCTCAACTCAACACATTCTACTCTGCACTCAGCACATTCTACTCTGCACTCAGCACATTCTACTATCCGCTTGGCACTCTCTGCTCTCCCAAAGCTTCCCACAGGGTTCTTTAGTGGATCAGACTGCAGTGCGAGCACAAGGGCCAACATGAGGCCCAGGGGGGTGCGCTGCTATAAGGAGCGCAGGGTTACTGAGACACAGCAGGAAACTGCCGATGAAATAAGCCATTAACAGGACAGATGGGATCGGGGCGTTTTTGGTGTAATTAGCCGTGTATTCTCAGCGAAGCATTTCTATCACTTCAGTCTCCTACCTCGGGAAGCTTATTATTTTCCCTCTGTTGACTCTGATCCCACAATAGGCACTTTTGAACTTGCACTCACAAAGACCATGTCTCAGATAAAGTGCGGGAGTAATGATTTTAACAGTCTTGCACAATTTGGCTGGATGCTGCCTTGAAAAATAAACCCAAATACCAATCCTGCAAAAAGATGGGTATCTAGGAACTCTCCCACACTCTGTTGCTGTAAACAGCACAAGGGTGTAAATGCATGCATTGTTTCTTTATATAAGCACATTTTACTCCACTATAGTGGAGAAAATTACAGAAAATGAAAATAATAATTCCCAATGTGTAGATTTTCATAATTCTGACAAGAAGTGTTCACCACTATGTTTAAAACATTTTATGGATAAACTATTCATATAGTGTATCATCCTACTAAAACTCAGCACCTTCCTTGCTCTGTTGTAGTACCTTTAGACCTCAGTGCTGCTTTCAGATACATTTGATCACTCTATTTTATTGGCTGTCTTCAAAACTGTCTGGGTGTCACTGACACTGCCTTAAATTGGTTTATTTCCTATCTCTTGGGCAGAGAGTTTTCTGTTTCCATCGGTAAGTCAGTATCATCTTCATCACCTATTGCTTGTGGGGTCCCGCAGGGGTCAATCTTTGGTCCCATACTGTTCTCCATCTACATGTTACCACTTGATCAGACCATACGAAATCATGATATATCTTTCCATTTCTACGCTGATGACACAGCTGTACTTTTCGGTTAAGTGATACTTCTACAGGGCTGTCTTGCTGACATTAAAGGTTGGACATCTCAACAATTCCTCCAGTTAAATATGGATAAAACTGAAGTTTTGATTCCTGGTCCTAAGCACATTTCTGAACAAATCCAGTTGAATTTGGGCTGTCTTATTTTTAAATTGACACACACCTCCAGAAACCATGGAGTTATCGTTTATCTAAATCTTACATTTGAACAACGCACTAAAAGGCTAATCCAGCTTGGTACTTTCAGCTAAGAAACATGTCCAGTTAGGTCATCTCTGTCATTTGCTGATATGGAGACAGTTATTCCTGCATTCATTTCATCATGGTTTGACTACTGTAATTTATTTTATACATGCCATCAAGCACTTTCCTGTCTTCTAGGCTTCTGACTAAGATAAATAACAGATCCCACGTAGCCCCCATCCTGGCCTCTCTGCACTGGCTTCCAGTTGCTTTTAGATTTGATTTTAAGAGTTTATTAATTATTTTTAATGCAAGACACAATTTAGCTCCTGATTATATTACTGACCTTTAACCCCATACAAAACTGAACGTTACTTAGATCCTCGGGTAAAGCCCATGAACTGTTCCAGATGTTTTTATTCGACTTAATTTATTTAATTTGTATTATTTTCAATCCCTTTTATTTTTGTTTTAATGCTTTCAAATGTGCTTTTTGTACAAATGTACTGTCCTGCTTGTGTTATGTTTCAATCTTATTTTACTTTTTCTTTTAATTTTGGTAAAGTACTTACTGCAAATGTGCGAAATGCGCTATACAAATGAAGTTGAAATGATATATACAAATGATGATGAAACAGATACAGACCTTCGACTGGAGCGCTTTCTTTTATTTAATCCACTTTGAGTCAGCCCTACTCCTACCACTAGATGGCCCCCAACACAACGCTGAAAGTTCTCAGATCATCTCGCCTTTTTCTTTGCACAAGAAAACGAAATGATTTTACAATTGTGTGTGTATATATTTATACATAGAAATCCTATATTTTCATTACTAAATTACACAATTAACAAATCGCCCAATGATAAAAAGTGGTTTAAAGAGTGCCTTCATAACCTGAAGATTAATCATTTGACTAGCTAACCAGCAAACGTTATTAACTAATAAATTAATAAATGGGAAACATACAGGCTATTGTGACTGCATATAAAGACTGGCTATTGTGTACTGGTTTGCTCGCTAATTGTCCATGAAGCTGAAACCCATGGTTTGAGCCAGCATTAAACGAATTATCTCACTCAAGTTTACATATCTGACCTCCATACGTGAGTGGATTAGTTTACCAGCGCGTTTCTCTTTCCAAAAGATTCTTCCGAAACTGACGAAGCCATTGATGAGAATGCAAACAGTTATCTTTACCGTAATTTGTACAGCGAACTGTATCGAATTGCTGTTCTATTATACCAACATATGCTACGGCTGGTGACTTTTCCGTCTTCCTTTGGGATGTATGCGTAACGTTAGCCATGGAATTACAAGTAGTGGTCACGGCTGTCTATATTGCTAATGTGTATAATTTTTTTTATAGTGTACTGTAGTACTAAACGATTAAGTAACATATCAGGACAAGTCGCCTCACGTTTTAATTTTGAGAATCACCGTTTGGAGTCTGTTCCATTGTCCGTTTCTGTTTTATTGGAACCGATTGCACAGTATGCTATGTGTGACGGTTTTGGCTCTCAAGCAGTAAACTGCAAATGACAATATCGTGTTTTAAAACGGGATTAAGGAATCCTGAATGCAACCTCAAGAACAAACCCATAATATTTACACTATCGTGAGTGCCTCCCCTTCCCTATATTTGTCACATTAAAGCACGTGTGGTCCAGTGCTCTAACAGGGCCCCCAAAGTTCCCAAAGTTATGTGTGTGTGTGTGTGTGTGTTTGTCCATCACACATCTCCAACCACATGACTAGAAAGAAAATGTGGAAATGTTCAGTATTTTCCAGCATGCTGGTGTACCGTGCGCACGCACGCACACACACAGGTCTGTGACCAGCCCCTGTGCTACCCCATGTTTTCCCCTGGCGTCGGCCTGCGACTGGGTGCCAAGCCAATCTGCAGGAGTGCCAGCTGTGATGGGCTCCTGCTGCTGATCTCAGGTCAGTGGCATGGCAGTGCGTGATGTATGTTCCAGAGCGTGGCATGGCACACGGGCAGGGCGGGTGCAGCTGTAATCAGCCCTGATGTATTCTGAACCCCTGCCAGATGCCCTATTAGCTGAGTGCATCCCCCCTCCCTGCCCAGGGATTGTGCCCCCCGCCCCTTCCCCCTGCTGCTCAACCCCCTGGGTTCTCAGCCCCACCCTCCCACTGCCGCCCCCAACACACCGCAATTAAACAAAACAAATCAATTTCCCCAACTCAAGCTCAGCGTTAACACTTGAGTGCCAGGGGCCTGGGCTGGCTCGCTTAGAGGCCCTCTGGGAAGCGCTGGGGTTAATGAGGGTAATTAATTGCCCTGAAATGCGGATTATGTGAGTGGATGCACCGCTTGTGTTGGCATGCTCTAATCCATATTGATTGAATTCACTGTTGTTATAAAGTCAAAAGCAGCTCTGCCAACTCGCACCCCCCCCCCCCCCCTTCCTCAAGGACTGCTAAAATAATAAGAGTAAAATGGATTAGAATAACAGAATAAGAAAATAAAAACAGAACTAATCTGTAGCCTTGTCTGCAGCTGTAACCTAAGCCCAGAACAGCCTGTCAGTCATCCTGAGAAATTAGCTCTACCATAGCCATAGCAGGTTGAGTTAGATCGTGTGGCAAACAAATGTAGTTCCTTCATTTGTAGTCCAGAGATTTACCTGGGTGTGATGTGTGCCAACAGAGGACTGTATAGAGGTGGGAGGTCACGACCCGCCTTCTCCGAGAGAGCAAGTCTTAATGGCCCATGCCGTCTCCTCTGCGCGGGCACATTCCAGCCCATTATCACCTACACTCAAGCCCCACTCCCTCTTGCTGACCTCATCAAAGCTGGACGACCCATGCTGACCTCATCAAAGCTGGACGCCCCGCAGAGCCGGATCGACGGCCACAGAGACAGTGAGGCCGATATAAAAAAATGTTGCAAATCAATTAGGATTCCGAGACAGAGGTAACGCGGTCAGACGCAGCTCCCCCCACCCCCCTGGACAAAGGAGTCTGCTTTCTGAAGACAATGTCCTCCCACATTGGAGGAGGCTTGAGACAGGCAGAGGCCTATGGGATCTGAACTTTATTGAACGGTAGAGTGATGAGTTGGGTCATCGCGTCTCTCCGCCTCATCCATCATGGCCTGGAGGAGCCGCGGCCGGCCCTGAATAAAGACGGGAGCATTCCCGCCTCCGCTCCCACCGTCCCATTCAGACCCTGTCACCGCGGCTCACAGCAGCGGAATAAAGGGGCGGAGAGGCACTCTGACTCCCCCGGCTCGCAGAGGGCCGAGCTGTAGCGCACGGAGACGAGGAGAGGGAGCGCAGTCAACGCACAGAGCCAACGAGACAGAGAGAGAGAGGGGGAGAGGGAGAGCACAGGTGTAGCCCACAGAATAGGGAGAGAAACAGGGAGAGGGAGACAGATAGAGAGAGTGAGTACAGTTAGCCCACAGAACAGAGAAAGAGAGAGAAGACGCAGTCAGCGTGAGACATAAAAGGTTATCCCACAAATCGGGTAGGAATACGGAGAAAAAGAGGGGGAGAGAGAGAAAGAGAGGGAAAGAAAACAATTAGCCCACAAAACAGAAAGCGAGAGAAAGAGGGCACAGTCAACACAGAGAGAGAGAGGCCAAGAGAGAGCACAGTTAGCCCACAAATCAGAGAGAGAGAGAGAGAGAGAGAGAGAGCATGACCCTGCAGAAGAGCGATTGAGCACAGGAAACCCACACAGCACCGTTGGCCCAGGGACACAGACAGCACAGGGAGAAAGAGCACAGTCAGCCCACAGACAGAGAGAGAGAGAGAGAGAGAGAGACAGACAGCACACAGACAGAGAGAGAGAGAGAGAGCACAGACAGCCCACAGACAGAGAGAGAGAGAGAGAGAGAGAGAGCACAGACAGCACACATTGTACTCCTTTATTTCTCAGCGGCTCCCCCCCCCCATAGCATTGTATTGAAATGCATTACAGTTACATTGTAGAAAGCAATAAAACAAAGTACCTCAACTTGCTGATTACTTTTAAAATGAGATTATAAACAAAAACAACAGCAAAAAAAAAAAAAAAAAGACAAAAAAAAAAATCTGGTGCCTCAACACAGGAAAATAAAAGTGTATAATTTGTTATTATAGGTTTGGCACAAAGGATTAACATGACCGAACGTCACACGAGCTTGCACACAACCGTAGAAAATATCAGGTACAGTTCTAATCAGACCAATCATGCGGTTATGAGGAAATAATACCTGCTATTTTTTATTCTTTAATTCTTTTTTTGTTGTTTTTACAATTGAATCAATAAATTGTCATACAAAAGACCCTAAGTAATATCTATTTCATCAACCAGCTTCATTAGAAGAATAAAGAATGAATGGCATGTTTAATACTATTCGGCACTCATATGTATTCTACGAACCCCACAGACTTCTGGAACGGGGCCCAACGACGAATCGGCTCTTCGCCAGGCTAAGAGCCGTGCTATTCAGTAAACAAACTACAGTTTGCCAAGAAATAAATACAATTCCCAACATACACCACAGTAACATCGACAAGAACAACATCAACAGCAACAAAAAAGGAAAACATGATTGTCTAAAAATGAAAAGAGACATGGAGATGGAGTAGCTAACGACTAGCATTCAGGGTATTTAGTGGTATCAGTGAATGAGTACGTGGAGCTTGTATTAGAAGAAGTCCTTCACTGAATGACAAAGTTCAGTACTCGCTGTTCCTTTTTTTTCGTGGCATTTTGCACGGAGAGAGACGGTGACGGCCGCAGACGATGCTTCTGATTGTGCAGGAACACACGGCGACGCGATTTATTTGAGTCCCACACAGAGATCGGTGATTGGCGTTTTCTTCTTTCCTCTCTTTCTTCTGAGTGATAATGCGCGGATAACGTTTCAGTAACCTTGCCCGACATTTCAGCAACCTGGGAGATGAATTCAGCTGAGGCTCCGGCTTCCATCTTGCCCGTTTCTCCTCTCTGTGTCTGAAGAGGTCACAGGGTGTTCCACTCAAATGCCTTTTAGAAGCTGCGCACAGACAGAAGGGATACCCCCAACCCCCCTTCGTCCATGTGTGCGGGGTGCGGGAGGGATGTGGGGGTTTGAGAGAGGGCGGGGGCGGGGGGGAGTCAGACAGGGCGGGATCCTGTGGGATCGGACAGAGTGCTTGGGTTGGATTTACTTCATGATGCTCTTACGGAAGACTATCGGCGTGGCCAGGGGGCGCAGCGCCGCTGGAATTTCACAACGTTCTGCTAACGTTTCATTACGTCACACTGATCTTCCTAAACACCAGCTGCCTTTGCTGTGCAAAACAGAGTAATTCAACAGAATAAATACAGTTATCATCATCGTCATCGTCATCATCATCATCATCACTATTAATGTCATCAATCATGTTAAGGTGACAATTTTTTTCTATCTCTTTACATTTTTTTATTTGAGGACGTTTATTTTGTGGATCTTTTGGGACTGGTAACCCTGGCGATGTGTAAGGCATTCTGCTCAGCAGTCAGTAATGGGCCACGGTCCCCACTGGCCCTGATACCGGGCTGGACTTGGTCCCAGTGTGGCTGGAGGCGGGGCGTGCGGGGCGGGGTTATACGTGGCTGAGAGACTGGATGGCGCTGGACTCGGCCGCCCGCGCCAAACTGTGCCACATGTCTGCGGGGGCGTGGCCAGCTGTGTGGATGGGGTCCTTCTCTGACAGGGACAGCATCATGGCATAGGCCTAGGAGAGAGAGAGAGACACTGTTAACAACCCAATACGACACACACACACACGCTCAAACTCAAACTCACCCACACATACACAATCACACACACACACACACACACACGCTCAAACTCGCACTCACCCACACATACACAATCACACACACGCATACACATGCACTCTCTTTCTCCATAACCCCAGAAACAAACACACACACACACACATTATTTTACATACACAAACGATGTCACACTGACACACTGCTTTGCTGGGCTGGTTGCCATGCTGTTACCTGGGACTTGGACTTCC
The DNA here is from genome assembly GCA_029706075.1 of Aldrovandia affinis. NCBI lineage: Eukaryota > Metazoa > Chordata > Actinopteri > Notacanthiformes > Halosauridae > Aldrovandia > Aldrovandia affinis. Next base: position 2,586,834 of record JAINUG010000099.1, on the reverse strand, counting down.
TGTAGAGTGGCTGCTTTATAGACTCCGGCAGGTGCGTGGTCCCAAAGGTGGTGCTGTCGCCATCGCTGTACTCACTCTCCTCCATCTTGTGCATGTCGGAGAAGCGGCGGATGTGATCCAGGGCGGAGAAACCGCTCTGCTCGTCCTCGTCTTCATATCTAGAGCAGAGTCGATACAGTACAACAGTGTGAATGCAACACATGTCTGTATGCTTGTCAGTAATGTGTGAAAGTGCAAGAGCGTCACTTCTACAAGGAGTCAATGTTCTGTCATTGCGCGTTTATGTGAGCACACAGGTGTGATGGTAGGTGTATACTGCACATGTACACCTGTGTGTTTGTGCATGAGCATAAGAGTGTGTGTGTGAGTGTGAGTTTGAGCATGTGTGTGTGTGTGAGTGTGAGTTTGAGCATGTTTGTGTGTGTGTGAGTGTGAGTTTGAGCATGTGTGTGTGTGTGAGTGTAAGTTTGAGCATGTTTGTGTGTGTGTGTGTGTGTGTGTGTGTGTGTGTGTGTGAATTTGAGCGTGAGTGTGTGTGAGTGTAAGTTTGAGCATGTTTGTGTGTGTGTGTGAGTGTGAGTTTGAGCGTGCGTGTGTGTGATTGTGAGTTTGAGCGTGTGTGTGTGTGTGTGTGTGTGTGTGTTCATGTCCCACTTGGTTAAGTTACCTTCTGGGGGAAGCCTTGCAATTTAGCTCCGAGTCGTCTGGTCCTTCAAAGTCGATGTCATCATTGATGATGTCATTGTCCAGGCTTCCAGGGAGCGGCTCGTCTCCATGGTTTCCCAAAGTGTCTCTGTGCTCGGCTTCCTCTTCTTCCACGCCCGGCTCCTCCCCTTCCTCTTCCTCCAGTTCCCGTGACTGGTTGGGCATCAGCACCTTCTCCTCCTCCACCTGACTGCCATTGAGTCTGCAACCAGACAAGAGGAAAAAACGTGCTCAGTGACACATTCAAACACAGTCACATAAAGCCTGAAACCATTTGATCCAGTGTCCCAGACACACACACACAAACACACACACACACACACACACACACACACACACACACACACACACACAAATTGTTATGTGAAATCTGCTCTCGTTTAATTCCTCCACTCATGTTTTCCCTGGAACACACAGTCCTCCTCGCCCTCCGTGAACAATGGGAAAGAGCGAGAGAGTTGGCAGCTGGAGAGAGGTGCAATCCCCCCGTTTGTCATCAGGGCTCTGGGGGCCCCTCTGGGCACAGGCGCGGTCAGGCACTTAACTCCCTCACTTGGGTTCTTTACCTTGTTTATTTTTCTGATATCTCGTATTCATCTAATAGGCAAAATATTTAGCTGACAGGCCCATTTGGTGGAAGAGTTATGAGAGCACTGCCAACCAACCCATTTTCCTGTCCCAGAGGAGGGAAGCCCAGCTATCAAAACTGACTGAGACTTAATCTACCCGCTGTCTCAGCGCCACAGGAAACCGGCTTCTGTTAAATCATCTGGAACCACATTAAGACTGATTCGCTAATTACGGTCCGAGCCGTCTCTCGTCAGCTCCAAAAAATGCCATTTCTGGCACAAAGAGTCCCGGACGTAGCCTCTAACGCATCCCCGATCGCAGAAGAGAAGGGGGGGACACAGACACAATTACCTCTTAGATTAGAAAGGCCATAAAACCAGGAAACCGTCCATTTAAAAGAGAAAAGCCGAGCGTGCAACGACTCGCGAAGGTTGCTGAGCGAGACGAGGGCATAATTGGCGAAAATTGCGCGTCACACAATGCGAAAATCTCCACCATCTTTTATCGGGGGGAAAAACGTGATCGTAACAGCGGCTGCAGGGACGTGGCGAAACGATCTCGCGAGAGCGTCGGCCCGCTGGGTCGGGGGAACCGCGTCAAGACTCAAGACTGGGGAGGAGGACAGATCGGACCGGGTTGAGAACCCTGTGATTAAGAAAACAGATTCGCTAATTACGCTTTCAAACGTGGTAATTTGCTGGGGATAAAATATCTATCAAAGGTAGTCAGGAGAGCGGAGCGTTGAGAGGAAGCACACGGCGACCCCCTGACCCCGAGCCTTCGCCCTCTTCCTGCAGGGAGACATGTTGAGGCCAGATGTGGGAGGAGAGAACAGGCAGCTCTGCTTTCATCCACTACCCGTGTTTACTTTTCCTGTGTGGTTGCTCCATTCAGAAGTTTCGTAAAGTATCAAAAGAAAGATTCTTAAGATTTGTATCTGGCTAATCTTTCCAATCTTCCTGAAACTGAGGCGTGCAGATATAAACTATACGGCATGCTCAGAATATTGGCCCGCTATCCAAGTTCATCAAAGTTTCAGGAGTTAATTAACGGACATCATTCTACATAAATATATGTGTCTATGCGCCCATGGCCACAAGTCAATAGTCAACTCAAATCTTCTGCACGTTTCCAAAATGTTGTAATTATCTAAAATGTCGTAAGCGATGACTGTCTCGTTTTTACACAAAACCTCCTTGGGCTACATGGTAATTAATAAAGTCTGAGCTACATAAAAACCCTGGAACTGTGTGTCTCTGACTGCCCTGTGAAGTTTGAGTTTAATCATCTCCTGTTCAGACTCCCACCAAGAAATATTCACAGTGGAGACGCAGGTTTGGCGTGTGTGTGTGTGTGGGGTTGGTGTGCATGCGTGTGAGCACGCGTATGTGCGCGCGTGCGTGTGTGTGTGCAGTTTGTGTGTTTGTGTTTGTGTGTGTGTGCGTGTGTGTATGTGTGTGTTTGGGCTGCATTGGTGAATATTTGCTATGGAGACTAGAAGGCATCAGTGACCACACACACACACAGACATACACTCACACTATACGCCTGTTTGATCATGTAAAAAAGTGTGGCAGTGTAGTGTAATGGCTAGGGAACTGGGCTTGTAACTCAGAGGTTGCTGGTTCAATTCCAAGGTAGAGCACTGCCGTTGTACCCTTGAGCAAGGTACTTCATTGCTTCAGTAAAATATCCAGCTGTATAAATGGATTGTGTGTAAAGAAACGTAAACTGTGTAAATCGCTCTGGATGAGATGTAAGAATGGCTAGAATGTAAATGTCGATGTGAAAGGTGGACAGACGAGGAGAGAGGAGGAGGATGGAGCTCACCCTTCCTCAGAGGGCTCTGGGGAATGCTGGTTCTGGCCCGTGTTGCCAATGAAGTTTCGTATTTCGTTGAAGTAAGAGTCCTCTTTGTCATCCAGGATAGCGCTGCTGCTATCCAGCTCTGAGCGTGGGGAAGACAGGGCAGTGCCTGGGAAATCACAGCACATCTCAACCGGGGGTCGGAACACGTCGCTACGAACACATTTCACCTACGAACACATTTCACCTACGATACAGACCGCTTATGAAGTTTATAGAGGATCTGAGGATTTGAAGTGTACGTGTCTCTAGCGTGTTTTGTTGTTCTGTAGGATGCTGTACCCTTCTACAGTATTTTGTATGTGTTGTGCACTTATGTGTTTTATTGTGGGTAGCATGTGCAGTGTGCTGTAGTTTGTGTATTGTGTGCAACATGTATAGCGTGCTGTAGTGTGTATATTGTGTGTGGCGTGCTATAATGTGTGTATTGTGTGTAGCATGTGTAGAACACCGTAGTGTGTATGTTGTGTGTTCCATCCTGTATTGTGTGTAGCGTGCTGTACTGTGTGCATTGTGTGTTACATTCTGTAATGTGGTTCTGTGTGGCTCAGTAGGTAGAGCACAGTGTTGGCAACACTCAGGTTGTGGGTTCAATTCCCACTGGGACCACATGTACTGAAAAAATGTATGCATTCACTACTTTGGATAAAAGCGTCTGCTAAATGGCATATAAAAAAAATAATGTGTGTAGTGTGTGCAGTGTGATATACGGGATTGATCAGCTAACCTGAGAGGTTTCCGTTCTCATGCTTTTTCAGGTGACGGTCGAGGTTGGTCTGCTGACCGAAGCAGCGGTCACACAGGTGGCACTTGAAGGGCTTCTCCTTGTTGTGAATGTTGCGGATGTGGCGCTGCAGGTTGGAGGAGATGCTGAAGGAGCGGTCGCAGTATTTACACCTGAGGAAACAAACATGGCACGCCACACCTTCAGCACAGAGTCCAGAGCGAGGAAGGGGGGGTGAGTGGTGAGGCCCACAGCAGCCTTGCTCTGAATCTCAGCTTGTCCCAACTGTTCCTACACCTCCTACTGGAGCTTCTCCACCCCCTACATCCCACTCCACCTCCTGTACCTCCACCTTACCCTACACCTCCTTTAGCCCACTTCATGTATCCCCACCTCACAGTCCCTAACATTCACACATACTCTCAAACACACACACACACACACGCACATGCACATGCTCTCTCACACACACACACACACACATACACACATATACATGCACATGCTCTCTCTCTCTCTCTCACACACACACACACACACACACACACATATGCTCACACATGCACACACACACACACATGCTTTCTCTCACACACACACACACACATATACATGCACATGCTCTCTCTCTCTCACACACACACACGCATACTTACACACACACACACACACACACACACACACACACACACACACACACACACACACACATATACATGCACATTCTCTCTCTCTCTCACACACACACACATGCTCACACACACACACACACACACACACACACATATACATGCACATGCTCTCTCTCTCTCACACACACACACATGATCACACACACACACGCATACTCCCAGCCGTGCTATAGAAGCCGCTCCAGGTAAAACAGATCTGCCTCTCATCTCCGGCCAGCGCAATAAAATTACATTCTTTTCTTTCAAAGTAAGCATGCAACAAATTTGTTCTAACCCCCACAAAATTAGACTCAACGCCAAGTTTCTTCATGCAAAATTATACACGATGATTACATCTTTTCTTCTGCTGGAATTAGCTCCCTCAATTGGCGGTCCCTCAGGAACTTCTGTTATCTTCCCAAAAATGAGCATAAACAGCTCAGATCTTTAATTCGGTGCCAGCATGTGCACTTCAGTCTATCAGACGGCCAGCAGAGCCATCATTTTAATGCCCTGCAGTAACTGGGCCTCCCATGGCCCTGCGCCGGACCTGTCTTTACGCCGTTCCTCAAACAGAAAATAATTATTCCAACTGCGGGACCTGGACTTGTGCCCACGGTCCTCATCACCCCAATTTTTCACCCAACTTCCTTCTCCAGACTTCAAACCCCCTTCCTGTCACCCTGACGACTGCGGCCATTTTTCATCACCAAATTATTTAGCAGAATGATAATTGTTCCAGGCTTTTACGCTGTAGACACACACACACACACACATGGTCCAGCTGAGAGCGCTCTCCTAGCCGCGGACGAAGCGCTGATGAAAAACATCCGCGCTGAGCGGACCCTGACGAACGACCTCTGCGTGTAATCACGGAGGGTGCCACGTTACCGAGGGGAGACAATGTGTGAGAGCGGGGCGAGACCCAGGGAGGTCATCATCCTGTCAACAAGTCAATAAAGAGGCCGGAGCCTGCGTTCCCACCATGCCGCTGGCCCACAGGGCATCGTTCCTTTTAAGGCGGGGTTTCTGCAATAACGCTGCCAGCACACGAAGATTGCAGCGGTCTAGATCCAAACCCAGGACTCAATATGGTCATGTACACTCGTATGTGTATGTGAATGTGTGAGTGTGTGTGTGTGTGTCTCTGAGAGAGAGCAAGTAATTGTAAGTATGCGAGTGGGATGTGTGTGTACTTCAGTGTGCGTGTGTGTGCTGTGCGTAAGTGGGTACGCGAGTGTCTGTGTGAGCGTTTGTGTGTGTGGGGGTTTGTGTGTGTGTGGGGGTTTGCGTGTGTTTGTTACCTGTACGGTTGCTCTCCAGTGTGGGTTCTCAGGTGCCGGGTCAGGTTGGCAGATCTTGGGAATATTTTCCCGCAGTACCTGTGTGGCGGAGGGAAACGTCAGCCAACCACAACCTGCACTAAAATTACACAAACTTCAAATCTCAATGTTCACATTTCCATGAAGGTCACAGAAAGAGATCAGAAACATCACAACATCCATCTGCAGTCCACTTCATTTTCCAAGTACTGTCACAGTACCCAGGATCACGAACGTTTCATTAGTACACAGTTATTATCACACTGCGTGGAATGCACTCGCCCACTCTCCCCTCTCCCCACACTGGCACAGCGAGACCGTCCATCTCACACCCAGTTAAGTCCTCATTGCACTGAAGGAGAGCGGAATCAGGAGTGGAATAAAGCGCATTAGTGCGCGCTGCGTTTCAGCACGGAAACCCAAATGGAGGCTGATCAAAGCGCGGAGCTCCTCGGCCGCGTTAGGGCCCTAATCAGGGAGAGCTGGCGGTGTAAACGGTGCGGTCGCGCGGGAGCTGAGGCGGGCGCCCAGCGCGCCGTGGGTTACCTGCAGGTATAGCGCTCCTTGCCTTTGCGGAGCAGCGTCTCGGGCAGCGCGTTCGGGGGGGCCCTGAAGTCGAACATGGAGGGGACGGAGCGGATGAGGTCACCGGCCTCTGGTCTTAGCGAGGTGAAGGTCCCCAGCCGCTCTGCCATGTTTTCGATGGCTGACATCTGGAGGAGAAACAGACGGCGCTCAGAAACACACGCGCACGCACACACACACACACGCACACACGCGGGTCGGGCCAGGAATAAGGCCTCATTGTGCTCCGTGCCCTGGAGAGGGGAAACGCTGCTCTGTGTTCCCTGCTGACATGTGCCGGGTTGTCTGGGTGGCATTCGCCTACGCGTGTTGCCGCGGCGACCCACGCGAAGCGACTTCACGCGCGTTTCCATGCCCCTTTTAAACGGGTACATTTACATTTGCATTTGCATTTTAAGCATTTAGCAGATAATCAAACTTGAATTTGATTCTTAATATATAACTATGATATATAGTATATGTAACTATATTCTTAGTATATAACTGTGATAACTAAGCGGTGCCTACTTGTGAAGTAACCCAAGGTAAATACATCATGTGTAAATGTGATATGCACTTTTGAGTAAAATCTGGTAAAGCAAGGCCACATTACAGGTATGATGACACAAAGACATTTTACATTTTAAGCATTTAGCAGATGCTCTTATCCAGAGCGACTTACAAGATGTGCATTAATACATGGTAGGAACAATCATAGATTGCGCAAGAATGGGGGGGTCTTTGTCACACAACGTCCTGGATGAACATCTGTGCACTCTCCCCGTACACAACACGGCCTGATTTCTACACATGATGAGGGAATTCTGATTGATTCTAAATGCACACTTACCCTCCCCTCCTATCGCCCTATTACCTCTCTGACCAAAGAGACGCTCCCTCAACCGCATAACCCCTTCAGATCAGGGGCTCCCCCCCACACGCACACACACACAGGCTAAGTCACACATGCTCTCCTTCTCTCCCTCATCACACACTCACACACAGACACTCACACACAGTCACACACACACACACACACACACACACACTCACACACACACACACACACACACACACACACACACACTCACACACACACACACACACACACGCACACACACTCACTCACACACACACACACACACACACACACACACACACACACACACACACACACACACACACACACACACACACTACACACACACACACACACACACTCACACACACACACACACACACACACACACACACACACACACACACACACACTCACACACAAACACACACACACACACACACACACACACACACACACACACACACACACACACACACACACACACACACACACACACACACACACTCACACACACTCACTCCACGCGTTCCCTCATGTTCAGGGACCACTGCCAATTTGCTAAAAGTCTTTCATCAAATATGGTGAAATTCTCGGAGGAAAGTGGAGATGCATTTACTTGTCAGAGGGTGAATGTGTGCGCAGTGCTGGGCCGCGGCTGATTCATAATCACCGGCGGGCTCTAAAGCACTCTGAGCACAATGCGAGCGGACAGCACATTCGTCAATATGAAAGATGTTGACATTACTGATCAAGGGCCAGACATGGGTAATAATGATATGGCTGCGCTGGGAGAGGAGGTGTCCCCACGGACTCGGCTGCCTGTCAGGGCCTCGGCTCGCCCCTTTTTTTCAGGGGGATACAAATTTGCATTATTTTGCGTGTATGGGATTTTTTTTCTTATTCTTATTTTAATACGACCACAAATCAATCGTGTCTCGGCCCGTCGCTCCGCCGCCCGACAGTCCATCAGCGGGCGATCCCGCGGCCCGCGCGGTTCTTTATGAAGTAGGCGGTGAGTGGGGGGGGAGAACACGGGATCGGTGACTGACGACCCCCGGTCGGGGAAGCTGATTAGAGATGACAGCGGGAGTGCAAAGTTCCCCGGCGGAACGCTGGCGGCCGGAGCCGGGGAAGGAGCCGCCAGGAGTCGCTGGGAGGATGCGAGGTGTCGCGCTGGTTTGATTGGGAAATCACGATTCCGATTATTCCCGAAGCCAGTGGCATGAATCTCCCGTTTAACGCAGACGCGCCGGGGGGGCTGGACCGTAATGAAATGCAATGCGTATTTATTTTATGGAGTGATGTAAAATACTGTTTGTTTCCATTTTTCAATGGGAGCTATTATTTCACTAAGCACCAGCGGTCTTAAAGCTGTCTTTTCCCTTCGTATTGAATGCCTCGGCTTTAAAGACAGAAACATTGGCAGATATTTTACTCCCGACTGCTCGCACTAACGGCACCCACCCCTCCCCCATGTACGAGACCTGCTTCCCTGGCTGTCCTTCTGACCTCCCACGGAGAGGCAAGCTTAAGGGAACATTTTCACTTGATTACACATGCTCAAAATGCACTTGGAAATTTGGAAAAGAATTTGGAAAGACTTTGATTTTACAGACTTTGATTTGCATAATTCGATTGTACGTGGATAAGGGGTCAGATAACAGATATCAGACAGCTGCGCTTGAGGCTTGGTTCCATTAAAAGCTGGATGTCGCTCATTGACCCCTGAGTTACACAAAGGTATGCGTTAGGGTGGAATAAAAAGTGCACAGTGTAATCTCTAATCTCTTTACCACAGAATACCGACCGGCTGAGAGATTAACCGAATCATTGTTTCTTTCCTTTTTTTTTTTTTTACAACTTTTACCATCAATTTTTTTCTTTCTCCCAATTTGTCCCTCCCATTCACATTCGTAAACCCGTCTCATTGCAGCAACATTCTCCACAAATCCAGGACAGTGTGGTTCAGCACTGGTGTGTCCTTTCACTCTGCAGCCCACCGCCTGAGCTGCGCAGGCATCGCACCAGACGACCGCACGTCCGTGACGACTGAATCCCTCCCTCCCTCGGCAAAAAACTAAAAAGGAACACGCTGGGGCCTGCTCCGAACACTTCTGGCACCATTTAAGAAAGTGAATAGGTAGAGCCTATTCTGAAGTGCACCTAAATGTAACCTAAAAATATTGGCATATTCAGTAGTAGCTAAATTTAGACTTTTGCAAACACGCCGTTAGCTTGAGCAGTGTTGCCGTGGGAACTGTTGCCGGCTTGGAACTTTGGGCTGCTAATGTTTCGGCGAGCGCCGCTTCGGGAGCGCTCAGGCGACAGAGCTGATTGGTCCCACAGATGTGACCGGAGGGCGGATTCTCTCCCTCCCTCCCCCTCCCTCCCTGGGCCCCCTGGTCCACTGCCCGGTTCTGGGAGAGGGGACGGAGGGCATAACTCACCCTGCGCTCAGGGGAGCCCTACTGTACAAGGCGGGGCCCGTAATGAACTACACCGCGGGGGCGGGCCTAGCCCATCAATCACGGCCCTGAATACGGAGACGGAGAGGAAGAGGGAGCGCTGGAGAGAGTAAGTGACAAAGGAAGGAAGACAGACGGAGAGCTGACACTATTGTGACCTGTGAGTGACAGAAGGACAGTGAGTGACACAGAACAACACTCCTTCACACGTATGCAGTGGGGGTGCTTTTCTGTTAACCCCCTACCCCCACACATGCTTACCTAGTTTATTATTAAAACGTCACGCCATCTGCAGGCCTGCTCAGTGCTGACTGCTGCTTATTTATGATCATTAGTATGTTATTGTGCACCTTTTGCCCCTTCGGGTGTTGGGTTCTGAGGCGGCAATTGCCCCAATTTCTCTGAGTTTGCATACCAAAATGAGTGAGAGAGAGAGACATAGGCAGAGAGAGAGAGCAGCCCCAAAAGAAGTACCATGTGACTGAATGCATGTGGATGATGATGACATCATTATCGGGTCCCCGCCCCTCTGGCTCACATCCTGACTGTGCACTCTCTAAAACTGTGCACTCAATGTGTGCTCGGTGCTATTTTATCTGGACAGATACCATACAGTAATAATATGGGCCCTGTTCTTCGGAGAAGCATTACTGTTTTTACTGATAATTTGCCCGGTACAGTTCGTTGCGAGTGGTCTGCAGTTTTCACATGAGATGCCCAGTCAGAGAACAGCCCAGTGTGGATGGAGAGGAAGCACAGTCCAATAAAGGCACGCCTGTGCCAAAAATACTGCGCGGAAAGGGTCCAACACAATCAGAAGATTGCTTTTTGGTGCTTCATCATGGCGTGTCATGTTTTTCTTTACGTACTTTAAACTTGTGTGTTAAAAAATGCAAGTGCACAACATTACACAAAACATACGGGCAGCATCAATGTAGTGATTGAACTGGGTGTTGGGTAAACCCGGGCCAAGCGCTGGGCTCTGAACCTACAGGTTCATTTTTTTGGGAGGGACTGGGGGGGGGGGAATCTAAGGGGCACTATGAGGCATTTTATCGCTATTTAAGTCAATCCCCCCCCCTAGTAATGTGAGTTCGCTGCTGTAGTCCTGCAACCGGTAGCGACACGCGACCTGACGCCTCTTCCGAGACAGCACTCGCCCAAGTATCAACCGTAACCCGGTATATTGCAGGACCACTCTTATGCACAGCGAATCTCATGTCGGCTTCCCTCCCCCCTCCCTGGGGCGGACAGCCAATCGCCGCCCCAGTGGCGCTCCCGGCCAGAGCCAACTCTGGTGAGACAGGGAATTGAACCCCGGTCTCCGTGGCCAGCGTCGGACATTGTAACCACTGGGCCACGCGGGAGGCCCCCTTATGAGGCATTTTTAAACTGATATTCAATAACAATACTAACTAACGTAACGTAATACTGCACACACTCATTATGTCTCTCACACACATGCACACAGACACACACAGGGAGAAGCCCATGATATTTGCTGGAAGAACCTCTAAGCAAATTGGCCAGTGTGTTTATAAAAACTATTCTGATGAAGGGAAGTAAATCAATATAAATGTGTACAGTATGTGACCTTGCACTAGACATGTAACTTTACCACACAGAACAAACAGTGAACAAATAACAGTGTTTTTGAACAGTTTGCGATTTCATGCAATTGACATTATTGTCATTGCTATGAGCCAATACACAACTCAATCGCTGGTAAGTACTTTCCTCTGACCACTCTTACTGTAGTTGAGATTTTTGTAACTGGCTAGATTTAAACTGAAATGTAGGCATATTTGGGACATTTAATGAGCTGGCACTGCACCAAAAGACGTCCGTGGAAGAATTTCCGTCTCGGAAGAGGTGGGAACAATCGGCCCGGAATGAGTGGGGAATTGAAATAAATAGAGGGTATAAATGGCAACCAAATTGGAAGAAAAACCAATTTAGAAATAAATCTATTTTTAAAATGTGTGTATTTATTTGCATTTAAGAGGAACTAATTCTGGCTTCAGATGATATGGTCTAGTTTCAGAACCATGCAGTGGTTAGGTGGTTGTGGAATGACAGATCTCTGAGGGCAGCCTGGACGGGCATTTGACCCATCTCCAGGCCTCTCACGCACGCCCCTGTTGACCAGCCTCACCATGGCCACAGTCATCCTGCCCCAGAGTGGGAGAGGCACTGCTAACGGCGTGAAAACGTTGAAACTACCAACCTGCGGGTGGAAGAGGAAGCCGGGGGCGGGCCGCATGTACTTGTCTTTCAGCGCCTCAAACGGATCATTCATCTTCCTCTTTTCAACCCTGCTGATGTAACACTTCTATCAGTTCTTACATGCTAATATATCCATCGGTCTATCGGTTCTTAGAGTACGTGCAAATACATCAGTCATGGTAATATATTACAGTCCATTATCTCTTATAAACAACTATATCAATATCAGTTCTTACATGCTAATATATCAATCGGTCTATCTTAGTGTTCAAATACATCAGTCATGCAGTCCATCATATAAACAGCTATATCAACCACTATCAGTTCTTACATGCTAATATATCAACCATTCTATCAGTTGACATAAGGTAATATATCAATCACTCTTTCAGTCCTAATATATGCTATATATTAACCATGCTAGTGGTTACATTCAGCTAGTCCTTACATTATAGTATTACTTTTTTATTTTTTATTTAACCTTTATTTAACCAGGCAAGCCATTAAGAACAAATTCTTATTTACAATGGCGGCCTGGCATTATGTGGCATTATACATTACCAGCCTATGTGGAAAATTCTGAACCACACAATTATCTTGAAAAAGATCAGGCATTTCTGCTGCTTTATGAATGATTCAAAACCCACTTTAACCCCAGATGCCCACCTATTTGTGAAGAGGCAGGTGTGGCATGTGGAGCTCTGGAGATTCACATTACCTGTAGATGGGGTCCATGAAGAAGGGCGTGGGTCGCGCATGCTGTAGCGAGGAGTCGGCTTTGGGCTTGACCGCCTCCGCCTTCTCCTCCCCAAACACGTGGTTCTTCCTGGACTCCTCCCTCACGGCGGGCCCGCCCCGGCTCCTACTGGCCATGCTCAGGTCCAGCGGCTGGTCCTGATTGGCCGAGGGCAGAGCCCCCGGTTTGGAGGGCGCCGGGCGGTGCGGGGACCCTCTCCTCCTTGCGCTTGGTGGTGAGGTCGAAAGGAGACTCGGCGCTCCTGCTCTGGCCCTTCTTCCTCTCGCGGGGGGGCGGCGGCGACTGCGGCTCCACCTTGAGGGGCGGGGGCCGCAGGTCCCTCTCGGGAAGGGGGTAGACGGGCGGCGAGAAGGCCGGGAAGAAGGGCAGCGGGAACATGGACGGGTACGGCAGCGCGCCCACTTTCCTGTCCTGCAGCCCGGCGAGCCCCGACGACCCGAAGTACTTCTCGGCGATGGAGGCGATGGCCTTGATGGAGTCGTTGACGGCGCCGGAGACGGCGGTGCGCTCGTCGAGCGCGGGCGGGGAGAGGCCGCGCCCGGCGACCGAGGGCAGGCTCTGGGGGCTTCCCGTCTTCCTCTTCCTCGGCTTGCCGTTCTCCCTGCTCCTGCCGCGCTCCGCCTCGCGCTCCTCCTCCTCCTCGCGGCTCCTCTCGCGCTCGCTCTCCGGGTCGCTCTCCAGCTCCGAGCCCGACGTCGTCTCCAGGTCGCTGCCGCTGGGCGTGCTCACGTCGTCCAGGTCGCTGCTCTCCGACTGGTCGCTCAGTTTGCCCGCGTGCCTCTGCTTGCCGGAGCCGTCCGCCTGCCGCTCCGCCCCCGGGTGCTCGCTCGGGGGGCCCTCTCTGCAGAGCGTCTTCAGCAGGTTGCGGGCGCCCTGCGTCCCCTGCAGGGGGGTCAGGAGGGGGCTCTTGCTGTGCTCGGTACCTGGGGGGCCCCTGACGGGGGAGGCGGTGGGCATGAGCGGGGGTCTGTGGTACAGCCCCGAGGGGAAGAGCCCGGGGAAGGTGAAGGGGAAGGCGGGGCAGCGGGGAAGGTCAGCCCGCCGTGGTGTCTGTTCGCCCCGAAATAGTCCGCCAGCCCGGCACCGCCGTGGCCGACCCCTCCCATGGCGGACTTGTCCAGCATGGGGGTGCCCGGGAGCGAGATGCCCTGAGCAAACAGCCCCCCGGCGGTGAAATGGTTCTTGCCCTCGCAGAAGCGTCGGTGCTTGTTGAGGGACGAGGTGGTGCTGAACATCTGGCCGCAGTCCTTGCACTTGATCTGCGTGCGGCAGTCGGCGTGCATGCGCTTGTGCCGGCACAGGTTGGAGAACTGCGTGTAGGACTTGTGGCACACCTCACCTGCGCGCACACGGAGACAGACACACACCGCTCTCAGACGCGCGCGCCACAAACACCGCTCCAGCCGCACCGCAATTTACAGGGGACACGCTGCAACGGGCCCTGGGCAGCCTGCCATTAATCACGTTTGGGTAACGGCAGGCTGTTCCAGGACAGGGCTCTACGTTTGCAGACCGCTCCTGACAGATTAGCAAGCACATCGAGAGCATATCCAGAGGCGTGCGCTGCTCCCATGGTCGGCTCCAGCGCAGACACAGAGAGACAAACGGAGCACAATGACTCTATTTTAGGCCTGAGAAGGAAGTGGAGCTGAATGAATCCTATCCTGGTTCCCATGGTCTGAATTTGCCTCCGTCGCTCCCCCCTCCACCATCCCCCAGCCCACAGCAGCACTGGCCTTTGAGCAGCCTGCACCAGTGACCCTCAGGGCACCTTGTGGGCAAGGCTTCATGTGACGCTGCATCACACACTCTGCATCACACACACACACACACTACATCACACACTCTACATCACACACACACACACACACACACACACACACACACACTATCTGCATGCACACATTTCTGTAACCAGGTACATCATACTACATCACACACTCTGCATCACACACACACACACTACATCACACATACCACCTCACACACTATCTGCATGCATCACACACATTCTGTAACCAGGTTAGTAGTACATACTACATCACACACTTTAACACAGGCACTATGTCAAACAATGTGTGCATCACACACCAAGACACATACACACACTTCACTTCACCAACTCTGCATACCACAGACAATAGCAAACACTTCATCACACATTATGAGACATAACACTACATATCACTACCAACACTGCATATCACAGACAATAGCAAACACTTCATCACACATATCACAACACTACATATCACATACACCATATCACACGCACATCCTAAAACACACACCACAACATGCACACTATAACACTATGACTACATCAAACACACAATAACACTCTCTACATATCACATACATTACCACACTCTATAATGTATATTATAGAACAAAGTGTGTTTTATAAAATACACAATCCACAAAACACACTCTAACACACACAACACTGTGTCTGACAATCCTCATCACGCATTATAAAATATAAAAAAATAAAACTGGGACCAATATAAAACTTATAAAAGCGTCTTAAATGGCATATATATATTAAAACACAATGCATATCTTTTAAAAGTAAGATGGCCAAAACTGAACTGAACTGAGTATTGTAGATGTGTTCTGCTTAAGGCATTGTATAACTCCCTGTGAGTGAAACACCCTATTCTTTCTGCCATATGCACCCTGGTTTAGCATATGTCTAGTTGCTGACATATTTGAACCCACTATCACACCTCAATCTCTTTCGCATTTACTTTTTCACGCCCTTTCTTTATCTACAGAATAACATATAGGTGTGAATCGCAGGCCACATGAGTAACAGAAGTCCTACACTGTACACTTGTGTCAGCCCTTATTTCATCTTTCTGTAAACTGTAACTAAATATTATAAACACATTCCTCCAGCCTTTAAATAACGGAGCTGAGGAGCTACATAACTGATGGGGACCCTGCTCTCTGGGGCAGCAGCAGCACCTGTCCTCTGTAAAGAAACAGAGCGTCTCTGTCTCTACCAGTCTCTGTCTCTACCAGTCTCTGTCTCTACCAGTCTCTGTCTCTACCAGTCCTACTGTCACTCACACACACACACGCACTCACACGCAAACGCAAAGGCACACACACACACACACACTCACACACACACTCACTCACACATGCACACACACTCACACACACACTCACGCACTCACACGCTCTCACTCACACACACACACACACACACACACACACACACACACACACACACACACACACACACACACACAGACACACACACACAGGGGTGAACAATTCATAAATAAGGCTGCTGTTTTATGGGGACTGGGGTTCATGGAATGGAGGAAAGAGGAGGGAACATATTCATCAGACTGGGCAAGTGTGTGAGGACCAGTGTGTAAGGATCAGTGTGTGAGGATCAGTATCAGTAAGTGAGGATCAGTGTGTAGTATGAGGATCAGTGTGTGAGGATCAGTGTGTGAGGATCAGTATCAGTATGTGAGGATCAGTGTGTGAGGATCAGTGTGTGAGGATCAGTGTGTGAGGATCAGTATCAGTGTGTGAGGATCAGTGTGTGAGGATCAGTGTGTGAGGATCAGTATCAGTATGAGGATCAGTGTGTGTAGGAGGATCAGTGTGCAGTATGAGGATCAGTGTGTGAGGATAAGTATCAGTGTGTGAGGATCAGTGTGTGAGGATCAGTATCAGTACGTGAGGATCAGTGTG
>JAINUG010000099.1:2542885-2565385 GCA_029706075.1 Aldrovandia affinis | reverse complement strand
CTCACAAACACGGGCCATTCGGTTAATAGGTTTCAGCAGGAAATCACTCAACATGTCTTCCCAGCTCTCCTGCAGCAATTCCCAGAGACACTTGTGGGTTGCTTTGCTTTGCCTCTTCTGTCCAGTTTGTCCCATACAAGTTCTATGGGATTGAGGTCTGGACACTGGGCAGGCCAGGTCATTAGTTTGAGTTGTCCTTCACATTCCCCCTTCACCAGATAGTTCCTGCAAAATTTCAAGGTGTTTTTGGGTCGTTATCTTGCTGAAGAATGAAGGAGTGCCCTATTAGCCATAATCTGGATGGAAGGTGTACTCAAACTTTTGACTGGTACTGTATGAAATTTGGAAGTTTTATATGTTTGCTAACCATTGCTTTTGGCACGGGGGACAGTGTAACACAGAGGTGGAGGACCACCACAAGGGAGCGCTGTGGGTGGGGTTGGAGTTGTGGGCAGGGCTGATAGAGGGATATAGTCAGAGAGTAAGAAAGTGCACGGACCACCAATCAGAATTTGAGCCACAGTGGTCCGTGCAGCAAATGAATGTGTCACGGTGCTCGTTCACAGAATCTGAATTCGTGTCCCATGTCGTCCCTGCCCTTTTCATTGGACCCACAATGCTGTGCTTTCCTGGGGCAGACGATTGGCTGGAATAAGAGTCAGATAAGAGCGGGGTAGCAGAGTTCACCCGCACTGACCCACCACATGGTGACATACATATTCACGCCCCCCCAAGGAAATTCCAGGTAAATCCCAAATCCTTGAACCCTGACAGAACCGCAGTCTGCCAGAACACTTTACTACTGTCCTTATCACCTGGGAAACACCCCAGAGCCACAGTGAAACACACACACACACAGACACACACATGCACACAGACACACACGCACGCACACACACACACACACACACACACACACACACACACAGACACACACGCACACACACATGCACACAGACACACACGCATGCACACACACACACATGCACACGCATGCACACAGACACACACGCACGCACACACACACACACACACCTACACATACACACACATGCGCACCTACATACACACACACATGCACGCACACATACACACACACACGCATGCACAGGCACACACTTACACACACACGCACACCTACACATACACACACACACACATACACACACACACAAACACTTACACACATATTTCACTCTTTCACAAATCACACTCACACACCTCTTTTAATCTCTCTCACACACGTCACACATACACACACACTCGACTCACACACCACAAAAACACAAAACACCCAGATGGAAATGATGATGACTTTTATTTTTGTCATGTTTCAGCCCATAGGTTTATAGCACTGACCGTCCATGAGCCAAACACCATCATTACTGCGGCCTCATAGGTGACCCAAGCCCAAGCAGAAATCTAAAGCTATTATTTGAGAGGTTTCGTCACCTTGAAATCATTAGTCACCTGAGCAAACAGGGAAGACGGTCCCTGCCCCACCCCCCAAACTACGGAGCATTCGCCTGTTGCTTGGGGTAACCGGACACCTAAAGACCTGTTTGTCTCATATTGAACATGAGAGAGATGTAACAATTAATACAAACCCAAGCGCAGCTGTCGATTAACATTTTACACAGGCCGAGAAAATGCGAAATATATTATGTATCTTATAGCCTATGCAATATCCTATGTCCTATGTGCAGTTTTGTCAATGCAAGTGTAGTACATCATTTGCTTGATCTGGTTTTGGAACCACATTTTAACAATACAATTTGAAATATAACTGGATTTAAATCTATTGCATTATATGTATTTTAATCTCTGAAATATATTTGAATTTGTGTACTGTTTGCTGTGGTGTACTTGACCCTGCAATCTTATTTCATTAATTTCCATAAATTTTTTTCTCACGTATTTTATTGATATTCTGTTCTGGCCCTTCCCTGTTGATTTGTTTCCCTTGTACAATTCCTTGAGCATGGGAAAGGCGCTATATCAAGAAAATGTATTATTCACCTTCTTATTATTATTATGACATTTTTTACATTTTTCCAACGAAAAACACATAATTTTTGTTTGATAATCATCCTCATCGTGGACCTCACCATGAATGTGCGATATTAATCTCTGACGATCGTAACGCAAACAGATGATAATCATCGCTAACTTCAAAGCGTTTTCCTGCCGTTAGGACTCACAGCTGTGGAATAGTGTTATCTCTGCTTCCTCTGTGCCACACACCCCACCACCCAAACCAGCAGGACCAGGCCAGGGCCACATCCACACACGCACACGCATGGACAGACACACGCACTCACGCGTACACATGTACACACACACACACACACATGTGCACACAAACACCCTCCCACATGCACACTCACACAGACGCGCGCACACACGGACACAACACATACTCTCACATAGATGCGCACACGCAAAGGCACGACACACATACTCTCACACATGCACAGCCACGCATGCACATGCACATGCGTACACATTTCCACTCACATGTGCGTGTACACACACACCACATACAAACAGACATATGTACTTACATATACACTG
Organism: Aldrovandia affinis; assembly: GCA_029706075.1. Taxonomy (NCBI): domain Eukaryota; kingdom Metazoa; phylum Chordata; class Actinopteri; order Notacanthiformes; family Halosauridae; genus Aldrovandia; species Aldrovandia affinis. Next base: position 2,562,811 of record JAINUG010000099.1, on the reverse strand, counting down.
ACACACGTACATGCACACACACACACACACACACACACACACACACACACACAGAGACACACACACACACACACACACACACACACACACACACACACACACAGACATACAGCCTGCACCTGCACACACATCCCACAAAATATACGAACACAGACGCTCATTCACATTGACACACGCACACACACAAACACAGATATTTTTGCACACCCACAGACACACACACCAGCACGTAACTACAATCAATCGGGAGGATCAGTCACACAGATAGTGGTCCTGATCTAAGCACTTAGAATGTATTGCATTAGCCTTATTTAATTTTGAGACTTCATGCCCACTTGATCAGTTCATTGAAAGACGTGAATTGAGAGGGCTGTAATGTGTCATCTGAAATTACGTCTGGTGAGCTGATAAGACACTGTGCTCTGGTTGCATTTCAGCTCAGAATAACCCAAGCTGATACTCCACACTTGACTAAATTAGTACATTATTTTCATCTAGTATTATGACTATTGCATTCCTGTATTGGGATCAAGTGTGATAATTATTTGTCTTCAATTATTCACATGCTATTTAGGGTTTTGGCATTACGTATATATTAGATTACTGTTAAATTGTTACATAAGAACAAAACCTACAATATTGTAAAATGCAAATTGGAAATGACTGAGATGTGTTGTGTGTTTTACATTTTACATGACTAGGGTGCCCTGTGCTGTTTCCAACTCCAACAGAAGCATGATCCCTCTCTCTACACATGCTTTTCTCTCTCTCTCTCACACACACACACACACACACACCGAGTGCCTTGAAGAAGAAGAATGGGGCAGGATGATGTCTGAGTGTTGGATCACAACAATACCTTTTAACACAACACTGAGTGGGGGCACGCTTGTGCCCCTCCCCTGCCTCCTGGGCACACGCACAGACGCACACACACACACTCGCGCACCGCTCTTCACATACCTGATCCTCTCTCTGGCACGCAGTGAGGTTGTGTTGTTGGGCGAGCGGGGCGAACTGGACGTGCTTCAGCCAGCTCCCGATATCAGGCTGGCTGGCATCCGAGCAGAACTTCACATGGCCCAACTCATCCAGGACCTGAACAGACACACAGAGAGGGGAGGCAGAGATAGGGATCACAGACTGATCTCTGTCTGCATAGGTTACTGTGTCCTCAATGGAAAAACCGCATACCTCCCACAGAGACCATACAGTGCTGTGAGTCTGTAACCCGATAGACACACACGTGCACGCACGCACGCACGCACACAGACACTCACGCAAAGACACACTGACATGCACTCCAGCGTACCAAAAGGGTGCTAAGCAAACACAATAATTGTCTCAAACGTTCTCCCTCTTGAAAAAGAAAAGAAAAAGTGCTCGGCTAATTGTGCCATACGTGTTTTTAGCTTTTCCTTGAACACGATACAGTACATTTATTGTAATAAACAATGTTATTATCACTTTCAGAAAATAAACTCAATAATTGTCACACATTATAAATGGGAACATTTTGAGAAATGTTTTTTTTAATAAACATTACGCGTGACGTATTTACACCCGATTTGCAAAGGAGAGTTCATTAGTAAATCTGTCAAAATATACTGGAAATCAAAAAATCTAAATCAAATTAAACCCTATTATTATTTTTGTAGTTAAATCTTATTACGTTTTAAATGTTATCATATTTTTCCTTCGTTTGAGTCACAACTCCATAATGAGCACGTGGAAATTACTTTTTAGAACACGTTTTGAAACGTAGGCTATGTTGTTCGGTGATGGGCCGCTCGCGTTGGACAAGTTTCACTGAAACAAGTTTTCATGGCACGCCGGAATCGGACAAAAGCGCCTTATCTGTGAAGCTGAGGAGGGCCAAGAGTGTCTGCAGAGTTTATCTAACCCTGAGCGCGCAAATCAAGTCACTTCCAATGACTCGTTTCAGATCATTAACTTGAAGAAAACTATATGCGCTAAAACCGTGACTTTTAGAGCGATAATTGACTACATAATTGCTAACTATGCATTTGTGTAACTATTACCTCAAAGAAATTACCCCCTTTCATAATGCAACTTACGATGTTTACTCGAAAAGATCAATTGAAATACATTAAAGGAATATAGTGTATCCAATCTGCATATTTACAAAATGCATATTTTAGAGTCATGAAAAAATGATTGTACATTTTTTTACAACTTATTTAAATATACATAAACAACAAAGGTCAATTTTTCATTTGCATAAAATATATTTTACAATATCGAATATATCATAGGCTGTGCAGAAAAGGCGAAATGTATATTAATATAACAACTGCACGGACGAAAAGATAAAAAAATATATAATCATTTTGAAAAATAAGCAATTTGTACCTGCTATTTAAAAACTGCCCATACAATTATTTAATTGATAATGACAATGTTGCCATAATTTTATTTAAATTAGGCTAGAACAACAAACGTTGCAAACAATATTATTCCAAAATAAAGCACAAGTAGCCGAAGTGTAGCCTACCTTTTATGAACAGAAAATGAAAATGTGTTCTATTCCACAAGTTACCGTATTTTTTTCTTAGACAATTAACTTCACACAGGAATATATTTACAAAGGGCACGATAAAAGCTATAAGACATATATCGCTTGCTGTTCTGACCCACACAACTAAACTTATGGCTGTGAATGGACATATTAAACGGTAGGCTAAATATTTTTTTAAATACAAACATCACAAAAATAAATAGATAATAATAATAATAATAATAATAATAATAATAATAACGGTGTAATTTTTTGCCACACCATTAAGACTATTCATGCTAATAATAAAGTCTGGCTATGTTTAATTATTAGGCTACATTAATTATAGGCTATGTTTACAGGCCGTATTGTTGATGTACCAAAATGATATGAATAGCAAATTTAGTATCATTCTGTCACAATATACTGCAGTTCAAAACTGGCTAACGGTGCATTCGAGCCTGTTTGACTTTGTTCTGAAACGGCAGGAAAAACAGCTGCAGCTTACCGTATTCAGGCGCTCGCTCGCTTTTGTGTTAGGCTACTCGCAAATATCACCGATAAAAGAGGTAGACAGAGGGTCACACAAACTTCCAGACAGACAAAAAACTTCAGTCGCGGCGACGATAGAAGAAAAAAAGAATTAAAACGATCGCAAATGACGGTTGAATGTAGTAACCGCTCGGGTCGTTCGTGCTCCAAGCATTCAAGGTCCTGGCTTCTTAAAATACCCTCGTTTTAAAAAATACCCTGAGATTTCGTAACTGGGTATTTTTCTTACTCTTTTCCATACCCCCGGGCTTTCTTCACTTTCTCTCTTATTGTCAACCGAACATCAAGTTAATCCCCAGGCACATCAACTTCTTCCAACTTCATCCCAGACCAGCCGCCCGTCCCTCAGAGAAACTCCCAGGTGTCCCACTGCAGGGCTGACTGGGAGTGCCCTTTTCCGGTTTTTTTCTCCCACCGTGTGATAGTGAGATGACAGGATCGCCCACCTTTTTTCGCGTCCCGTGCGAGCGATGCGTATGTTTCTATTTCACGGAATGTCTCTTTAAAGAGGATGTTGCTCGCCCATCCATACACAGCAATGCAGTCCGGGGCTATCTTGCCTGTCCGCGATCGGAAGTTGAACGACGCTCCCCTCGGTACATTTTTAAAGTGACAGCAGCACGCATAGAGAGCGGAGAGGTCAGAGAGAGGTCGGGACGGGGTCCTATTGGATTGACTACAAATGCATCTTGGCCCGAATTTCCTCGGTTGATAAAACCATCAAGCGCTTATGATACCTTGCACATTTCCCACTGTGTGTGGGTTTGTGTGAGCGTGTGTGTGTGTTTGGGGGATGGGGGATAATGTGATACAAAGAGAAAATAATCCACTAAAGCGAAGAACTTCCATCCCCCTACAACCCCCACCCCCCCACCCCACCATAGACCATTTTTATTATGCTACATTTCAATTTTTGTGTGACCATTAAAACAATCATCCCTGGTCTTGAAACATTACATCTCCGAGTTTCCTGGCGTTCCAATTGTGTTACACCTGCCGCACGAGAGAGGAGGCGCGCTCGCAGGAACACTCACTACAGCGGAATGTAGCTATAGGCGGAAATGAACAACTCGAACCGAAGGAAAGTCTAAATGTGGTGTTAAGCAGTAAATACAATTTTAGATACCGTTCTACATTGTGTTGCGGATTTTTACAACTCGGCCTCCATAGCCTACATCCTTGACTATGCTTCTCTTCAGATGAAGGGATCATTCATAATTTAGCATTGTTCATTAACAAATAATCAAAAACCACACAAGTTTGTAGGCGACCATAAATATAGCCACACATCTATAAATGATAAGAGGGTAAAAACAAATTGCGGTAAAGAAATACAATCTGAAACAATTGTTTAAGAAGTGCAAAAACTGCAACTTTTCCTAGATCTTAGGAAAATAATTTGGAAACGGGGAAAGCAGGCTGCACACTGGGACGGGAGTTCAATTCTCAAGCATGTCTGGAGAAGGGGCGGACAAGGGGGGTGGGGAGTTAACGCGAGGAAGATGATTAATATGTCTCAGTGGCCCGCTATCTGTGGCATTGAACTTCTATTTCAGATAATGGCCATTGTTTTAGAAAATCGCAGCGCAAACGTAGGAAGGACAGGAAAAATCACGTGTAAATAAGACGGAGCTCGCCAGAGATTCCCATACTCCGCACTGCTTGAGAACTGCAAAGAGACCCCGGTTCGCCGGCCATTGATTTCCTGCCTTTCCTCGACTTGTCCATTGTTGGAACCTTTTTTAATTTAGCCATAAATTGGGAAAGCTCGAGCTATGAGCTGTTCTATTTTCTTCCTGTCAGGATGAGGGATTTGTTTTATGATTCATTGTGTATTAAATACAACTAATCTGGAAAAGTGATTGCGCGCGGACTCTGCGGGGCTGATCGAGGGTTCTGATAGAGACCGCGCAGTCCCCTCTGGAAAGGAGGAAACGTTGCTGGATAAACAAAGGGTTTTGTGGTATCAGTACCAGATCCGGGGTAAATTGGGGTAAAAGTGATATGACTGGGACCCGTAGCCCACTGGCGGTGCATGTAGACGATCGATCAGCCGGGAGGTGGCGCTCTGTGTTGACTAAAACTTTTTGGAGCAGAGTTGAAATTAAACACACTGTATTATGCCGTACAAGCAAATATTGAGTGCAGAGTTGTTGGGGGTTTTTTTGGGGGGGGCGTAATTTGTTGGATTCATGGTTATTTACATGAGTGCTAAGACTTATTATTTACATACCAAACGAATTCCCAATCTACCTCCGTGAGAAAATCGCATCAGTCAGGGAAGAGAGGAAGGGATATGGGGGCTGGGGGAGGTGTGTGTGTGTGTGTGTGGGGGGGGTCATTGCTTACACGCCCGCAGAATTGGCGCATGTAACATCATCTACACTTAAGGCGTAAAATTGCAAAATGAAATATGAAAAATTCCGTTGTATAGCCTTGAAGTGAGAATCACCCGAACGACCGATAATGAAATGCTCTGTTTTACAATATATTGAAAATACAAAAGTTGAAAAGATAATTAGTTATCTTATTGGCAGGATAATTCATTAAAGCTCCAGAAGTACTCCACCAAATATCTATGACGATGACTTCCATAATGCAAACGTATTTATGTATGCAGATTTCTTTGTATTTATAGAATGCTGCGCGTCCACAATGTCTTCTCAATTGCCCCCTTTAAAGTTAACCCCTCTAACAGACCAAGATGTAACAGCTGTTTATCAACAAATTACAGAGAAAAAAACCTGCTAGAGGGAGTTTACTCCCTCCTTTTAAAATCGTGCTCTATTTCTTGCTTTTTAATTGAAATTTAAATAAGACCCTTTTAAAATAATTTACTATACATTCCTTTGTATGTACCAACTAATTATTCACGGGTTTGATGTTCAATCATTCGCATGGATATTTGTTTCGGCTATTCTAAAGTTATATTTAGCTAAACTTAATCCATTGTAAAAAAATATTTGTATTCTCCAACGATGGACGCCATACACTATGACAAGTAATGTTATGTATGTTCATTGTAATTCTATCGTGATTCGGACTCGCTACTTTATTTAAATTGTTGACTTTTAACAATTTAAGATATATTAAAAAGTCTTTCCACAGCTATTGTGTCTACAACTATATTGGTCTTGTTTTTGAAAAGCTATAAACTACTGGGTTTGTTTACATACAGGGAGTCACCGTATTAGGCAGTCTATTAAGGTATTAGACCTCTTCATGGAGAATATTCCCAGAAGGGTGAAAACTGACGCCGAGAAGCAGAGCGCTTTCCTCGGCGTCCCTAAAGCCCCAGAGTCGGTCTAATGGAAACCCTGTGTGCCAGGAGCGTTCCGCCGCATCTTTCACGAAAGAAAGATATGCATGCATCAACACGAAACACTTCAGCTATTTACTGAGACCTCCCATTGACACACGCAAAAAGCTAAAATACCTTACATTAGGTATCCATCGCGTTTCCAACAAACTCTGACGACTCTGAACAATATCTTTTTAGTGAAGATCGGTTCAATAAAATCAAAATAAACAAGTTCAAAATCAATAACCAATTCTAATAGTCTATAACGGATACGGTATAACCTACAAGGCTGTGTTATTACATAAACATGTTATGATTTTAAATTAACGTGCGACTAATGCCCTTTAAGGTGTGCTATATTGATCCGAAGGGTGGAAAGACAATGTTTGTCTCTGTCGTGCAAGAACACAAAATTTCGTATTATCAAACATTATCATTTGGGAACTCTAACTCTATTTGGGAACTTTAAAGTTGTATTTATATAACTACCAACGCACACTATTGTTGTACGAATCAGATTTTGTTTAATAAAACAATATAGAATTATATCATATATAATATGCAACTGGATGAATAAAATGAGACCATATTATACAATGAAAGTGAACAAATCACAGACTGACAATGTCCAAAACATAAAGTTATCAAGAAAGCTTATATACAGCAAAAGTAAAATGCGCTTATTACCAGAAGAGATACGTAGCCAACATATCGCCCACTAATTATTGCCTTAATTATTTAATTAACGAATAGTTCATTTTTTATAGATTGTACTTCGATTCTATTCAGATGCCAAAATAATAATATTTATAACACAGGCTATTTCAAAACACATTTTGTTAGAAGTCCATCATCTAAATTTTGAAATGTTTTAGGCTATTTAAACGGCATAGGCGACTTTTGTTGCGGTATAGTTTTACAGTTGACGTGTTCTCCCATTTATGTAGTATAAAATATAAGCTCGCGTATTTTAAAAAGATATATTGGCGACCATTCTTCAATTAGTTGGGCCACGTTCCGAGTCGACCTCCGCGCGCTCTCACCACCTCCACACGGCGGGCCTATAGGTGATTTGCAGCACGCGCAATGGCCTCGGGCACCGCATTCTGAGACGTGCATGGCGCGCGCACGTTTAAGCCCGACAGCGATGCCCTGGTCCTCTCTCTCCCCCCCAAAAAATCTCCAGTTCAGGGGCTATAGCTTCCTCACGGGCCAATTACCCATTAAAAAGAAAAGGGAGGAAATGAAAGGGGAAAAATGTAAATAAAAAATTTCCCTGCTCTGGAAGTAGGCCCGTAGCGCGCGCGTGTTAATCTCCACCTCGGTAATTTGGTTCTCCAGGAGAGGACAGGAGCCCCGCTGCCGTGCCCTGCACTTCATAAATCACAGCTTTATGTGGACAAGGTCAGCGCACCCCTGCCTCCGCCCGGCCCCGTCCCAGCGGCGCAGTGCGCCCGCCGTGTTTACCCTCCCCGCTCGGGGCTCTCGCGACCAGACCAGACCAGCGCACTACTTCTAATTACTTTTGATTATTTTCATTTGCCGGGGTCAGCCAGGCATTCCAGGAGAGGCCGATTTCCTACACATTCTCTCCGACCAGGAGAGGGTCCTGTGTGTTTTCTGATTTAGTGGCCCATCATTTCTGTACTGTCTACTTGGTCTTTTAGGCGCGTCCCCCCCTCTCTTGTGACTGATCTATTGGGGATCTATCTACATCCTTGCAGCGAGGAATTCACCTCATCCACGCGGAGAGCTACCGACTACGGACGCTTTGTGACTCTAAAACTAAGAAAAAAACTAAAAACAAAAACAAATCCGAGGGGCACTAAATCAAAACACACATAACAACACACATTTACAAATAAGCACGTAAGATTTTGAGCAAGCACGATTAAAACTGTTTTGCCATGATATGTGTATGTATGTTCTTTGGGAAACTTTTGAGACTTAAATTTCAAACTTATTTGGACACCCAAGATACAATATACGTTCTCATTTTGAGACCCATTGAAAATGACGAATAACTAGACTTCACACAATTCATAAAATTGTGAATTACTATTCCAACGTTTTGTGGCCATTGGTATAAACACAAGGGGGTGCCGTTCGTGAGATATACTTAATTACACCTTTACGTGCAATGCACAGGTGTTAATTAAGAGCACAACAGGTCCTCAAAATAGATCATTATTCCGAAAAGGTCCTGAAAATAATGCATTCGTTGAAAAGTGTCCTTTGGAGTACGTCTCGTGTGTTTCGACAGCCTCCCTCTGAAGCCGGGCGGCAGGAATGTGGTGTGGAGGGGATTTATAGAGGTAGAGAGGAGTCAGAGACTGTAATCATCACAAATACTTCCTCCTCAGCGCCTCCGAACACAGAGCACAGTGTGTGCGGACCACGGGGTGCGATAAAGTCCGCCACCGAGTCAAAGGTAACGTTTTTAAAACATAAATTTAGTAGGGGGGAAAGCGCATACACACGGAACATGCTGGAAACTTAAACAAGCCCCCCGGGTCGAGGAGAGGTAATTAGTGTATTTTGTTTACTGCTGCAGGGAGAACAAATTGCTTCTTAAACGCTCATAGATATCATCTTTACCTTTAATGTAGAAAAGATGGAAAACAACACAGTAGCCTACTTCAGATACGACACGCGGTCTTTGCACATTGGTTACCTTTATTGGGCTGTCTGGTGTCGTTTTAAGTTAAAAAAACCCACTTGGTACTGGAACTGCATGGTTTTAATACACCATGTTAAATCGAAAGGCTAATATTTAATGTGGGGAGATATCTGCTGTGCATGATTCCAGGAGTGTCCTGCGCGTGGAGCAGGGGGTTATGCCCCGTCAGAGCCACTCCCCAAGTCACACCAAGCCCGCTTGCCGTAATAGTACTAACAACACAGACCCATTCACCAGAAACCTCAAGCGTTAAATCCAGCAATTGTATAGCAATTTATAGCAATAGCAATTAAGGCTTTTTTAACTGCGGTGGGGGAAAAAACAGGTGTTTCGGAACGAAAGTAGTGTGTCCAGCACTGTTGCTGCCGCACGCGAGAGGTAAAGACAGCCGTGCCGCTGAATCGGCGATCCACAGACTCATCTTCACTAAAGTGTTTTCACTGTTGTTTTTTATTTCAGAGAGCTCCAAAAGTACCATGAAAAATAATGTGCAAATAAGAGAGAGAAATCATACACACACTTGCATGCACACACAACATCTTTCCAAAGGTAATCCGATGAAATAACGGCTCGTTTACAGCACTCTGCCGCACATCCACACGTTAAAACAAGAAAACAGCACCTTTCTGAGGGGATTAGAAGAGAGAGAAAAAAACCCACTGGCCTGAAACAGAGACAAGCTGTACCTTAGCAGGGATGGATGTGCGGTACTTAACGCTGTGGGCAGTTAAGTGTGGAGTGGGGCAGGTATGCATGCCTGTGTGGAAAGTCACAGTGAGAGGGGACCGGTGGTGTGTGTGTTGGTGACGTGTGAAGGGGAGCGAGAGGACACGCAGACAGGACAGAGGATTTGTTCTGTGCTCCTGGACTACCCTGGAGGGGAATACCACACTCGGAATACATAAATCCCAAACCACATATTTTACAACAGCCTTCTATGCTCAGTACGCAAAACACCTAATGCAGGGACATTTTTTCCAGGGTTCACTCTAGCTCTGTGGAGATGATTACAGCACCCAGACCCGTAAGCAGCCAGCATGAAGCCAAGCTACCTGACGCTGTTTGTTATTAGAAAGTTTCAATCTGTGATCATTACTGACTTAAGAGGAGCACACAGAGGAACTGAACCCACAGTCCCACACTGGGGACTGATTGTACTGTTCCTCTGTTTCAGAGGGACTGGTCTAAAATGACACCCCACTGGGCAATTGAAATGAAGGCTGTAAGTGGACCCAATGCACTTTATAGTGCGCAGTAATTTAGTGTGCGTGCATTGTGTGAGTGTGTGTGCGTTTGCATTGTGCGTGTGCATTCTGATATTTATCCCCCGCGCAGATATAAAGATTAAATTAGATTAGATTCACTTTATTGTCATTGCCAGTGCAAACACAAAACAACGAAATTAAGGAGGGTCTAACCAGAAGTGCAAATAGCAGTTATGTACAACTATACAGTATGTGCAGGAGAGAGTAAGTGCAATAGTAAGTACACTCTAATATACACTATGCAGGGTATACAGAGTTGGATAAGTGAATAAATAGGTATAGGTGCTATAAGGTAGTACATAATATACACATGAGAGCATGAGATATATACATATATACATACATATACATGAGATATTTACATGAGACTACCATTATTACAGTACTACTGATACTACTATGCTACAGGTGTGGATTATAAATACAATATAAGGTACAATATAAATACAATATAATATATAAAGCGCACGCAAAAAGACTTCCGCTCCTATAAACAATGCAGATCACACGCAGACTAGGGGCAGCCCTCAAATGAAGAAGGAGGAAGCCCAGGAACCCTCTTCCAAAAATGCAGGGCAAGTTGCCCTGCATTTAAACCCTCAACTAGATTTGCGATGGCTTTACAGGACACCGCCAGCCAGCCAGTGGTTTATATTTAACCTAGGCCGAACCACCAGCTGAAGGGCAACGAGGAAACTCTGGGACGTCAGGCTGTGTGATAGGTCACGCCAGCCTGGGACTCAACTTCCTGTGAGGAATCGCGCGCCAGAAAGTAGCCGTCCAAGTGAATCTTCAACAACTTCCATATAACGTCTCTATAATGTCCCTCCAATTTCCCTTTGCCTTCGGGGTGACTGCTTTTGCTGGCCTCTGGCAGGAAGCTCATGCCAGTTGGAGATTGTCCAGTTCCGTGGATGACCAATGCTACTAAGTCTACATTGCCAATCGTGTAAAACTACAAAGGGGATCACCACATCTACTGAATGTCCCACTAAATCTCCCCACTGTAGATGGGCACATCTGCCCTTCTGGATCAAAACCGACCCTCGACTACCCGGCTAAATCTACCTACTGTGTTCTACAAAGCCAACATGTACCTGTAGTCATGTTCAAAGCCAGGCCTGTGAGGCTAATCTAAAGATTTTCTGTAATCATACACAAGCACATTTAAATTGTCATACCTGATTGAGTGACACACTCAAGGCTTATTGAGTTTAATTCAAAACCAATCATTGTAATGTCATCCAGTTTTGGGGTAATTTTCTGAGCAGGGGCTGAGGTTGGCTGCAGATAAATCAGCCTTTATGATCTGTGTTGTAGTGTTTATGGAGCTGTGTTGTGAGGGGCTGAATTGGGGATCAATCACACACTGTGTCTCGTCACCAGGGACAGAGGGATCGATGTGTGTCTCTGAGTGGAATAATGGAGTGGCGCTGGACTATGACCAGACCATTTCTCCCGGCAACGTCTGAGAGATGCCAAGGCCGCCCGGCCGCCCCACCCTCCCAACCTGGGCTGGCCTCGTCTCAGCCCTCAGAAAACCCGCTCCAGCAAGCTGCGGGCCCGGGAGCGCATGGGTCCAGCGCAGTCCCGGCACTGCGTCATTTTGGGAGGAGGCAGGGAGCAAAGGTGAACATTTATGAACGTCGCACGCTGCTCGAACGGGGGAGAGACGTCATGGCTGCTTTTCTCCAGTGTGCCCTGAATTTCTGTCTAGTAATAACAGTATTAATAGTAATAAAAATGAAGTATTCCTGGGACAAGAGTGAACACAGAGCACAGAGTCAACACACACACACACACACACACACGTCCACTTGCGCACCCACTCACAAACACACACCCAGGCATGCGTGTTTAAACACCGATCCGCACGCACACACGCACATGCAACAAACAGGCCACCGCAGCCCAAGGAATCAGCGGACTACATAGGCTGACAGTGTTTAGACCCACTCAAGAACGCACTTCTCTGTCAGACGTCAGCAAAACGGACTCAAACAGAAGACGCACTATAAAATGTGCATCGTCCCTGAATTAGAGGAAGCTGGTTTTGACCACACTGGCCCTGCAGAAGCATTCCGATCTCATTAACCCACTGCGCTGCTGCCAGCCCCACACGATCAGAGAGTGAGAAATTAAACCATCACAACACCCCCTTACCCACCGACCACACGCCCCCGCCCCACCCCCCCCCCCACCCCCACCCCTCAGGAGAGCACACTCCTCCTGGCCACGGCACAGAAAATTCCACCTTCCCTGCATCCCTCACTCTTTCTCTGCGAGTAATTTGTTCATTCGGGGCTGTTTATAAAAGTGAAGATATTCGTAATCACGCCGTGACAGTGTGTACACTGTGTGGACGTCCCGATAGAACGCGACGTATTCAATTTCTGTTTGTTTGACAGGAGCGCTGTCTCTCTCTCTCACCTCGACAGGAAGACCCTCATCTATTCAGCAGGGGTCGCGACCCCCGCAGTGTTCCGCCCGCTCTCTCAAGTGCTAATACACAGTCGGTAAATGAAGAGTCTCTTCTGCGAGGGGGAAAACAAATGAGCTTCTTAAACAAGAGAGGAGTGTGAATGTAATCTGTGCCCGCTCGTGTTTATGATGTAATCTGTGGGGACCCGTGTTTATGATGTAATCTGCGGCGGGCGGCGTTGATTACATTGGAGTGGTCTCGGCAGGATTAGGTGCTCTGGGGGTCCCTGAGAGCTTCTCCTCGCCGTCGTAAAGGACAGAGACGCGGTGCCTGGGGGGGCGCACACATTTAAACGCCGTTCTGTCCGCGAGATCAAACCCCAGCAAATGTGTAGCCATCCACGTCCTAACAGAACACAGTTCAGGGGTCAGTAACTCCTCCCTCCGGTTCATTCCACAGCAATCACCGCGTTTCTTCCTGCGTGATGGCTACTGTCACCGCGGCCGCCTCGACAACAAAGAAAGCACACCGTTAAGGTGTAAAACAGCGCGCGGCGTGAGAGTGAGAGGGGGCCTGGCCTACATGTGTGTGAGTGTGTGAGTGTGTGTGTGCGTGTGAGTGCGCGTTTGGGGAGGGGGAAGGCACTGAGGAGCTGGCTCTGCTGTAATCTCAGGGCTGAATAGGCGTCGCTCTTAATAGAACCCCGTCTCCCGGCTGCCACAGAGAAAGCAGAGCCGTAATGGATGGGAAGGGCTCCGGCTCCCCCTCTCCTGTGCTGACCCCTGTGCTGGTCAGGACTGTGAGCTAAAGAAGCATTGTAGCCCGGGGGCTGATTGAAAGGAGGGGGGGCGGGCAGCCGTGCTGATAGACCAATTTCCCAGCTCTGCGAGCAGTGGGTTGTGATTGATGAGTGCCGGCGCTGGTGAGAGGAGGGCTATCACATGCCATCACATAAATACTCATTCAGCTCCCATTCTGCCCGACAGGCCTGTGACAGCTTTGTCCTGTCTCAGATATCACTGGAGGGAAAATACTCCATTAATCATGCGTAATTAACTTTTCCAGGGCTCTGCTGGAACCAGTGCGGGCCCTCCGATAGATCCCTGCGTCTTAACTGGGATTCAGGACTTATTAAACCCAGAGGCTGCCGGGAGTCCCCTCAGAGCCGCTCGCTTTGTACAGGAAACGGGTTCATTAGTACCAGTTTAGCCTCTAATGGGACCCACGCAGGCGCCGCCCCCCTGCTCAAACGGCCCGGGATCACAAACCGTGGCGCGCAATATCCTGTTGATCTGCGAGGAGTCGTTACGGCGTTACGTTTGAAGCCGGCGGAGGAGGAGAGGAGAGCCCCTGTGCGAGTGGCGCTCTGTGACTGGCCCTCCCGTTCCCACCTGAGAGAGCTGATGCATCACTGACAAACCTCGTCTGCGTTAAAGCCCCGGCCGTTCTGCGCAGTCGGTCCAGGTCCACGGCGCGCCCCACGTGACGGTACCAGATGTGGCAGGTTGCCGGGGGATACCTTGCCCTGGGATCACACTGTCCTGTTCTCCCCTGCGCTGGCGTTTATTCCAGTGCCGAGCGCTTGTCTCCCACTGCGCGGCGTTGGAACTAAATGGAAGTGACCACCTCAAGCTGTTCCCTGTCCGCTGCCAGCCGGGCACTCTCAAGGGCTCTCTCTCTGGGCGGACCTGCCGCAGGTGTGGGTCTCGCTGGGGCGGGGGGGGGGGGGGGGGGTTTCATTACCTCCCCTTTTAAGGTAATCTCCAGCGAGTCCACGGTGCTCCCCTGACCCCCTCCCCTGACTCTGGTGTGTTACTCGCCCCTCAGCCTCTCAGAGAGATTTATATCCCCAGTCTGAGCATGCTCTCACTCTGCCCGCCTCACTTCCTGTTTTCTGTGCCTTAATCAGTCCCTGAGAAATACAGCAACACACACACACTCACACACATACACACATTAAAATATAGCAACACACACTCACACACACACACATACACACCCATAAGCACACACAGATACACAAACACACACACGCACACACGCACACACACACACACACACACATACACACATAGGCGCACATGGATACACACACACACACACACACTAAAGGCTCGCACAGGTACACAAGCACACAAACACACACACACACACACACAGGCACACACGGATACACACAAACACACACACACCTATAAGCACACACAGATACACAAACACACACACACACACACACACGCACACACATAATTTGATGAGAAACAGTGTGATTCTCAGACAGTCTCTCTCTTTATATGATTCACCTTTTACGCACCCGTTTAACAGAAGTGACCTGTTTTACATAATTTCCAATTTGGTCATAAGCACAGCTTGCAGAACAAGCCACAGAGCAATTTCAAGAGCAACAAATAAACCAGCTTTGAATTAACTGAGTAGAAATGAGAGACCTGAGCAGATTGCATAGTAACCATGCCTGTCAGTGTTAGAGCAGCGTTACTCTGGCCCTCTATCAGCGCTAGTTGAGACTGGAGTTACTCCCTCCCTCTATCAGCGTTAGTTGAGGCTGGAGTTACTCCCTCTCTCTTTCAGCGTTAGTTGAGACTGGAGTTCATCCCTCCCTCTTTCAGCGTTAGTTGAGACTGGAGTTACTCCCTCCCTCTATCAGCGCTAGTTGAGACTGGAGTTACTCCCTCCCTCTTTCAGCGTTAGTAGAGACTGGAGTTACTCCCTCCCTCTATCAGCGCTAGTTGAGGCTGGAGTTACTCCCTCCCTCTTCCAGCGTTAGCTGAGACTGGAGTTCATCCCTCCCTCTGTCAGTGTTAGCTGAGACTGGAGTTACTCCCTCTCTCTTTCAGTGTTAGTTGAGACTGGAGTTACTCCCTCTCTCTGTCAGCGTTAGCTGAGACTGGAGTTCATCCCTCCCTCTGTCAGTGTTAGCTGAGACTGGAGTTACTCCCTCCCTCTTTCAGTGTTAGTTGAGGCTGGAGTTACTCCCTCCCTCTGTCAGCGTTAGTTGAGGCTGGAGTTACTCCCTCTCTCTGTCAGTGTTAGAGGAGAATAGGGGTACTCCAGGCCACCCCTTTGTCAGCATTAGGAGAGATTGTCTCCCGGCTCCTGGCTGTTTGGTTAGCAGCGCTCGCGCGCTCCTCAGAGCCAGCCTGTCTGTGCGGCCCGAGGAACAGCGCCAGCGAACAGCCGGTCTGAGAGCAGCAGGACGCGGCGATGAAAGACTGAGCTCCCGTTTGATTGGGCTTCAGGCGGCCAGATTACCGCGGGGGTCACGAACACGAGCGCCGGGGGCTAATGTCAAAACACGGGCGAATCGAGAGACATCTGATCGCTATCCCTCTCCCAAAGGTGGATTTGAAAATGAAATCTGTAGCAAGTTGGGGCGGCATGGGGCGGCAGTGTTAGCATAATGGTTAAGGAGCTGGGCTTATAACGCAAAGGCTGCAGGTTCAATCCCAGGTGGGGACACTGCTGTTGTACCCTTGAGCTAAAGGTACTTAACCTGGATTGCTTCAGTAAAAAAATATCCAGCTGTATAAAGAAAAATGTAAACTGTGTAAGTCGCTCTGGATAAGAGCGTCTGTTAAATGCCTAAAATGTAAAATGTAAATGTAAGTTCAGGGTGAGGGGCAGTCTGCACTCCTTACGGGAGGTTAATGTTTGTGATCTGCCAATAAGCCCGTCGACCACACTCCTGTGGGTTCACCAACCCTGGCTTTCTTCTTTCGCACCGATGTGCGACAGTTACAATTCCCAAAATACAAAAACACAAAACTCGGCAATTGCAATAATTCTTTGCTAATATGCTATCAAATATTCTTACGATGTTCCACAATGAATAAAGAAGGTACATTGCAAGGCTACATCTATATTCATACATACAATCACATACATGATTGAACAAGCCGACTGTTCTCAACTTATAGACTTGTAACATTTAACCCTAACCCTAACCCTAACATTTACACAGATAAATAGGTTTATAACATGACCTGTCTGTACCATACCTCTCTTTCCTATGGACAAAAAACCCCCACAAAAAATTACTTCAGCAGACCCACTTTTCAATAAAATAATCAACTTGCCTGATTTCCACAATCATACAATGCACAAATTACAGTGTTTTCATTCACACCCTTCATAAAGATGAACAAAAGAGGTCGTATAAAATACACTATAAACTAAGTAATGAGCTTTATTTTATGCTCACAAAATGCAGAAAATCATATTCTTTAATAATAAAGCATTGGCACAAACCACAATCGAACTGTTCACACATTTTTTCCCAGAAAAATCAAGAATCACAAATATTCACACCCCTGTTATCAGTACTTTGTGGTTCCTCCCTTTGCCATTATAACAGCAAGCTGGCGCCTTCTGTAGTGTCGTATGAGGTTATGGAACTTCTTGGGGGGATCCTCAACCATTCCTCCATGCAGAATTGTTCTAGTTCCTTCAGATTCCTGGGTTGATGTTTGTGGACTGCTTTTTTGAGTTCAAACCACAAATGTTCAATTGGATTCAGGTCTGGAGACTGAGATGGCCACATCAGGACATTGATCTTGTGCTCTGTCAACCATTTCTTAGTTTCTTTGGATGTATATTTGGGATCATTGTCTTGTTGGAAGGTCCATCTGCAGCCAAGGTGTAGCTACCTGGCAGAGGGAACAAGGTTTTTGGACAAAATGTCTTGGTACATGCTGAAGTTCATGGTTCCATCTATTTTAATAAGGGCCCCAGGGCCTGTGGATGCAAAACAACCCCAAAGCATTTAAGATCCACCACCATGTTTCACTGTAGGCATGAGGTGCTTTTCAACATTACTTGCATTCTTTGGACTCCAAACATAACGATGATGTGCATGTACAAAAATCTCCATTTTTGTTTCATCTGACCACAAGACACGGTTTCAATTGTAGTTCAGATGTAGTTTGTCGATTTCAAGATGCCTTTTTCGGTGAATTGTCTTCAAAAGAGGCCTCCTTCTTGCAACTCTGCCATAAGGTCATTGTCATGTAGGCATCGTCGAATGGTAGCTTTAGACACCTTGTAACCCCAAGATACCAGGCTGTTTGGAGATCTTGAACTGTGCCCCTTGGACTTCTTTTTGCCTTACAAACCATCTCTTTCACTACACGTGGGGGAAAGATAGACTTGCATCCTGTACCTGGCGGGTTAGCCACTGTTCCAGTGGCATTGAACTTCCTAATAATTGACACAACAGTGGAAAGCGGTATCTTTTTTAGTGATTTTTTTGTAGCCATCTCCTGATCTGTAGAGGTCCTATAACCTTTTGTCTGATGCTTTCAGGGAGTTCTTTGCCTTTCACCATGATGATGGCTGAACACAGTATTTTAAACGTGTGTTCCCTCCTTTTTATACCCTAGGGAAACAGTAAACCATTGTAGACCACTGCATAGTTCCATAACCTTCCAATGAACTTCAAATAAGTTGTATATTTATGAAGATTTTTTTGCCGGATTACATTTAAAAGAATAATTAGGGGTGTGAATAATTGTGATCCAGATGTTTTCTGGAAAAAATATAATTAATAAAACAAAATATTAGTATTGTAGGTTTGGAATTTTCTACAATTTTTTAGCATAAAATATAGCTCATTACTTATATAGTTCATTTTATACGATCTCTTTTGTTCATCTTTATCAAGGGTGTGTATAAAAACAGAGGCTACTGTGTGTAGTCTTGAGCAGCATATTTGCATGCACGTAACCTTTGTTTAATCCGTAGTTTAAACTTCACATCAGCATGCGTCCGCAGCCTTCATCACACTTTTCGCATAGTGTTCCATCGTTTCTGTTTCGTGGTACAAACAACTAAAGCACTGTACTTGCAAAGTATCACAAGAAATCAGTCACTGGTTTACATCGTGTGGTGAGACATGCTGAATCTGGGGTGTCAGTATGGCGTGGTGGTCGAGGCGTATGAACCCAAAGGCTGCAGATCTGATTCACAGATGGGTCACTGCTGTTCTACCCATGACACATTAACCTTAACTGCTTCAGTAAATATCCAGCTGTATAAATGATTAATGTATGTGCAATAAGATATGTAATTCTGCTAGGTAAACAAGTATAATTTCATGTTAAGCAATGTTTATCAGCCCAGCAGAAAAACCTCTACACTAAACAAGTCAAAAGGGGAAACATACAGAGACGGCTCTGTGTTCAGTCGACCGTGGGGGGCACATCTCTACAATAAAGTAGACTGAGGAGAAACACAGTCACCCCTATAAAAATGCACACTGGCTACGTCTACACCTACAGCAGAGAGCGTTTCCTGTCGGAAGCTCTCTGGTAACTTGCCGCCAATTCTTGTGCTTCTCAGAGAAATATGATTACACTGTAATTGTCAATAGTAATACTGTTGTCACAATTAATATATAGTTATTACCATATTTTTACTTAGCAGTAATACCTACGAATATGTGACTTTCTCCTGCCTGGCTGAAGGTCACGTAACTGGGGCTTGGTTTAGTTAGTACTTGGATAGGAAGACCAAGAGCTGCGTGAGAAGAAGAAGTTTCGGCTGGAAGCGATTTCGGTGTGCTTTTAGGGGTCTCTAAACAACGTGGAAAAAACAATGCCCCAGCTTAATGATGGGGACATTGTGCTGTAGGACATGCCACTTTTCAGATGAGACTCGAAGCCAAAGTTCTGTCTCCACTGCGGTAATTAAAACATAAAGAGCAGGCGGTTCCCCCTGTGTCCTGTCCAAACTCCCAAGCCTCACAACTCGGTTATTTAGTCATACTCCTGTTTAATTGGCTTTACAAATCCCTCCCTCCCGGCCTCAGCAGATGTGCCGGTGAGCGTTCTGCTGCAAAATGGCTGCCGTGCATCGCCCAGGTGAATGTCACCCCTGGGTCGAGTGTTTCCCCCTCCGCTACCAAGAGTGTTGCGATGCTGAGATCCGAGGTGCTGCATAAATGCAACCCAGTATCATTTATTATCATTTGTTATCCATCATAACTCTATTACTAAGGATATAGTACTAAGGTTCTCTGTGGCTCAGTTGGTAGAGCACAGCGTTGGCAACGCTTAGGTTGTGGGTTCAATCCCCACTGGGGCCACATATACTGAAAATGTATGCATTCACTACTGTAAGTCGCTTTGGATAAAAGCGTCTGGTAAATGGCATATATTATATTATATATTATAT
>JAINUG010000099.1:2535385-2537885 GCA_029706075.1 Aldrovandia affinis | reverse complement strand
CTCTCCCAACATGCCTCTCTCCCAGCATGCCTCTCTCCCAACATCTCTCTCTCCCAGCATGCCTCTCTTCCGCAAGAGCCACGGCAACATTTAGCACGAGTAACGCCTTATACAGTACAGTCACTGTGAAAAGACAAACCACACGCTTTACAGCAACTTTGACAGGTGAAGCCTCACACTTCAACTGTGAGAGGAAAAAACCCCTCACAGTTTACACTAACTGCGAGAGGGGAAACCACAGACTTCACAGAGTTTGACTGAAGCGCATCCCCCTCTGTGTTTTGAGAATATTCAGCACAGACATGTCCACATCATCACTCTCAAATCCCTCTCACCAGTGTGTTTCTGGCCAGGCTCTGGTCACCTTTGGATTCCTGTGGTACTAACAACAGCAGTGACACAGCTGCAGGTGCATTTCCCATCACAGAAGCGCAAGAGACATAATATAACAACTCTAGCGAGTGACCGTTTGTCCGTTTGTCCTTTTCCATGTCTCTTTCTGTCCTTTCCTCTCAGGCTCTGTTGCCCTTTTTCTGGTCTGTTCTTTTCTCTATCTGTCCCTCTCTCTGTGTGCAAACTGGTCACCCTTCTTCACACATTTGTGGAGGAATTTCACTCTCAGTTTACTTGAATCAAAGGGCAAATGCAAAAACCCTTATGTCTTTAGCGGAAGAGCTAATGTGAAATTACAGGGTGAGCCTATCCCCATCTGGGCTTTCTGTGTGCAAAGTGGAATAATGTGCACTCACACATCACACATGGTTCTGATCTGGATCATACAAATGTGACTTTAAACATTTTATTACTTTTGCAAGAGGCTGCATGCACTAGAAAATAAAGCCTTCAGTCCTGTTTTAAACTGCCACTGCTTCAAGTAGGTTCATCTTGTTTGCTTTTAATATCATTTTAATGCAACTAAATTATGCTCACAGTTTCAAGATGTTATGCCCTCTGGATTTTTATTTGTTTTATTTGTTTGACACATTTAACTTCTCTCATTTCATAACTTCTCAATTTTGGTGTATAATTCAATCTTAATAAAAACAAATGAACAAATATATATGCTTTTCGAGATGAGTGCATTTTATTCATTATCATTACAATTATCATCATAATTATTACTACACTGCTCCACACTGCTGCTCTGACCACTGTTCCAGACTAACGCTCTCTGCCCAC
This sequence comes from Aldrovandia affinis, assembly GCA_029706075.1. NCBI lineage: Eukaryota > Metazoa > Chordata > Actinopteri > Notacanthiformes > Halosauridae > Aldrovandia > Aldrovandia affinis. Next base: position 2,536,706 of record JAINUG010000099.1, on the reverse strand, counting down.
TGCTCCACATTGCTGCTCTGAACACTGCTCCACACTGCTGCTCTGACCACTGCTCCACACTGCTGCTCTGACCACTGCTCCACACTGCTGCTCTGAACACTGCTCCACACTGCTGCTCTGACCACTGCTCCACACTGCTGCTATGACCACTGCTCCACACTGCTGCTCTGACCACTGCTCCACACTGCTGCTCTGAACACTGCTCCACACTGCTGCTATGACCACTATTCTGGACTATTGCAGGGACATCATAACTCATTATAAATGGACAGTTTATGTTAAAAGGGAAGTAGCTTTCTTCAAGGGACTCCTCCCAGTGAAACAAGATTTACACCAACGCTAGCCACTAGTTTCCAGCAGCATTGTCCAAATTTGTACCAGGTTTGCACCAACTCAGACCAAATTCAAACCATGTTTACAACACAAACCACATTTGCAACATGTTTGCACCGACTCTAACCACATTTCCAACATGTCTACCACAACAATGACCACATTTGCACTCGGCTTGCACAAACGCACCAAATGTAAACCACATTTACAGCTGACGCTAACCCTATTAGCAGCAACACTTACCATATTTACACCATGTTTACACCGACAACGACCACATTACCAACAGGTTTACAACACTGAGAGTGCTGAGGCAAACATCCCCCACTCATGTACGTAATGGGGAGTTAAGTAGAGTCTGCTCTATACTGGCTATTAAACAGAGAAGAGAGCTGTCGCCTGCTTATAAAAACAGCCATTCACAGAGCCGCCATGGCCGCCCACATTCTTTATTCCTCAACAGGATGTCTTTTACCACTCAGAGCTGCGATGATTTAACGAGAGAGAGTGTCGTTTTTCTCTGGCTTCAGGCAGCAGAGCCGGACCCCCCCGCCCCTCGGTACCCCCACACGTCCCAGACGCGCGCCTAGACAAAGACGCTAATGTGCGGCGGGTTCTCGCAGACGGGCGGGGAGCGCTGATAACGGCGCTGCCGTCTTCCCTCCGCGGGACCTGACTATGGGGTGGGGGGGCTCTGCCGTCGTGGGGATGGTGCGACTCGCCGGCGCCGGCCGCAGCACGCTGCCCACGGTGCGAGAGGGGGAACCGTCCTCTATCACACCGGCCGAGCAGACCAGGAGCCGGCAGAGAAAACAAACAGCCACAGAGCGCGCTGTGTCGACCCGTCAGCGGGGAGCTGCACAATTTGGCCTCGTGATCCCTGTGTCTCCTGGAGGGTTATCTGTTCCACACGCTATCATTTATCATACACGCACACACACATACATACACACACACACATATACACATATATACACACACACACACA
>JAINUG010000099.1:2517885-2530385 GCA_029706075.1 Aldrovandia affinis | reverse complement strand
CAGTACAATTTTATAAACTCTGTGTTCCCTCAGTTCAAATAGAAAACATCTATTTTTGTGTACACCTATGATCACTACTATCAATTTACTAGTACTACTACTACTACTACTACCAATTACTATTATTATTATTATTACTATTATTAGTAGTAGTATTATTCCAATTATCATCATCATAAGTTAGAATAATTTAAAGGTTGCACTCATATGCATGCAATGATGGTATTATTACTATTATTGTTTATTTTAATTAGCCACTTCAATGACCCAAAGCACATATTTCTGTTTATGGAAGACCTCAGACCCTGTCAGTGCACAGCATTCAGTCCTGAGGTTTTTTGGTGTGGGACACACACACACGTACACACACCCACTGTGTGAATGTGTGTGTGTGTCTTCGGAGTGGTGAGTGCAGCTGAGAGTGCTGGTCTCGGTGCAATAAGGAGCGTTATCTGTGATCTGTGATCAATCTTGGGTGAAGTGGCTGGTATGAGGGGAAGTGGGGTCGACCCGTGCCCCCCTGTCCTCCCCCTGGGGCGGGCCCGGGCTGCGAGAGGAACACGCTGCGCAGCACACAATTTTCAGCTTGGCTGACTTTACTTTCTCTAGCAGGCCTCATGAAAACAAACTGACAAAACAGAGGACACTAAATTAATGACCCATGCCCCCTGTCGATTGACTCCTGGTCACAGCACCCCCCCCCCCTACCCCTCCACAGCAACAACCCCCCCCCCCGGTCCCAGGACCGGGGCATCTGGTTTAAATTGTCACGGACAGAGAAACAGACAGACATAGAAAAGAACGAACCTGAGAAGGGTCTAAATCCACCCCCTCATTATCATGTGTTAATATGGAGAAAAGTACAATCACAAAACTAGAGGGAAAAAGGATTTCTCATCTGATTATGAGCAGCAGGACTGAGAATGTGTGCGTGCGTGTGTGTGTGTGTGTGTGTGTTTAAAGGGAGTGTTCCTCATGCGATATGCTGTCCTTCCTGGCATACGTTGGCACAGATTGGCACACACTGGCACGCATTGGCACACGCTGGCCAATATTTCAGCTTCTCACCCAGGCCACAGACTGTCCCATTGTTCCTGTTTATAGTTGTGGAAACATCACCCTGGGATACCCACGCACTCATGTTGACAAAAATATATTGCTTTTGATATTAATTTACTAAAAAACATTGATATTGTCAATTTCAACATTGATCAGCAAGAATTTCCCTGTTAACATGGGAATAACTTCAGATATGTCTATTGATCTTATATATATATATATATAAGTCTGCAGTGCCTGTTTATTGAACCGTAGTGAAATTGTATGTTGGAGACAAGTGGAGCCAGTGACCCTGTTGATAGTATAACATTATCAGGAATACACCTGAGCCAAAATGTCAGCCTTTGTCAGTACAGCTTGACCTGAGTGTCAGGGTGGAATTACACCTTCCCTGAATCCAGTAGCACACTTATGTTATGTCATATTATAAAATTAATTTATTCATATAAGTAATATTTGGACGTTTATATTTGGAATGATAAAGTGCGACCTCCAAAAGAAGGACCTTCTCACGGAATGAAAAAAAGATTTATGAAATCCTCCCGACCCACACTAACACTAATGCTCCTTACATGAGCCGTCGCCGAGATTTCTCACGACCAATCCCTAACGAGACACTCAATATTCTCCAGCAATTCCACAGTCCGCTCTACCTGACCGCGACCACTGAAGAGCTCATTAAAAATAAGGGTTTGTTTTTACATGGGGGACAATAGATATGGCTAATAACGTTTAAAAACATGTCCCAGAATGCTGGCACTGTGACCACGGGTAGAGGTCAAACACTCCTTGGGCGGAGCCTGAACACACTGCCGCCATTATGTCAAGAGGATTGCAAAAAAAAAAAAAAACGTTGCAAAAAAGCAAACACGGTTCACTTTAGGCTCTGGCTTAATTTTTAACCGGGGCGGCAGATGGAGTGAAAGCGCGCTATCAGTCAAAGTGCATTAACCGCGGGCCCTCTGAGGCAGCGTCCTCTCTCCTGAAGGGCCTGACCCTCCACCCACTCCAACGAGCAAACCGATGAAAGCCTTTCTTCTCCTGCGGTCTTTATCTCCCTCTTCCCACCTCTAATTATGGAGTGCTTTTCCTAAAACAAACAGATCAGGGCCAGGGAGTATTTCTCTTCCAGACAGGCTCCATGAGGTAACCTAACTTGCCCAACAGATTTATGGGTAATCAACATCTATCGAAACGTCTGGGCTAGTTTTAGAGCATTACAGAGAGAGTGAATGTCATTAGCGGATCTGAAAAGCCCCCTCCTCCTCGCTGTGATCCCCTGCTCGTTACTCAATGCTCCTTACTGATTCATTGTCGTTTCTCAACATTTTTAGATAAAGGCATCGATCCTTTCTCGATCTCGACCAGACAGGGACACATGATTAAAATGAGGTAGTTACACCAAGTAAATTTATTGCATGTGCACATGTGTGTGCATGTGTGTGTATGTGTGTGCATGCATGCGTGCACATTCGTGTTGATGTGTGTGTTTTGAAGAAAGCATTCTGACAAACCCATATAACCAGTACCATTCACCTGTACAACCAGTACATTTCACCCATATAACTAGTACCATTCACCTGTATAGTCAATGCCCTTCACCTGTTTAGTGTTGGTGTCATGACAAATCTTACAGGTTATTGTCATTTTGGACTTATGACTTATGACTTTCATCATCCAGCTATATGTGCTGTAAATGTCTCATAACCAAACGTATACTAAAGTTATTTCAAAACCCCATGTGACTAAACCATAATGTTTGGCTGGTAAGCAGATAAAAGTGTGCGGCTGTTCCTGAGAATAACATTCTCTGGAAGTACAAGGCTTTTGTGGGAAACCGACAACATCCTGTGGAGGATGCTAAAGCAATTCCAGCGCCGTCAGACTGCGATAATGAACGTACTCATATTGTATTTATGTTCTACTAACGTTGTACTCTTCATATATTGTTGCTGCGCTGGTGCTGCACTGATGTACAGTTGTCACATTGATGTGGTAACGTTGTGCTAATGTTGTGTTGTCGTCGCACAGACGTCGTCACTTGCAGACGTGGTTCAGACTTTGTGCAAGCTCTCGTTTCCTCTCACCCTCGCTCCAATCAACCCTTTAATACAAATTGCTTCATTAATGAGCAGATGCTGCCGGTAATTAAATATATTTGATGCTGGGCACTTGCGGTGGTTCTTCTACTCGCGCAGAATGGCTTCTCAGCATCTCCATATTTCACCGATGCACACGAGGCGATGGCACTTATCTAAGCTGACCTCACCACTGTCATCTGAGGCACAATTTGTGTGCTTTTAAAGTCCCCGCCCATCTGTAGAGGGTTAGCAGATACCCATCTCTGCTCTCTCATGAGTACACACACAAAGTACACAAAGTTTGTCCATCCCCCACACCCTTCACACCTTCATCGATGCAGACAGGTTGTAAATGAAGGTGAGGCCTGCATACACGAGGTGAACAGGTGGGGGTGTTGGCGGGTGGGGGCATATCCACCGTGGTCCACCTCTCACCTCCTCCTTCTCACTTCCTGCCTCACCGAGAGGACACCACGACGCTGCATCGTTTCCGGTCCCACTCAGAGCCTCTCTCTCTCACTTCCTGTCACAGGTGCACATGTTCCGAATGTCATCCCCTCCGAGGAGCTGCTGTGACGGGGGAGGAGAAAGACGATAGGGCCAGTCGAAACATGGGCAAGCACGCCCCCGCACAAAGACAGGTCCGAAATCCAAACCAGCCTTCATTTGAATGTCCTGAGGTGGTGGTGGGGGGGTGCTGGCGTAATCTGCAGCCACTGCGAGTCCAGGTGGTGAAACAATCAGACGAGTCTCTCTCATCCCCGAGCTCACAGTAAATCCCTCCTTTCCTCTCTCTGTGAGTGATGGCGAACACAGGGGAGGGCGGCACTGGCGCGTCCAGTTACTCAGCCAGACAAGAAGACATGGAGGGTCACATTTCGGGATCACGTTTCTCTCTACAGCCTTTCACTTTGTATTTCTATACCCCAGTGCTCTTACAAGCACCTTACACCACCCTCACCCCCACCCCCCCTCCCCACACAGTTCCCGCCCTCCACTTTGTTAAGTCGACAGCAACAATGAGAGAAGAGCACGCAGATGAGGACCCGCCCACTAAATCTCTGACCTGTCTTACCTGGACTCCGCCTCTGTATGACTTTGTGAGAGGAGCTCCGGTGCCTATTCCAGGTCAACAGTATATCACATGCATCATTCACTTGCATGTGATTGTGAGTGAAAACTCATAGCTGCCTCTGTTCTCCCTATTTCCTGTCTTTCCATCTACCACACCCTCTTTCACACCCCCCACCCAATCAGCATGCCCTCTTGCCCCAGGGTGGTGACCAGTAATGGACTGACTGTTATTTTTGCTGAATAAAATAAATCCACTAATGAACAAGTTTATATGATTGATGACCTGCAGTGCATGTGTGCCCTGGAGCAAGAGAGAGAGAGTGTGTGTGTGTGTGTGTGTGGGGGGGGATCAGGCAGAGAGAGAGGCAGAGAGAGAGGGGGAGAGAGCGACAGAGCAGGAGGGAGAGAGGTGGAGAGGAAAAAAGAGACAAAACCAAAATGTGTTTGCAGCAAACATTTCACCAGTTGATCCAGCTCTTTTTGTCTTTTGTCTTGCACCCAGTCTGCACTTTACCCTTTACCCCTACTCCACCAGACACCCTGAACACAGTGCTGCTCACTGTCGTCTTTATCCCTCTTCATGAATACAGCAGAGTGAGTGAATGTGTGTGTCTGTGTGTGTGTGTGTGTGTGTGTGTCATAGTTTTCCCTACTCCCTATGTTTCATTGGGCTGAGGCCAGGTCTTAGAGTAGATGTGTGTCAGTCTGCATGTTTTAATGGATGAGTTCATCAATAGTGACATCCCACTGCATCCCACTTCCACCTTCATCACTTTATTGAGCCTGTTGTAAGGCCAGCCCTCTCTGCTCAGGGCAGTTCAGGAGCACATTAACGTCCTCCTGCTCAAGTGCTAATTATCTCTTTCCTAAAGAGGTATTAGATGTACCAGAAACCCACACAGCAAGATAAGCACACACTAGAGAACCACACACTCAGAGAACCACACACACCACACACTAGAGAACCACACACCAGAGAACCACACACTAGAGAACCACACACCAGAGAACCGCACACCAGAGAACCACACACCAGAGAACCACACACTAGATAACTACAAATCAGAGAACCACACACCAGAGAACCACACACTAGATAATCACACACTAGAGAACCACACACCAGAGAACTGCACACTAGAGAACTGCACACTAGAGAACCACACACTAGATAACCACACACCAGAGACCACACACTAGAGAACACACACTAGAGAACCACACACTAGAGAACCACACACTAGAGAACCACACACTAGAGAACCACACACTAGAGAACCACACACTAGAGAACCGCACACCAGAGAACCACACACCAGAGAACCACACACCAGAGAACCACACACCAGAGAACCACACACTAGAGAACCACACACCAGAGAACCGCACACTAGAGAACCACACACCAGAGAACCACACACCAGCGAAACAGACACTAGATAACCACACACTAGAGAACCACACACTAGAGAACCACACACTAGAGAACCACACACCAGAGAACCGCACACAAGAGAACCACACACCAGACACGCACACTGCAACCACTTCCTCAGCCCTCCCTCAGCTCACCTGCCGTCCCTCTCACCAGCTGAAGAGAAAAGTCACAGCAAATTGGTTGTAATTTATGCAAGAGTAGACCCAATCAGGTGCAGCGGTTCTTTGCCTTCCCTCTGTGCATCCAGAACACGCACGCTAAAGACCACTGGATAAAAGAGGGTGTAAGTCACCCTTGACTCGTCATCCAGTCACTCTCCTGCCACAGAAAGGGAAGAAAATGGCCAGCTGCCTGGACGTGGAACGCAAGAGCAGCTCACTAGCGCCCCCCCCCCTCCTCAACCTCATAATGAGAGTCAGATGCACAAACGTCTGCGGGCCCGTAGAGAGGCTGTCGGTCCGGCCAACACAAGAGCCGTCACGTTGAGATCTCAATTAGCAAGACTGCAGGCCCATGCGTGGACGCAGAACAGGCAGAGAAGCCACACAGGCACCTCAAAGCCTTTCCTTTACTTTGTTTCATAACATGACATTGAGATTAAAACATAAGCTATGGAGGGCTGTCTGAGCACTTTGAGGGCTCCAGCCATCACTCAACAGAACAGGAAATCACTTCATTCCTTTCCATTGATTTATTACTCATGCAAATAGAAATGTGAAATCTCTGCTCTTGGTTTTCCTTTGGTCAGAAGAAACTGACCAAACCATTTGCAACATTTAGACAATATACGGCCCTCTTATACATCAACCCATACTTCCCAGAAGTTAGTTTCCATACATTCTAAAACGCAGGTGCACACTGATTACAGCAAGCAAGACAAGAGAGGAGAAGAAAAGAGAAGTGAGTGGACAGACAGAAAGAAGGAGAGAGACACAGAGAGAAAGAGGGATAGGGGCGACGAGAGAGAGAGAGAGAGAAAGGGAGAGAGAGGAGAGAAAAGGAAAGGAGGAATGAAGGGGTAAAAGTAGACGCTGAGCGGCAGAGTGTTGATCTGCCAGAATGTTCTGGTGAGTCTGAGAGGGAACGGGCCAGGGTCCTCAGATCTGGGGTAATAATAGCATCAAACTACTGTTCCCAGATCAGATCCATATGCACCATCGCTTTACTGTTAGGCTGCAACATCAAATCCCACGCAATCTGCTTTATACATCCTCCGTATCTAACAGGCTACCCGCTTTTACAAGGCCCAGATTGATGGTTATTGAGCAGAGCTGTCATTTAGTTTACCAGAAATCTTAAATTATACACTATCCTTATTGAATTACTGCTCTGAAAACCCTCTCACTACTCACTCCTGTTCGCCGCTGTTTTCACGATTCCTGAGACTGAGAGTGTGTGTGTGTGTGTGTGTGTGTGTGTGTTGGGGGTGCGGTAGACACTGGGGCACTCTCAGGCAGATTGATGTGTTGAGTGCAGTGCGCTGCGTTCGACCAGTGCGTTAGGGTTACTTAATTGTGTTGGGGTTAAATCTGTGTGTTGAGCGCGGTGTGTTGAGTGCTGTCGGGAAGGAGGACGGCGGGGGATCTGCGCCTCGGTAAAGAGATCAGAGGATTTAATTCCACGAGAGATCAGTTCAGTGAGTGCAACTGATTGGCATTACCCTAACGAGGCGTAATTACAGCCTGAAATCCACTCTTACTGCGGGGTTTAACGAGCCTGCCATCGCACCCGCCACAGTCATCACCCCACTGCTATTAAACACAACTTTAGACTTTTAACTGCGCTCGCATGTGAGGCTGTGCATTCCACAGAGGAGGAGGACACGGGAGGAGGAGGAGGAGGAGGAGGAGGAGGAGGAGGAGGAGGAGGAGGAGGGACCGATGAGTGTGTCAGGATCAGCCAGCTGCCGCTGTCCTCTCCCCAAAGCATCGCCACTGTAATCACTCCGTGAGTTGCTGTTTACCACCACTGCAAGTGCTCGGCCACTGGGCAAACACACAGACGCATGGACACACATACAGACCATACCACTGACAATGTACACATACACAAACACTCTCTCTCTTACACACACACGTACACACACACATACTCAAAGATACATAAACATACACTTTCTCTTACCCACAGACACTCAAACATACACACAAACATCCCCCGCCCCCTCTCCAAATCTCTGCTTCAATGGGCTTGTTGGTTGGCCAGTAGGGGGCAGTCTTCTCTAGAGCCAATGTGCCATTGCAGTGACACTGTGCTGTTGGAAATATCGTCTTTTGTCGAATATTGTCGAATTACTGTCGACAGTCTTAACTGTGGTCGTTAAAGATCCTGTGGCACTAATTGAAAGGGAGGCGTTTTCTTTTCAAATTCCTAAACTTTCTCTCTCAATCGAATCATCCTCGTTACAGTTAGTTGGTTATGCTTTCACTTCATTCCCTACCATTTTTTCTCTGTATTCCACCATTTTCCAGGAGTTCATCTTGATCGCCTTTTAAGGGGTCAGGGAATAATTTTCCAGTTTCCCACATTGGCCCTAATGGTTTTCTGGTTTTTTGATTCCCTCTGGAAAATGTCAATTGTGAAACGCTGTGTGACAACCTGTTTGTAAATGGCGCTATACAAAAAAATTAAAAATAAAGATTGATTGATTGATTGATACTTGTCTGGTTTCTCCAGGTTGCCACAGTAAATATGAGCTGAGAAATGTTTTCTAAGCTGACCTTCCAGATTTACTGGTATAGCAAATGTTAGGTATTATATTGCCAATATTCAAAAATAGTGATAATGATACAATCAATAATGGATCATTTCTCCCAATAGAAACTCTTTTAGAAGATCGGGCACCTAAAATCTGTCTGCTGCAGCTGCATTAGTTGCGCAGTCCTCCAGTGCAGTAACCACAGAGCTGCAGATTGAGAAGAAGCTCCTTACGACTGCACACATTTCAGAGGATGTGTGTGCTCTTGTGCGTCCTGCTAAACTGACAAGAGAAATTTCAAATTGGGAGAATAAGAAAAAGGGAAAAATAAATGTTGTAAAAAAATAACACTCAGGCTTGAAACCTGATACAGGCTTATTTTCCTTCCGATCTGGTCCTACATTCGCACTTCCACCACGGCCCTCTGTTCCATTCTGCAGTTTCCCCACATCTGAGACCCCTCCCCCACACAGACTCAGTATTATTTCAACGTCCGCTGCCATTGAGGCCCACAATCAACCCAATATCAAGCACAGATCGACGGCAAAACAATGTCACGTCAATGGCAGTCTATTCAACGCTGCGACAAAGAACCGCACAAAAAACAGGCGGCACGTCCACCACACGCACCGACGACAAAAAACACAGGCCCCTTCCAGTGCATTCTCTTGTGATGGTGTCAAATGACTGGGGCTGTGAAAGGGGGTGACCACAGCCGCGACTGTCCCAGCAGAGACCGCAGAAACCCGGCACTGCACGGAGGAACAGCTCAAAGACGGGGGGCTACAACCGAGCACACGCTCATCCGTGGGGACCCAGACTCCGTTTACATGGGAGGCCCTTTCTTCGAGAGCGGGGCTGATCTCAGCGCAGCCCCCAGGGGGTTTATCACTGGCCAGGCTGATCCTGGCACTGTGCTGGTCACAGTTCCCCGGCAGTGGCTGACCCAAAACCACGCCCTGAATCACAAGAACACACCTCTGATCACAGACCACAGCTCTAACCACAGACCATACCACTAACCACAGACCATACCACTGACCAGAGAGGTTTTAATAGTCGCAGTGGCTGGTCTTCTTTGACATTGAAAACGCTTTTGACAAAATGTGGCACAATGGACTGATGTACAGGCTACAAGACTCTAACCTGAGGCTCCCCAGACAGACTGTGGTACTCTTAAACAGCTTTTTAAACCAAAGGGAAATAGCGGTAAGGGTTGGAGCTGCAACATCGGATAGGTTCTCACCCAAGGCTGGAGTACCCCAAGGCTCCGCCCTCAGCCCCATTTTATTCCTAATGTACATGTCAGATATGTATTACCCACATCCAAGAGAGGGACAAGTCTCACAATTTGCTGATGGCCTTTGCTATTGGGCTTCTTCAAATAATTTCTTACACGCAGGAAAAAAGCTACAGAGGAGCATCAGCGAAATAGAGGAATGGGCCAACATGTGGTGGGTTAAACTCAACCCCCTAAAGACACAATGTGTTCTCTTCTCCAAGTTCCCCAAAAGAGATCGGAATGTAGATTTGAAGCTATAGGAGCAGGTCCTCAAGATCACTCCAACAGCTAAGCCCTAACCACCTGAGGGTACTCTGCAGGAAGGGTGGAGCCACCTCTGGAACAGCAATTTGAGTGTATCAAAGCTACAATAGACCTCTGTTTGAATATGCCATACCTGCATGGTGCAACGTGCGAAAACCACGACTCAAAAAGCTACAAGCATTCCAAAACCTGGCGATAAAGATGGCATATAGGCTTCTCACCGACACTAACACCCTATCTGGACTCAGAACAGTGGAGGAGCAAGTAGGAGTTCTGGGGCGCACATTTACCATCAGGTCAGCCAACAACCCATCCCTTAAAAAAATAATAGAAGAGGAAAATACAACCCCCAGATTTTTAACTAGTGCTCCCCTCTCTGTGTTTCTTAAATACTAAACATGCTACTCTTTTTTACAGACCGCTTTTATATACATTACTGAAACATTTTATGTTTTATATTTTATATACTTTATTCCAGACTGAGGCACTGCACTGGAAGCTGACATTTTGTAATTGAGATAATGGCTAGAAAAGGGCTGGAAGCCCTGAGATATCCACACATGTACCACTAAAAGTCATCGTGAACCACTGACCAGTCCTGCAGACCATGCCACTGACCAGACCACACCTCTACCTGCAGTGAAGGCAGCACAGAGGCCCAGAGGTAACAGGAGAGGAGCAACACTAACACAACACACATACTCACTCACACACTAACTCTTGAACAAATTAACAATTCAAATGTTATCTTAAACACACTTTCAAAACTGCTCCCTTTTAAATACATTCACAAACACACACACACAGACTTAAACACACAGACTTAAACACACACACACACACACATACACACACACACAGACTTAAACACACACACGCACAGACATTCACACACGTACACGCATGTACACGCACACACACACAAACATGCACACACACACACACACACAAACACACACACACACACACAAACACATGCATGCACACACACACACACACACACACACACACACACACACACACACACACACACACACACACACACACACACAGTTGTGTCCAGCAGGTTTCTGGCAGGCGTAGTGGTTTGTGGGCATGGGTTCCTTAGGGTCTCAGTGGAGCTCTGTTTTTGTCAGGAGTGATTAATGACTCCACATCATGATAACATGAAGGAAAAGCACATTCATCGACACAAAGAGCCACATCAACGGCCTCTCCACAACCACCTCATTAACCGGGTGTCCAAGTTACCGGCAAATACCAGCCCATTGTGCCAGTTAACTCCTCTGTTTATCTGCTGTCGTGCTTAACTCCACACAAAGGGGGGGAGGAGGGGGGTAGGGTAGGGTGGGGCTGTCATAGAGACTTCTTCATTAAGTGTATGCATTAAGAGCACAATCTCACATGGAAATGGGACCAGGCCTGAGCACATGTGGAGGGCACGTGGCCCCCTCCCCAAATGAGTGATGTCATGCTCACATCGGCTGCCCGCAATTAGCAGAAATTCTAGTAAGAGTTTCTGGTGTAAATTGGCATTTACGGCCCACACACTTCCCTCGTCCTGAAACACGTGACACGCCTGTGACACACTTCCCTCCCCGCCACACTCACGACACACTTCCCTCTAGCCCGTGACGCACCTTCCTGACAAGCTTGCGACCATTTTCCCCGTTGCCGACAAGTCTGTGACATGCTTTTCTCTCCCTCTCAAACACGCAACACGCTTCCTGCTCCCCTACACACCTTTAAGATGTTCCCCTATCCCGGACCGGTGCGTTACACGGTCCAAACTGTCTGTACTGTCTGTATACAAAAGTGTTTCGCATACCACCGACTGACAAAGACCCAATCTATAATTCTCCAAACACAGAACAGGTCTGCCTGTATAACATATACAGCAGGTCTACTCTAGTAAAAGAAAACAGACACGTTCTACACACGGGAGAGAGGGAAGGAGAGGAGAGGAGTGAAATTAGTGAACGTAGACGCTGAGCGGCAGAGTGTTGATCTGCCAGAATGTTCTGGTGAGTCTGAGAGGGAACGGGCCAGGGTCCTCTGATCTGGGGTAATAATAGCATCAAACTACTGTTCCCAGATCAGATCCATATGCACCATCGCTTTACTGTTAGGCTGCAACATCAAATCCCACGCAATCTGCTTTATACTTCCTTATGTGTAGAACACACACACACACACACACGCGTGCACACATGCTCAGGCCCGTGGACACACATGCTCACACAAACACACACACGGACACACACACAAGTAGAAGCACACAGCCATTCAGGCACACAGACACGGAAGCACGCTCACATAGGCACATGCATGGACAAAAAAACACAAACACACACTCACTCAAATGCACAGACACACACACACACACACTCAAATGCACAGACACACACACACACAAATGCACAGACACACACACAAATGCACAGACACACACACACTCTCAAATGCACAGACACACACACACTCACTCAAATGCACACACACACCACACACACACGCACACACACACACAATTACATGCACCAGAGAACCAGAGAAATCGTGTCATCAAAATGTTGTTTATGGCTCTCTCAGAGCAGAGACACA
>JAINUG010000099.1:2475385-2512885 GCA_029706075.1 Aldrovandia affinis | reverse complement strand
TCATGACCGATCTTTATACTTCATATCCCACCGCCCCGTGGCACGGCGATGTCTGCGCAGTGGCTCCACTGTGTGCCGCGCACTGAAAGGGGCGCAGGCCGCGCCAACATGGCCTACGGCGAGCACGGGAGGAGAAAGTGCTTTTGAGTTTACTGCTCTGTGCTCAAATCTTTATCGATCCCCAGTAGGGAAGTTCATCTTGCCATCGGCAGCAGCACATGAAATACAAAACAGGGACATGCTGTTGTTACTAAAGAGAAAGATGACAAACGGTGTGCACGTCAGGGCCTCTGAGTCAAAATCTCATCTGTCTCACCCGCCAATTAAAAGTAATAATAATAATATACGCCATTTAGCAGACGCTTTTATCCAAAGCGACTCACAGTAGTGAATGCATACATTTTCAGTATATGTGGTCCCAGTGGGAATTGAACCCAACCTAACCTAAACGCGTGCTCTACCCACTGAGCCACACAGAACCATGCTCTACCCACTGAGCCACACAGGACCAAAAGTCATTCAGCTGAAATAATTTGACATAAATAATTGAAATAATTTGACAGAAATAAAGACGGTAGCATTTTCAAAAGATGCATCAGGCAGGAGTTTCTTTCCTTGTTTTCCTTTCATTTTCTTTTTTTTTTTTTTTTTTAAATAGCGGAGCGTGTTTTAATTTGGGCTCGGTGGAAAGACGAGGGGTTTACGAAGCGCCGGGCTGAGAGACGCGCGCTGCCGTGAACGTCCGGAGGAATGTGCTGTTTTCTGAATAAACCCCGATTTCTCTGAGAACCTCGGCAGGAATGTTTATTTTCCAGCTTCATTACGGCTCGGGGCGCGCACGGGGCTACAGGGGACGCCGCGGCGAGATTTAGTGGAGCTGCGCAGACTTCACCTCCGTCTCTCACAGGAGCCATATTGCCTTTTTGATGTGTAGAAAAACAACATCTCTCTCACATCCTGACACTCTGGCGGAAAAACCAAAACAGTGAAAAAGGCCCGGGACGGAGGGGGGGGCGGGGAAGAGAAGAAAGAAATCCTAAATAAAACAAGCGAGGTCGGGACGAGTTTCTGCACAGACCGCGAGTGTGTCGCCTCAAAGAACCGTGTCTCCTGTGCGATCCATCTCTGCTTCTGTCTCTCTGTATGTCTTCACTCATTCTCTTTGTGTCCTCACTCTCTTTGTGTGTGTTTCTCTCTCTCTTTCTCTCTCTCTCTCTCTCCCTTTCTCTCTATTTATCTCCTCTCTGTGTCTATTTGTCTCTCCTCTCTCTGTTTTTGAGTTACTCTCTCCTCTCTTTTTTTTCTATCTGTGGCCTGTCCCCCCCAGTGTCAGTGTGTGTCCCTCGACCCTCTCTCTCTCTCTCTCTCTCTCTATCTCTCTCTCTTCTCTGTGTCTCACTCTTGGCCCTCTCTCTCACTCGGCCCTTCTCAGCCTCGCTCATAAACCACAGCACCCTCAAAGGGAGAGGAGCTGGTTGCCCAGACCCGACAATAGGCTTTTTGTCCCCTGCAGGAACTGGTAGCCGTTCAGGAAGTGAGCCCGGTCCAGCCGTCTGTTGCCAGCAGGATGATTTATGGCTGTGTGTCCTGGGTGGCAGTTGGACCCTGTCCCACTGTCACTCAGCGCCGGCGAAGACCGCGGCCCAAAGCGAGGGTCCCCGGAGCTCTAAAGACATCACAAAGCCTGTCGTACGGAGCCTGTGAGGGGACGCGACGCGGCCACGGGACGGCCGCAAGAAAAGGGACAATCGGAGGAGGGGAGAAGATGGATGTTCTGTCCCCCTTTCTCAGAGACCCAGGGCGTCCCCGCTCCTCCTGTCTGTGCCGGCCCTTTTGTTTTGGCTGATGACAGAGCCGGGGCGGGGTGAGAAAGCGGGGTCTGTGCGAGTCCCCTTTCTCATCTCTGCGGAAGACGCTAACTCGTTGGGACTTCACAGGCGCTCTCCGAGCCGAGGACAACAATTAGTTTGTTGGAGACGTCAGAAGTGGCCGCAGAGTTTAGCCGGGAGAAATCCTTTCTGACGGATTGGTGCTGACACGGTGGGCCAACGGCGGGGCCTGGCGGAGGCTCCCGAAGCGCCGGGCCGCAGAGCAAAGGGACGGTCAGCCGCATTAACCCGCGGGCCACGCCCGCTGTCCAGCAGAGTCGCGCTCAGACTGCACACTGCACTCCGGAAAATCGCATTACGCCAAGGGGAGGGGGGGAGGGAGGGGAGGAAGGGGGGTTAGAGAGCTAGCACCAACAACACTTCTGCTCTTTCTCTCTGGCAGAAAGACATTCAAGAGACAAAAACACCTAAACTTGTTCCACAGCCTGCAAAACTTTATCTGATTTGTGCTGAATGCACGTCTAGAGCTAGCTATATTATGCATGTGATGCAAGAACGTGGCGATGATGGAACCTCTGCCATATTACTAATTGAAAAGTCTAGAATGTTCAAAACACTGGGCAAGGTTTGACTCAATATAGCTTTTCTACTATTTGATACCTTCAACATTATGAATTTAGTATTAACAATATACAGTTCTGAATGGTAGAGAAGGCAAGCCGTAAATACTGGAATACTGGGGAAAAATATAATCAAAATCAAATAAATCAATGCGTTTCAGATGGGCGGAAAATGGTCTGCTCCAAAACACACATCGCAAAATAGGCTGTACAAAACAAACAATACAGGTAATGAGCCATATTGCATGCTCAAAAAAGTTGGAAAATTATATCCATCTATCCAATTATGTCCATCTAGCTAAAATGGTTCACCACTGTTTACTTGTTCAACACTATATACCCCTCCTTACTCCATCCAAAAAAACACCAAAAAACCTTTTCCTTCCCAGTGTTACAGGTATGGTAACAGATGCCTGCAATGATGTCTATTGCTGTATTACTGCACTGATCTTGTGCGCTAACTATGATTCTTCCTACCATGTATTAATGCACATCTTGTAAGTCGCTCTGGATAAGAGCGTCTGCTAAATGCTTAAAATGTAATGTAAAATGTAATATTATTTCACACTAATACAAATATTCAGAGAAAAATATTTTGCCTAACAAGTAATGTTTTTTTCTTCAAAAAAGTTAAAAAAATATACATGTCACAATTATTTAACAGTTATTTTCAATAAAATCCAACAAAAATAAATATGCATTAACACAGCATCTTCTATAGTGCTTTATGGGATTGGTGAACATATTGGGGGGGGATCTTTGACACTCCTTCAGATCCTTCGGTCTGTGCTTGTGGACTGGCCCTCTTCAATTCAAACCACAGATTTTGGTCTCATTTGCCCAGAACGCCCAGTTCCAATCGTAAATCGGCGAGCACAGTGTACTGAGACAGGGGAACTGTGTGCTAAACGCGGTGTGTTGAGGCAGAGCAGCCGTTTGTTCAGTTAGTTTGCTCAGCTAAGAGTGTTGGGCACAGGGAACAGCGTGTTGAGCACAGCTTGTTTAGGTGTGCTGATGGGGTTTCTCAGCGTTGTCGGGGCTGAGCAGCTGTAACAGGTGAGCTTCCAGTAAATTGAAGTGGTTTTAGAGGCTACAGCTGCAGTGACGATGTGGATAAATGCCTACTTCTACGTGCAGCCGCCCTCATATGGAGCACATTTAGAGCATTATGAAATAATAAGGGAACTATCAGAGTTCAGGCCTCATTACAGCACTCTTGCCTCTGCTTTCTCTCTGATCTCCTAATGTTCCCCTTCCATCTGCCCCACAGTAACCGGAGGAGGAATCGGCTGTTTTTCTATGTCAGGGTTTGAGAGCGCTGGTAATTTACCTCTTAACCTGGTAATAAACTCTAACCAGACCCGCCTCGAACGCAGCAACAAAAAGAGGTTTCATCCTGCCCTAACACACACACACACACACACACACACACACACACACACACACAGACAAAACCATATACACACACACACACACACACACACACACACACAGACAAAACCATATACACTTACACACACACACACACACACAAAACCACACACACTTACACACACACACACACAAAACACACACACACACACACACACACACCCCCTAACCATATGCACAGCCCCCACCTCACACGCATACAAACACACACTTACACACACACGCACACAGACAAAACCATATACACTTACACACACACACACACACACACACGCCCTAACCATATACACGGCACACCACACACACACACACACGCACACATATGCACATACAAACACACACTTACACACACACACACACACACTGCAATCAGCAGCACACACACACAGAGACGTTATGCCGACATGATGCAGCCCGGTTACAGTATAAATCTGTAAACACTTACAGGTTCATTTCACAGCTGTCCTGCTACAGCTCCTGCTCTGTGTCACCGCTATGTGCTTGACTTTAAAGAAAGGGGGATTTCTGCCACACACTTCCACACTTTCGCACCCCCCGCCCCGCTGCCCCACACTGCGCCGTGCCCACAGGATGTCTGCCTGCTTCTGGGGAACACTGAGTCACACAATACCTCTCTGTCCCACTCGCCCCACCTGTATTCTTTACATTTAAGGAAGGAAAATCCCCATAAAATACATATTCAGGAAGAGTGTCAACACACACTCCCCCCCTCCACTCTCAAACTCGCCCCCCATCCTCTCCCTAATACCATCCCTGCTGCAGATCATCACATTCCAAGCTGATACAAAATAGATATATATTCAGAAGATCTTGGGAAAGTTAGATTGTGTGTTGTTTCTGAGTATGTGTGTGTGTATGTTTGGGTGCTTGTGTGTGTGTGTGTATGTTTTTTGTTGTTGTTGAGTTGTTGTTGTTGTTCATATGTGTGTGTGTGTGTGTGTGTGTGTGTGCACACTTTGTTTTTGAGTTTGTGTGTGTGTTTGTATGTGTGTGTGCGTCTGTGTTTTCAAGTATGTGAGTGTGTGTGTGTGTGTGTGTGCATCTGTGCTTTCAAGTATCTGTGTGTGTGTCTGCGTGTGTGTGCATCTGTGCTTTCAAGTATGTGTGTGTGTTTCAAGTATGTGTGTGTCTGTGTGTGTGTGCGTCTGTGCTTTCAAGTATGTGTGTATGTGTGTGCATGTGTGTGTGCATGTGTGTGCTTTCAAGTGTGTGTGTGTCTGTGTGTGTGTGTGTCTGCATTTTCGCATGTGTGTGTGTGTGTGTGTGTGCATCCATGTTTTTCACTATGCGTGTGTGTGTGTGTGTGTGTGTGTGTATGCGTCTGTGCTTTTGAGTGTGTGTGTGGCGTCCCGGAGCGAGGTGTACTGTGTGCGGAAATTCCTCTCTACAGGCTAAGATGTTGGGAAGAGTCCAGCAGTACTGTTTGTAAAGACACTCAGCAGCACCCCGCTGGGCTTTTCTCCCCAGGTGAAAGCCACCCGTCCCCCCATTCTCCCTGGACCTAATAAGGTCACGACCCTCCCAGTCTTCCTGCTTCCTCCTAATCACAGTGTCCTCCCATCGGCTTTGTCCACTGAGTACACCTTCTCCTGATTATAATGTCCTTCTCTGTCCTTCAAACATTCACTCCCACTTTGTTCAATTAGTTAACCTAGCTTCCACTCCCCACTGGGGAGCGAAACACAGGGAGGGAGAGGGAGAAATAGGGAAGAGAGAGAGAGAGAGAGAGAGAGAGAGAGAGAAGAGAGAAAGAGGAAGAAACTGGGAGAGACAGGGAGAGAGAGAGAGAGAGAGAGAGGGAGGAGGGAGAGAATGAAAAGAAGGTAGGGAAGAAGGAAAATGGAAAGGAATGTAGAGGTACACTTGTGGAGCGGAAGACTCCTTTCTTTCTTTTCTCCTCTCTGTGGCCCTCCTAACAAGAGGTTGGAGTGCACACACACACGGACGCACACAACACACACACATACAATGGGGGGGGGGGGAGCAGGAATGGAACTGAATATGAGTGAAACTGAACTGTTTGAATGGACACCAATACTTCATGTCTCAGTTGTCCGTGAGACAGAAAAAGTGAAAGTAAAAGGCTCCTTTCTAGAAACAGAGAGAGGGTGAAGGGGAAAAAAAGTTATCCGTTACTGAGACGAGACACAGGCGTGGCAGCCACCCTGTTATAATCAATCACACCACTGCTCCAAATGTACCTGTTCATGCGCTTTGCCACACTTTCAATGCTTTCAATAGCATGCGCTTATATTTCAGAGTTTTCTGAGGGTGCTAATGTGATAAAGGAAGGGATGGCTCTGATTGGCCAGGGTCTCTGAAAACAGGCACCTGTTGCTATGACCCTGACTGATGGTGCCCAGAGACTGGAATGCTTGTGGGCGTAGATTTGTGGCTCTGGGCCCCTGTGGGCAGGGATCTGTGGCTGGGGTCCTGTGGGCATAGATCTGTGGTTGGGCCCCTGTGGGCAGGGATCTGTGGCTGGGGTCCTGTGGGCAGGGGTCTGTGGTTGGGGCCCCTGTGGGGAGGGATCCGTGGCTGGGCCCCTGTGGGCAGGGATCTGTGGCTCTGGGCTCCTCTGGGCAGGGGTCTGTGGCTGGGCTCCTCTGGGCAGGGGTCTGTGGCTCTGGGCTCCTGTGGGCAGGGGTCTGTGGCTGGGGTCCACTGGGCAGGGATCTGTGGCTCTGGGCCCCTGTGGGGAGGGATCTGTGGCTCTGGGCTCCTGTGGGCAGGGATCTGTGGCTGGGCCCCTGTGGGGAGGGGCCCTGAGAAGGAGAGCCCCTGTAGGCGGAGTCCCGAGGGTGGGGCCCCGGGAGAAGGGCCTTAAGTGCCTGGCCTGGCTCAGTAAGCTGCTTACGCCTCCCGGGCACAGCTCTATTCCCCCCAACAATGGGCGGGGGCACGGGGGAGGTCGGCCGCTGAGGGCCACGTCCACTCCGAACGAATTACCCCAACAAAAGAAGCCCTTCCAGAGAGAGGAGAGAGCCAGGCCTCATTCAGCCCCCACAACAACCAGGAGACACAGCGGGCCGGGCGCAGCAGCTTAGCTCTAATTACTAATAGCACCCAGGATCATTATGAGCCACTAATCAATAACATGGCAGCTCGTGCCCAGTGGCACCGCCACCACTGGTCCGGAATATGGCATGGGAACGCCTCCAGCTGGCCCGCAGGTCCCGGCAGAACGAAGCACCGCTATACAGCTTTAAACAATGGCTTTTATTGTCCACTTTACAACCCGTAAACATCCACGCCGCGAGGTCCCGCAAGTCCCGCCGCAATACGCTTAAACCTCCTCCGCGGAACTCTCAGGGGGTCTCCTTTTGAAGAAACGGATTAATTCATATTATTTAACATTTCAAGTTGCCAAGAAAGTACACTCACAAACAAGAGAAATTTTACAGTGTACGTTTTTCGTATTTTAGCTGCAGGAAAAAGTACAACTTCATGAAAATACGTATCGCCTAAATGTGTTAGGTCTTAAAATAGCACCTGTGAAAATATGACTTTGTGGAAACCTCGGGCCGGTTGGCCGGCCCTAGAAATCGGCCTTTTGAGTCATTGTTCGGCTGGGAAAGTGTGCAGAGTTTTGTGAAGGGATTTAGGCTGCCGTCTTTTATTCTGGGATGCGGTGTCGGGTCGGAGCTACAGAGAGGGTATCACTGGAGGGAGGAGGGGGTGACCATGAGAGTGAGGTGACAAGCTGTCACAGGACAGGGGACAGTGCGAGAACATCTGCATTTATTCAGAACAAGAGCTTAGCCCCCCCACCCGTCCCCCCCGTCCCCGTCCCCCCTCATACCCTCCTCCCGAGTCTGCGTCCTGACCTGTCATCTGAGTTTCTGCATCACAAAACCCCGGAGAGACCCGTCCGTGTCGTCTGCGCTGGGGCCGGGCCCGGCGCGAGACCTAATCCTCCCGCCTCATTCACTCTCCCTGATAATCTCCTCTGACCCCCTTTCCCCCACCCCCCTCTAAAGGGGGACACAAAGGCCCTCAGCGCCCCCCGCCCCCGCCCCGCCCCACTCCGTTTCTGTGTCACTGGAGCGGGAGGCTCTCACCTTTTTCAAACTCCAAAAAAAGGTTTCATCAGCCCCTTGGGCAATTTATAAACCCGCTCTGCATAGCAACTAACCCACGACTAACCACGGATAATCAGAACTTACCACAGCTAACCACGACTAATCACAAATAGCCGTGACTATGGCCATGCATGCCGTATCTAACCATAACGAAGCATGGCTAAATTGAAACGAACCATAACTATGCATGATTAAGTATATCTGAAGGAGGGTGGCCTGGTTTGCATTTGAATGCAATGTATAATGAAGGATTTATATAACAGGAAATATAACCAGAATGGTTCTCCGTAATATATTTCACATGCCAAAATACACAAGAGGGAAAATAATCAAATGTTTTGTGCAAGTGGTTATGTTTGTTTGTATATTTATGCTTTTTCTGCAAGTATTATGATTATACTTATAGCAGTATATGTAAAATAATTGTCTGTTTTTAATTCTGAAAGGCAATCTATATGCAAAAAGTAAACCTCACTGAACACCAATTTATACAAAATCTAAAAGAGATATTTATTCATTTTAACATTAGATATTACCTCCAGAAACAAAAATCTGGTCTGATAAAAACCAGTCCGGATTTAAACCCACAACAGGCTGTGCCTCACAATGGTGCACCGCCCGTCTCCACGGGGACGCCCTCTGCAATGCAGGTGATCAAAGGCGACCCCCGCCCCCACCCCCGTGACCCCCTCCCCCTCCCCACGTTCTCTCACTTTTGAAAAATGGAACTTCCGGCTTCTGTACAAGCATCACTTCAGTGGACTCAAGGGCACAGAGCACTTGTGGACTGTTCACATCACACCACCACATATCTCCACAGCTCGTTAAACGGTACACACGGCCTTCCGAAACAGGTGAGGAGGGGACGAGAGACGGAGGGCTCGCTTTCGCGACACTGTGTAAAGTCGTGTCAATGAGGCGACCTGGAATTTAAAAAAACTGAGAGAAAGGGGACAGAGAAAGAGTTGGAGAAGAGCAGAGAGAGGCCGAGAAAGAGTTTAAAGAAATAATCTGCGACAGACAAGGTGCCCACCGCATTCGCTTAAGGTTACAGGCTCGCCTCGCCCCCTCGTCTGTCTCCACCCCCTCCATCTGGCGCCCTCTTTGTATCCAAATTCTAAATCAATTCGCTTGCTTTCCGCCGCTCTCCCTCGTTCCGCGGGACGTCGAAGGTTTCCGAGACGAGCGGAAAACCCGGCGATCCGCGGCTCCGACAGAACGCGGCGCTTTATTTACAGAAACTCCCTCGCCCATAACTCAGCGTCGCCGTATTAATAACGCTCACAGATTTATTCTGATGGCGGGGAGGAGTGGCACAGCGATGTCACGGGCTCAAAGCAGTGGCCGATTTATCACCGCGTCCAGATGGGCGCAGGTTTATCACTCCCTGGCCGGTGACATCACCCGGGCACCCAGGCAGAATTGATGATGAAAGCAAACAGATCCATCCTGATTACATTTACTGAGTCACTTTCATTTTTACAAGCCCATGCATATTGGCATATTGACTGTTGCGCCCTAATGGCGTTTACCATATTTAATGCAGAGATGTCATCGCTGAATATCCTCTCTGAATAATGTGCCATTTCATCATAAATTCTTTACAACTTATTTACTTAATGGAGAGAATTATAGCCCCTGTCAGGGGCAGTAATTAAACACAATGATACAGTGCTGCCTCCACGCGCTCCCATCCCTCCCTGCTCCCAGCTCTTCAGCTTTTTAAATACATATTATTCAAGCTTCCCATAAATTATATCCAGATTAAAATTCATGAAACCTTTTTTCTTTATTTCCTTCCATGGGAGGAAAAAAAGGAAGGAGAGCTTGCTGTAAATCTCGAGCTGAGAGACATGGACTTTTTCAATCATATTAAGCCTTAACGCGCACAAATGTAGAAAGTGATATCGTTTCTCCGACAGCGACGGACATATTTCTCTTTTAAGCAAGATAACAAATGAAGTGACTCAAAATAAAACCCCACCAAACCGCTTGTCCCAGACACTGCCATGCTGGAGAACAGGAATCAGGTCCGTGGTGTGTGTTTGGGGAGACAGATTCATTTCGGCTGTGTGAGAACCACAGTATCGGTATCCATTGAGAAGTCTGTGCAAAGTGTGCCTCTCACAATCAGTGTGGGAACTCAATTAGCCTGATTCCCCCTTCCTACCCCCCCACCACACCCCTACAAGAAAAATTAGGCTGACTGACTGGGTCCACACCTAACCTTTGACCTTGTACCGTGACCCCACTTTCGATTTTGTGCATTGACCGCCTAATCCTTGATTGGAGAGGGCTCAGTGTGGGTCTTTAACTGTGATAAAAAACGAATTTATGCCTTTTCATTTTAATTGAGTTAAGAGCACTGAATGTGAGCACTGAGACCCCATTGCGTAGTGTGGACCATATTAAAACTCTGAGCTGTCTTTGGCTTTACGGTCCTGGACCCTGTGCTATCCGGTTCCCCATGTTTGTGAGGAAGATTACACTTGAACCAGGTACACAGCCTGACTGGGTCCTTCACAGACCAATGTTTTTTCTTATAAAGACCACGAGAATACCTTTCGAAGACCTTCGCGGGTCAAAATGTTGCTGCACAATTAAACTTGTTCCAGAGCATCATTTTTTAAATGTGCGAGCACTGCCTTGTCATTACCGCCAGAACAAAACAAAGCCTGATGCTGTGCAATCGCGCTGAACGCCAGTACTGTACGCCACATAGCGCCACAGGATAGCCAACCCAGCGGCGTTTGGGAACCCTACCTCCCAGTCGTGCACCTGCTCCCGCGGCCTGGCCCCCTCTTCCCCTCGCACGGGCCCAAGCGCTCGCCCCGCTCCACCCTGCGGCGCGCCCACACGCCCAGGCCGGCGGACGCCACGCCGGACTCGCGCAGCTCGAAGTCGGAGGGCACGGGCAGGTGGTCCGGCGCGTAGGCGGTTGCCTGGAGAGGGGAGGGCTGCACGGGGGACCCCGTCTCACTGGACAGGGCGGGCGATGCCAGCTCCTCTGAGGGTGGGGCCAGAGGGGCGTGGTCTCCCTCCGCCTCCCCGGCATCCTCCAGGTCCGCAGCAGCGTAGGGAGTGTACTCGGCCCTGTCACCTGCGGGGGGAGAGACACAGCGTCAGGGATTCAGCCTCAAACCTGCATGCGGTCAACACGAGAGAGAGCAACGCCAACTGTCAACACTGATTACCAATATAAATGAGATAATTATACTTCCGCAAGAGACTCAAATGCCTACATTTTTCAGACTCCACTACCACTGAATTCTGTACATCTACCCAATTGTCATCACCACTGCTTACTTGCTCAACACTTCTTGTATATGTAACCCTGCCTACTCTTTTAATAAATAAATAAATTTTTAATAATAATTTACTAACCTTTCCCTTCCCAGTGTTACAGGTATGGTATGCAGCTGCCTACAATGATGTCTATCGCTGTATTACTGCACTGATCTCTTGCGCAAACTATGATTGTTCTTACCTTGTATTAATGCACATATTGTAAGTCGCTCTGGATAAGAGCGTCTGCTAAATGCTTAAAATGTAATGTAAATGTAGATAATGCCCGTGGTCGTCACCTGTGGTCAACACTCAGGGTCATCACCAGTGTCTAACACCAGCAGTCAACTAACAGTCAGTACTGTTGGTCAATACCAATGGTGATCACATTACATTCATTCAGCAGACACTCTTATTCAGAGAAACTTACAAAGCAAAGTGAATAAGAGCCATAGGCTCCATAGGTTTCAAATCAGCAGTAATTACAGAAAAGGTTATATGCTTAGAGCTAGTAACAGTGCAGCAATACGTGCTACAATCTGTAAGCATAATCAACTGCCCTGTCAACAGATCCTGTCATCACCTGTGGCCAACACCAGCAGGCAGGTGGTAAGCAGACTACTGGGAACTATGGGAATCGTAGTCTGTGGAAAGCAGTATGATAATGATGCACGGTGGCACACCCAATGACTCTTTAAAGTAGAAGCAAAACAAGGTTCTTCTGCAAGTAATACATTGTTTTTTCAGGCAGACTGGATCGAGCTTTAAATGTCGCAATGAATTTTTTTTGAACGAGTGTAATAAAAATATTCCACCACGACGGTGGAGGCCAGTCCAAGTAAACATTCATTGGAAAGTACCTCAAAGCAGAAATAAGTGCCTGTCCTGGCCCTGAAGGATTGTGTCCTGCCTAAAGAGACGTTGCGTTTGGATTGTTTTTATCTCCGGGCAGACGGGTCGGCCGGGACAGCTCCACATTGTGCTACCCCACGGCTTTATGTTTCCCTTTCCGAAATCCATCACTGTTATTTAGAATGAAAACACGGGGCACTTTCAGAGGAAGCCCAGTCAGGGAGGTTAATTATGAGTAAAGTGAGGGTGGACACCACCGCCTGACCTTTGACCCCGGGTTCCACTCGGAGAGGAAGAACTGCGCGTGGCTCAGCAGCACCTCTGCTCAGACTGAGAGTACTGTACGCCACATAGCGCTGAGTACTGTATGCCACATAGCGCTGAGAGTACTGTACGCCACATAGCACTGAGAGTACTGTACGCCACATAGCGCTGAGAGTACTGTACGCCACATAGCACTGAGAGTACTGTACGCCACACTGCGCTGAGAGAGTACTGTACTGTGAGAGCCTGTACGCCCACATAGCGCTGAGAGTACTGTACGCCACATAGCGCTGAGAGTACTGTACGCCACAACACTGAGAGTACTGTACGCCCCATAGCACTGAGAGTACTGTACGCCACATAGCGCTGAGAGTACTGTACGCCACATAGCACTGAGAGTACTGTACGCCACATAGCGCTGAGAGTACTGTACGCCACATAGCGCTGAGAGTACTGTACGCCCATAGCGCTGAGAGTACTGTACGCCCCATAGCGCTGAGAGTACTGTACGCCCCATAGCGCTGAGAGTACTGTACGCCACATAGCGCTGAGAGTACTGTACGCCACATAGCGCTGAGAGTACTGTACGCCACATAGCGCTGAGAGTACTGTACGCCCCATAGCGCTGAGAGTACTGTACGCCACACTGCGCTGAGAGTACTAGCGCTGACGCCACATAGCGCTGAGCCAGTACTGAGAGTACTGCCGCCCATAGCGCAGAGTACTGTAGCGCTGAGAGTACTGTGACGCCCACATAGCGCTGAGAGTACTGTACGCCACATAGCGCTGAGAGTACTGTACGCCCCATAGCGCTGAGAGTACTGTACGCCCCATAGCGCTGAGAGTACTGTACGCCCCATAGCGCTGAGAGTACTGTACGCCCCATAGCGCTGAGAGTACTGTACGCCACATAGCGCTGAGAGTACTGTACGCCACATAGCGCTGAGAGTACTGTACGCCCCATAGCGCTGAGAGTACTGTACGCCACATAGCGCTGAGAGTACTGTACGCCACGGAACACTGCGCTGAGAGTACTGTACGCCACATAGCGCTGAGAGTACTGTACGCCACATAGCGCTGAGAGTACTGTACGCCACATAGCGCTGAGAGAGTACTGTACGCGCTGAACGCTAGTACTGAGAGTACTGTACGCCCATAGCGCTGAGAGTACTGTACGCCATAGCGCTGAGAGTACTGTACGCCCCATAGCGCTGAGAGTACTGTACGCCCCGCCACATAGCTGAGCTGAGAGAGTACTGTGAGAGTACGCCACAGAGTACTGTACACTAGCGCTGAGAGTACTGTACGCCCCATAGCGCTGAGAGTACTGTACGCCACATAGCGCTGAGAGTACTGTACGCCCCATAGCGCTGAGAGTACTGTACGCCCCATAGCGCTGAGAGTACTGTACGCCACATAGCGCTGAGAGTACTGTACGCCACATAGCGCTGAGAGTACTGTACGCCACATAGCGCTGAGAGTACTGTACGCCATAGCCAACACTGTTCCCATAGCGCTGTGAGTACTGTCCTGCAAAGCTCAGAGTTCCTGTACAACACTGAACGCTGAGAACACTGTCCTCCTATAGCACTGAGAGTTCCCCATACATCACTTCCTCCCTGCGAGTCGCTGTCTCCCATAGCACTTCTCAATGCTGTCCCTCTGCAACACTGGTCCCTACAACACCATACCCTAACAGACACTGTCCCCCTACATAGCACTGATACCCTAAATAAATGCCACATAGCGCTGAGAACACCATACCCCACAGCGCTGTCCCCCTACAACATAGCTGTCCTACTACACCCCCATGCTTGAAAGCAGTGTCCTCTTCGCTAAATGTCCCCTACCTAAACACAGTAGTGTACCACGGAACCAGTACTCCATTCCGTCTTACGTACGGAGCTGCTGTGCGCTACAGAGTAGCGCTGAAGCACTGTGTCCTTCATGTGTAATGAGAGTACTGTACCCTAGCTGGTACTGGCATGCAGCTGAGAGTACTAACCCAGCGCTTAGCTTCTCCCTGCTCAGTCATTGCTGCCAGTAAACATTTCTGACATAGTGCTGAGAGTACTGTACGCCCCATAGCGCTGAGAGTACTGTACGCCCCATAGCGCTGAGAGTACTGTACGCCCCATCGCGCTGAGAGTACTGTACACCCCATAGCGCTGAGAGTACTGTACGCCCCATAGCGCTGAGAGTACTGTACGCCACACAGAGAGTCTGCGCTGAGAGTACTGTACGCCACGCAGCGCTGAGAGTACTGTACGCCACATAGCGCTGAGAGTACTGTACGCCACATAGCGCTGAGAGTACTGTACGCCACGCAACACAGAGAGTACTGTACGCCACATAGCACTGAGAGTACTGTACGCCCCATAGCGCTGAGAGTACTGTACGCCCCATAGCGCTGAGAGTACTGTAGGACCCCATACACAGGCGAGAGTACTGTGCGCCACATGGCGCTGAGAGTACTGTACGCCCCATAGCGCTGAGAGTACTGTACGCCACGCAACACAGAGAGTACTGTACGCCACATAGCACTGAGAGTACTGTACGCCCCATAGCGCTGAGAGTACTGTACGCCACATAGCGCTGAGAGTACTGTACGCCACATAGCGCTGAGAGTACTGTACGCCCCATAGCGCTGAGAGTACTGTACGCCACGCAACACTGTTCCCATACAACACTGTCCTACAACACTGTCCTACAACACTGTCCTACAACACTGTTCCCATACAACACTGTCCTACAACACTGTCCCATACAACACTGTCCTACCAATAAACACTGTTCCTTCTACAACACTGTTCCCATACAACACTGTTCCCATACAACACTGTTCCTACAACACTGTCCCATACAACACTGTTCCCATACAACACTGTCCTGCAACACTGTCCCCCTACAACACTGTTCCCATACAACACTTCCTCCCTGCAATGCTGTCTCCCTGTAGCACTGCCTTCCTCAATGCTGTCCCTCTCCAACACCATACCCTAACAACACTGTCCCACCCTACAACACGATACCCCACAACAGTGTTGTCCCTACAATGCTGTCCTAGTACACCCCCACAATCTAAAGCAGTGTCCTCTTCATAAAATGTCCCCCTATAACAGCAGTTGTGTCCGCTGGCTCCAGTACTCCATTCCGTCTTCGTGCCGGAGCTCTGCTGTGCTACAGGAAGTGACCCGCAGGAAGCAGCACCTCTCACAGTGTCCTTCATGTGTAATTAGACGCGCGTCCCTAGCAAGGACTGGCATGCAGCAGAGAGCCCTAATGAGCGATTAGCTTCTCCCTGCTCGTCTTCTGCCATTAAACATTCCTTCACGTGTGTGCGAGTGTATCGAGCGTGGCAGTGCGGCAGCGCTGTCAGGCCTGAGCCCATCTTTTCCGAGACGGCTTTGGTCTACCGTGACCCCCAACCCCTCCACCCGCTGACCCCGCCTGGCCCCCTCCTCCTCCCCCCCCCCACCCCCTCCCCCACCACATTGCCACGGCAATGGCACAAACCGCTGAGGTACTGACATGCTAACCTACACTGCGCTACAGACCCGCACACATTCAACTGCAAGCCTGCTATAACAGCGATCTCAGGCCTGAGGGCACTGAAGCGGTCTCCAGCACACTAAACAATTCTCGGCCTGTTTTCTAGTTCTCTAGTTTTTTTGTAAAAATTCCAGTTCAAAAGGTTATTTCTTACTTTGTCGTTTATTTTCCGAACAAACCCATAGGGCAGCAGAGTTTGTTTAATCTTTCCAGCAGGGATAAAGTGTACAAGCAAGAGAAAAAGATATAAAGAAAAACACACACACATATATATATATTGCATTGTCGTTTTTCGATCACAGCACATCATTCAGCCGGCGCTCCGGAGCTGCGTTTCCGCTGGTTAAAGAGGAGATGATGCGTCAGAGACGTGGTTCCCCTCTCCCCCTGGGCTGCGCCGCTGGCCGCGACACGCTGGGTGGCCCCGCTCTGAAGATCCGCAGCTCGGCAGCACTGAAACCCGACGCGCTTCTGACGCGGCCCTGATGGACTGTGTGACGGCTTTCTGCGGGGGACTGTGTAACATGGTTAGGAGCGGGGGAAGTGAGGCCTGCCATCTGGTTGAGACGCGAGTGCTTTTAGAGGAAACCGAAGCGGCCCGTTGCTGCTTCTCGTTCAGACGTTCCCCCGTAGGCTGCCCTTGGAGAGTTTACAATTCATCTGGAGCAAAACCTTACACAATTCATTCAAGCTGAAAAGCCCCGATCCATAAACATATTCATTTCAATATGTATACTTTGCCAATGTAAGGCAGGGAAATGACAAATTGTACCCATGTTTTTTAAAGCTGTGTTTCATTCTCTCCATTCGTGCTTAGAGATCTACGCGGGCATTGTCCCAGCCAATAACAGGGAACGGAGAGCTGTGGTGTACGGGCCTGTCTCTAGTGTGAGGGAGTGACAGGGAGGAGAAAGGGACAGACAGGGGGAGAGAGGCCTCCTGCCACTCAGAGGCTGTGGGAGACATACATAAATCTGGTCATAAATATTATTTAGTTTTTTATCAAATTAATCATTTGAACAGACGGTTTTGTTATTCACCATCTACTCATGTAATTGAACTACTTTCTGCATTTGATTTCTGGTGGCTGTAATGTTTGTTGCAAATGTGATTGTACTGTGGTGACACAAATATTTCTCGGTCACACCAGTAAAGCCACTTTAGCTGAATTGACTGAGAGCAATATTAGCACGCCTCGCATGTATTCATGTGTTGCATTTGCAATTGCGGTTGTTACTCCTCATTAAAACATTTTTTTTACAAATAAAATAAAATATGTACTAACCTTTTCCTTCCCAGTGTTACAGGTATGGTACGCAGCTGCCTGCAATGATGTCTATCGCTGTATTACTGCACTGACTCTTGCGCTAACTACGATTGTTCCTACCATGTATTAATGCACATCTTGTAAGTCGCTCTGGATAAGAGCGTCTGCTAAATGCTTAAAATTTTAAATGTAAATGTTAATATTCATTGCGTTATAATGAATAGCACTTTTTTTTTAAAGACATTAGAGATCGAAAGCTGTCAGGCTTCATGCAGGTAAAGCACCTTGAAACTGAAGTTGAAAAAACAGGGAGACGGAGAGAGGGGGGGTGGGAGGGAGAGAGGGTGTATATCCATTAAATACAGAGGGGGAGAGGGGGGGGGTTGAGGCAGAGTGAGTGTTAATTTCCCTTTTTAATCATTTTCTGTATTCTCTCTTCCCTCCCGTTTTAATCATTGTGAGTTGCACTTGTTGTATGAAATGTGCCATACAAATAAAAGTCGTGAGTGATCGATTGATTGAACAGAGACGTGCAGATCTGTATAGTGAAGTCGGCCAGCCGTGTGGCCCTGCCTCGCCCTGCCGCTGGTTTGCAGGGCGTGAGCCTCCGCCTGCCTCTCATTCTGCGGCCGAGTCCTCGCACCATTCCGCGCACCGTTCCCATCTGCATCTTTATAGCGCCATTCACCCCCGGCCCTCCTGGCGGACACCGAAATCAGCCGACCCGCTCGCGCAAATCGCGGCCTTCAAAAAGGGTAGCGGATGCCGTCAGAAAGAGAGAACTCCGTTCGTCTTCACCGGGAAGTAACGAAGACACGGGCTCCACTCATCCCTCGCCTCTAACGCCATTTCTTTCCCCTCCTCTCAGTTTCGCCACAGGATTCATTAATTTTTATTAAGGGGGAAAACATTTGTTCCCGTGACGATATTTGCATCGCCGGAATGATTTTCACCTCTGCCACGAGGTGCTGCTCGTACTCATCTATCACGCGATTACGCGGAGCAAGGAGAGACCCTCTGTCATTAGGGAGTGAATTAAAGATGATATAAAGAGCTATTAATCACTGTGACAAAGAGCTTAATGCAGCGCTGGCCGGGCGCGAGTCTGGGGACGTCGCGGGACGCACCGCGGGGACAAATGGAAACATATGTTTACGCTGAAATAACCTACCTGAGGAAACGCTCTGCCTCCCGCTCCCCCTCCGTCTCAGCCCCCCCCCCCCTCCCCTCCCCTCCCCTCCCCCCCTCCCCCACTCCAGTGCACTTGTTTGAGCTGCAGCTAAGCCCACATGTGCATGCAAGGGGGTTCAATATGTTTTAAGCATTTTTTTAGCATCACATTTTTTGAAATTGTAACATCATGACGCTCGAATGTTTCTCGACTGTGTGAACATGAAGGGGACACTTCATCATCTTCTGGGGAACTTGCAAACGGCATTTTCCAAAAATGTAACATGTAACATGGACACACACTCACATACACTTCCACTGTCAATTCATTGCAGATCGATGGAGCGCTACAGAGATGGGGGAAATGGCCGGTTTATACACAGAAAGCTTTTTATTCCTGGAGCCCAAACAGCAGGAGACAGAGTGCCGGTTGGTGTTGTTGAAGTACACAGGGGGAGGTGGAGGTGGGGAGGGGGTGCACTACAAACACAGACCATGGTGTTTCACCAGGACATGGACCAGGTGGGTAATTCATTGCTTGTCCCAGACCAGACACTCACACTCACACTCACACACACACACACACACACACACACACACACACACACACACACACACACACACACACACACACACACACAAACACTCCCAGTATAGGCTGATAAGTGAAAATGGTGATCAGTTATCTGAGGCTAGACACAGGCACACATATCTCAACATGACCTCATCCCTGTCACAATATCCTACTGATCACTTATTTACCCAAGATGCATTGTGTCCTGGCAGACCCCAGCCAGTGAGCGGGTGGGGCGGGGTGATTTTCAGAGCGCCTGTCAGGGCCTTCACCCTTTGATTACTCCTTTATTAGGGCAATCCCTGCCGGGAGGGGCACTGTATTTATTACTGTTTTCACAAAATATGAAAATGATCTCCTTGCATGTTGCGCTGCTCCGTGGCTATGCTCATCTGTCTCCAGCTGTGACAGGCCGGTTTGAGGGGACACCCAAAATCACACCTCCGACAGCTCGCACTGATGATCACATGATCCCTAACATCAATCACACCTAGATCCACCCATATGCATGCTTCCTCCCCACAGCACTCAGAACCTGCTACGTGCACACTCTTTATCCAAAACACTCAGAACCTGCTATGTGCACGCTCCTTATCCACAACACTCAGAACCTGCTACGTGCACACTCTTTATCCAAAACACTCAGAACCTGCTACGTGCACACTCTTTCTCCAAAACAGCCAGAACCTGCTATGTGCACACTCTTTCTCCAAAACAGCCAGAACCTGCTACGTGCACACTCCTTATCCACAACACTCAGAACCTGCTACGTGCACACTCCTTATCCAAAACAGTCAGAACCTGCTACGTGCACACTCTTTATCCACAACACTCAGAACCAGCTACGTGCACACTCTTTATCCACAACACTCAGAACCAGCTACGTGCACACTCTTTATCCAAAACACTCAGAACCTGCTACGTGCACACTCTTTCTCCAAAACAGTCAGAACCTGCTACGTGCACACTCTTTATCCAAAACACTCAGAACCTGCTACGTGCACACTCCTTATCCACCAAGTTCAGAACCTGCTACATACTCCATATCTACACTCCAGCACATGATTCTGCTTTTAGAATCCTTTTACAAATGATTGATTTAAAGATCACTTCTACTTCTCTCCCTCTTATCTCCTGCCCAACTACATCCACACACCCACACACCCCCACACACATACACACACACATACACTCACCACACACACTCACCACACACACACACACACTCACACACACACTCACCGCACACAAACACACTCCCACACACACAAACACACCCACACACACACCCACACACACACAAACACACACACCCACACCAACCCACACCCACACACATCCACACACACACACACACACACACACACACAAACACACACACCCACACACACACACACACACACACACAAACACACACACACATCCACACACACATGCACACAAACACACACACACACACACATACACAAACTGCATTCAGGCAGAGTGCATTGCTGATCACAGATTAACATCAGAACAATGTTGGGGCCGTGTATACCCATGGGACACAGCCACGCTCCAGATCACTCTACATCTTCTGAGCAACACTGGGAAAACAGCGCTTAACATCATCCAGTAATATCAGAACAATGCTTGAGGGTGTAAATGCCCAGAACAGACACATCTTATTCAAAGGAGTCAAATGGATGCAATCCCCATGGGAAAGATTTATTCAATAATATTGTCCATATGTTTCTGTTCAGTACATTCGGTTTTTTTGGTTTGACTAAACTCATTAATATTCTAATAAAAATCATCTTCTTTCCTTCAGTGACAACTTTATGAGACATTTATAAGTAAAAGCTTTGAGACCACAAGGCTAAGGGCACACACAAGGCTTTCAGCCCTGAAGACTTGTGGAACAAGGACAATGGATAATTAAATCCAGCCTTTCTGCTTAATTAAGTCATTAGTGAGTCTTTGTGCAGGTCCTTTTGTTATTGAAGGTATTGTGAGAGAAACTGGTGCAGTAGTCATGGCACAGTGAATGCACACTCAGGTAAAGGTGACACAAAAGAGCTGTAAGTGGTATGTGGGTCTACACAAACACTGGGTCTACACAAACACACACGCACAAACACAAACACACATATTCACACATACAAACTCCTTCTCCCACACACACACACACACACACAGCCACACACACACAATGCCCCGAGCAGCTATAATTAATGACAAGACATCTGCAGTGTTCTTTATCCTGTTAGTCAACTACTGCCGCTCTGAACAGGGAACACTCGATTAAACCCAACTGCCAAGTAGCCAATTAACACTGTACAACAACTGAAATTCACCCCGGCCCCACAATGCACTACGCCAGTTAATTAATTAACATTAGTTGTGATTAATAATAAGCCTCTTTACATAGTAAATTTGTGCGGGGCGACGGCGGCGCTGACACAACAAAGGAGCGCGAGGCAGACAGCTGGATCTATCCCGATAGTGTCGCCATTTTAACATGTTTCACACAAGGCTGACAAATGGCCTATTAATTATCTAATGTTGTCTGACAACAGGCGCTTGATAAAGATGTATGTTTGTATGAGGCGGAGAGATGAGGGGAGGGGGGCAGGTCTGAACGCGCGCGGGGATCACCCCAGAGAGCCATCCTGCCCCTTCTGGGGGGCTGCCCCGCCGTTCTCTCCCCCCCCCACACACACACACACACACACACGCACACACACAATCCCCAGCAGCTCCGAGCACGGCACACAGCCGTCAGAGATAAAATATGAGGGCGCATTAGTGGGCAAGCCGCTGCGGAGGCTGGGCCTGCCTGCCTGTGGTCATGGGGGGGGGTCTGTGCGGGATGGAGGTTCAGCCACAATCAATAACATATATGGATCAGCAGGGCCACTCTGCATATCAGCATGGCCGCTTCATATCATTAAGAGCGCTTAATGTGGGGGCCCGACTGGCCCTTCGCGGTGGCCCCCCGCTCCCCCGCTCCCGCGGTGGGCAGAGTTGATCCTCCCCTCCGTCTAACGGACCTCCTAAGTGGGGCCCCTCCTTTGCCAAATGATTTTTATGATTGTTTTACTCCGGCATTTCAGTTAATGAGATAGGATCCCAGTTCGACGCTAACTCACGGCTGTCACGCACAAAAGCAAACAGAATAATAACCCAGCCTCCTCATTGTTTCCAGAAGCCATACATCACATCCGCTGCCCCGCCCTAGGACAGGAGAGAGAGGGAGGGAGGGAGGAGAGAGAGAGGGAGAGAGGGAGAGAGAGAGAGAGAGAGAGAGAGAGAGGGAGAGAGAGGAGGGAGAGAGAGAGAGAGAGAGAGAGAGAGAGAGAGGGAGAGAGAGAGAGGGAGAGAGAGAGAGAGAGAGAGGAGAGAGAGAGAGAGAGAGAGAGGGAGGGAGAGAGAGAGAGAGAGAGAGAGAGGGAGAGAGAGAGAGAGAGAGAGAGAGGGAGAGAGAGAGAGAGGAGGGAGAGAGAGAGAGAGAGGAGGGAGAGAGAGAGAGAGAGAGAGAGAGAGAGAGAGAGAGAGGGAGAGAGGGAGAGAGAGAGAGAGAGAGAGAGAGAGAGAGAGATCTCTGGCACTTCAATCACGCCTGCGGTGCAATGAATGACCAAGAATTAAAACAAGCTTTCGGAAGAAAATAAGAAAATAAGTAATAGGAGAGACTGCAGAGACAGTTCTACATGTGACCAATGATCATGCCAAAAGTTTAGCTGATATTTTATTTGGAAGAATAAAATAGATTTGTGTGTGTGAAACAGAGAGAGAAACACAAAATATTTTTCAAACTTTGAAATATCCCTCATTCAATTCAAAGAAATGACAGGCAAAGAAACACTTCTGGTCTCACTGAGGGAGGGATCCACAGGGACCTTGAGAGGGCTGATATGCCACCACACTGTTCCTACGATCGGCTGGATTGATTTACACAGTAGTTTTGACTACTTACTATTTACATAGGTTTTTGTGGTTATTATTGTTGCCGTTATTACTGTTTTATTTTATTTTATAATTACTCCCCCGTTATTATTATTATTATTGTTATTATTAGTTCTGTTTTTATTGTGCTGTTTCTGTATGTTTTGGCAATAGAATTACTGGAGAGAGAGGGAGAGAGAGAGAGAGAGAGAGAGAGAGAGAGAGAGAGAGAGAGGGTAGGTTTAGGCTTGAAGGACTGAACACATGCCAAAGTTGGCCCCATACACAAACCAGCCTTGGCACTGATATGGGATGAAAATGTGTGGTTTTTATTTTTTTATTATTTTTATTTTACGATTTTACCCTGTTTTTCTCCCAATTTGGTAGCCAATTACCCGCTGTGCTTAGTTCAATCCCCCTTCCCTCATAGTTCACTGCCGTAGTCCTATAACTGTCAGTGACAAGGGCGAAGCACTGCCTCCCCCGGACAACACTCGTCGTGCCGTCGACTGTAATTCCAGTACCTCAGATCCACTCCTGTGCGCAGCGAACTGCGTCAGCTTCCCTCCCCCCTCCCTGAGGCAGACAGCCAATTGCCGCCCCGATGGCACTCCCGGCCAGAGCTGACTCTGGCGCGACGGGTTATCGAACCCCGGTCTCCGTGGCCAGTGTCGGACGTTGTAACCACTGGACCACGCGGGAGGCCACAAAATGTGTGTAGTTTGACCTGAAGGGTGAGACCAGTGACACAGGAAGTGAACCCCTCCTCCCTCATACTCAAACTAGCCCCCGACCTGTAAAGGGATAAAGTGTCACCGTGCCATTACGCCTGAGACATGTATTATAAGCGTGTTATATGTGTGTTATAGCTGGATGTGAATAGTGTCTGTTAAAGATGGATGCACAGAGTATGGTTTAGGAATGAACGTAAAAAGTATGTTTCTAGTACAGATGTACATAGTCTGTGTCACAGAGGAATGCATTAGTGTTAGTGAGAGGTATGTGCTATTGAGCTGTCTTTACAGTAAGGGTGTACTGCCTTTCTCTGGTTGAGCTCTAAAGTGTCATGTGAAGTCTTCAACCTCTGTCAGGAGGAAGAGGAGTGCTGGGGATACGGGCACAGAAAGCCCCCACCCCCCTGTGTATTTGGGGGGGTATTGATTTGGACTCTGCTCCGAGGTAGTGACAAAGGTCATTAATTCCATCACGGTGCTGTCGTCTGGTCCGCACCCAATCAGAGCCCACTGCCTCCCTGTCACAGATCCTTTGCTTTTTATTTGTTTACTGCGGCTGCTTTTTTCTTCCCCGCTCACACCATTCCTCTCTTCCATCCTCATCCTTCTATCTGAGGAGACAGCTGTAGAGAGACAGCCCCCCCCGCCCCCCACCCCACCCCAGTCCATTCCCCCTGCATATCCCCCTCACAGCACGGCAGTCACATTTCAATAAGAACATTTCAATACAAAAACATCAAATTCACAACAACTGTCACTTTGTTATTTGTCATTTTCATTTACTGCATGCAGTACACTGACATTCATCTGCCCAGTGGCCGCAGGGCGGGGCAATAAGGCCCCTCTCACGTCATCAGGGACCTGCCCTTTACAACCAGGGACCCTCCCCTTTCAGCCAGGGACCTGCCCTTTAACGCTAAAGACCCTCCCCTTTCAGCTAGGGACCCTCCCCTTTCAGCTAGGGACCTGCCCTTTACCGCTAAAGACCCGCCTCTTTCAGCTAGGACCCTCCCCTTTCAGCTAGGGACCTGCCCTTTACCGCTAAAGACCCGCCTCTTTCAGCTAGGGACCCTCCCCTTTCAGCTAGGGACCTGCCCTTTACCGCTAAAGACCCGCCTCTTTCAGCTAGGGATCCTCCCCTTTCAGCTAGGGACCTGCCCTTTACCGCTAAAGACCCGCCTCTTTCAGCTAGGGACCCTCCCCTTT
Organism: Aldrovandia affinis; assembly: GCA_029706075.1. Classification (NCBI taxonomy): domain Eukaryota; kingdom Metazoa; phylum Chordata; class Actinopteri; order Notacanthiformes; family Halosauridae; genus Aldrovandia; species Aldrovandia affinis. The sequence continues at coordinate 2,488,071 of JAINUG010000099.1, read as the reverse complement.
CAGCTAAGGACCTGCCCTTTACCGCTAAAGACCCGCCTCTTTCAGCTAGGGACCCTCCCCTTTCAGCTAAGGACCCACCCCTTACATCAAGGCCCAGTACAGCAGCTACGTAAGGCCCACACAGAGAGTCATGCGTTCAGCAGAACCGTACCGTGTCGCCTGTAAGTGGAAATTCTATAAAGCATCTGAAGTCGGTTGTTGAGCACTCTCCCCATTGAAATTAATGACAAAAGCTGTGCCCTTGCTGCTTGCTATTCTCTGTGTGAAAGCCCTGTCCCTGGCTCAGCAGCATAAGGCAGCAGCTCTCTCTGCTCTCAAAACCTGGCCTGGCCTGTTTACAACACAGACATCTCCCTCTGTTGATATAATAATATAATAATAATAATAATAATATATGCCTTTTATCCAAAGCAGCTTACAGTAGTGAATGGATACATTTTCAGTATATGTGGCCCCAGTGGGGATTGAACCCACAACCTAAGCGTTGCCAACGCTGTGCTCTACCAACTGAGCCACGTTGAGAAGAGTCTTTGTATGGTAAGGAGTGAAAGTGAAAGATATGAGTAAAAATGAGTTGAATATGAATGCTGATGTCTCTAATCGCTGCCATTGGAGAGTGGCATCCTGACTGTTAAAGCCTAACATGTTTCCCTCCTGATACGCAGCTCCAATCCACCTCTATATACTGCTGCACATACTGTCATATTGTACATATAATGCACACACACACACACACACACACACACACACACACACACACACACACACACACACACACACACACACACAGAGACATATACACACACACACACACACACACACACACACACACAGAGACACACACACACACAGAGAGACATATACACACACACACACACAGACACACAGAGACACACACACACACACAAACACACACACAGACACACACAGAGACACACACACACACACACACACACACACACACACACACACACACACACAGAGACACACACAAACACACAGACACACACACAGAGACACACACACACACACACACAGACACACACACACACACACACACACACACACACACACACACACACACACACACACAGACACACACACACACACACACACACAGAGACACACACACACACACACACACAGAGACACACACACACACACACGTTTGTGGCAGGATGCCACTGGGGCTCTTTAGTTCCGTCCCTTAATGTAATTACGCCTCACAGTTGTCCACATTTGAGAAATGAACACTTTGATGAAATTCCTGTTGCAGCGGTGTGGCGGCAGCGTCGGGGAGACGTTTTTACAGCGTTGGCAGTGCCAGACCCGGGCCTCCAAGGGCCCATAGGGGCCGGCTGGTAGGCCCACTCGTAAAGTGAAATGATAGCGCGCGCGCTCTGTTTAATTTTGATGCCATTGTAATGTATTACACAATTAGATTGATTTGACAATTTCCATTATGTTTGATAAAATATTTATTGAGGCCCGAGGATGATAAGTCTTATCTAACCACCATCCGTTCTGCAGATGTGACATATTTAATATATAAGTAACATCACTCAGATGTGAGTCCCAGTTAGCCCATTAGCTTTTATTTGCGGAGTAGAGCGTGAGGTCATCAATAACGGGCCGATGGCTGCCTGTCCCACGCCGCGCTGACAGGTGCGCCACGCGCCCGCTCAGCGCGCCCACCCGCCACCCATCAATCACGGGGCAGAAATTTACTGAGTGAGATTGGGCTCATCTGTCTCAATGCTGGATGCAGATGGAGTTTGTTCTGGTGAACGAGGAGCCGTTAGTCAGCTCCACGGGCCAAACGCACCCCCCCCCACCCCCCCACAGGACACCCTGCTCTCCCCCATATGTGGGGGTGGGGGGGGGATAAGGGGCTTCTGTTGAAGCTGACCACTTGTTCTCCCCTCCCGGCCTAGCCAGGCTCAGCCACACGGCTCCCTCGTTAATAAAGAGCTAAACGAATAGCATGCATAAAACATGAAGCGTCGCGCTAATGAACTGCTGCTCAGTCACTGCGTCTGAGGGTCGGAGAAATGAAGACAAAATATTTGAAGAGGGATTCTGTCACCTCTCGGAACACAAAACACTAATCACACCGTCTTTATGCCCCAGGGAGGTTAAACTACTGTATATATATATATATATAACACCCCTTAACCCTGCGTGAGTGAGTGTGTGTACTGTGTGTGTATATGCAGTACGTAAATACATACACAGATACATATATGTATATATATATATATATAATAATATATGCCATTTAGCAGACGCTTTTATCCAAAGCAATTTACAGTAGTGAATGCATACATTTTTCAGTATATGTGATCCCAGTGGGAATTGAACCCACAACCTAAGCGTTGCCAACGCCATGCTCTACCTACTGAGCCACACAGAACTACATATTATATATATATATAAAATAAACTATAGAAATACATACATACATATTTATTTATTTATTTATATATGCATAATCTTGTTTAGATTAAGAAGCTGAATGTGGTTTGAGGAGATGTGTCCTAGTGGGTAAAGGTTTGGGGGGGGGGCAGGGGTTGCCGTGCTGGATTGAGGTGTGGAAGACAGTGTTGGGTAGAGTCATTAGCTGTGGGGTTTATTGTGATAGAAGGGAAGAAATTGGGAAATTGCAGTAGGATTGTGTGTGGAAGCAGGTGTGTGGGGTTATCAGATTGCTGGGTTTGAGAGCTGAGAGTAGATTGTGTGTGTGAGGGGTGTGGGGGCTATGAGGAGCTGCATGTGATGCAGACTTGTGTGGTTCATGGGGGGTTGTTGTGTGTGTGTGTGTGTGTGTGTGTGTGTGTGTGTGTGTGGGGGGGGGGGGATGTTGTTGTGTGTGTGTGTGGGGGATGTTGTTGTGTGTGTGTGTGTGTGTGTGGGGGGGGGTGTTGTTGTGTGTGTGTGTGTGTGTGGGGGTGTTGTGTGTGTGTGTGTGGGGGTGTTGTTGTGTCTGTGTGTGGGGGTGTTGTTGTGTGTGTGTGTGTGGGGGGGTGTTGTGTGTGTGTGTGTGTGTGTGTGTGTGTGTGTGTGTGTGTGTGGGGAGTGTGTTGTGTGTGTGTGTGTGTGTGTGGGTGTTGTGTGTGTGTGTGGGGGGCCTCACATGGGCCCGTCACACAGATTGCATCAGAGTCCCTGAGGTGACAGCGCGGCAGGGTGACATAATGAAGGTGCAAGATGTGTCCCAGGGTCATCGGTGATCAGGCGTTCTGTTGGGCCGCCGCTGAATGAGAGGGAAGGGATGACAAATGACTGTGATCCCCGAGCTGTGGCATCCAACACAGACAGACGACCCCCCACAAACCACCCCCCTCCCAAAAGAGGTGTACTTAAGCTGTATACACATTTCAGCTCCCATTCGTCCCTCCCTCCATCTCTCGCCGCTCACAGGATCCAGCCAAGCGCGGCATCAGAGAGCTGCCGTACGCTGCGTAGAGGCGCTGTGTGAAACCGCACCGCATCTCTGCGTCTTAATCCCACGTCTACAGTGAAGCACGCGCAGTATCTCTGTGAGTCTGTGCGCTAACTATGATTGTTCCTACCATGTATTAATGCACATCTTGTAAGTCGCTCTGGATAAGAGCGTCTGCTAAATGCTTAAAATGTAAAATGTAAAAATGTAAAAATGTGAGTCAACATCAGTCCTGTGGCACAGGCACGCTCACGATTGGACGTTAGCGAAGCGTCGTCTAAATGCAATTTAGCGGCATCAGAATAGGACGCATCCTTGAGATTACGGGATTACACGTGATTGCACATGTTATTAGACGCGATTAGCGGCTGCATTTTACCGTAACACGTTATTCTCAGACACAGCTAACCAGTTTCACATAAACCAGTTCCTAATTCAAATAAACCTTTATTCTGAACAAGACAAACAACTACTGACATTGATCTTTATAAAGATTTAAACATCTGCAGGGATGAGTGGGCATTGTGTAACTGGCCATTTCACTTTCTCACTTTCTTCCTTGAAACACAACGGAAGCTTTTGTTTTCGCTACTACCCTGACGCAGACATGAGGTCAAAGGTTATCAAAATGGCCATTGACTACATCTAGCAATGGCAGTGTAACTGCATCCTTTCCTCTGGTGTCCCCTTTCCCTTATCTGTCTATCTTTCTCTCTCTCCCCTCTCTCTGCTAATTCAAATTCAGTTGAATTTCACCATTCTTTATTAGCACGACTAAGAATACTGAAATTGGCAAAGCAAATACAAGCAAACGATGCTGATAATTAAAACTGTAAGGCGGCTAAATTATAACAGGTCATTTTAACACATGAAAGTTTTATCATATTAATTTAGGGATGCGTGGTGTCCTTTCATGATTATAATTGTCCCACTCAGTGACACTCAGGCAAGTTTCTACATATTGGACATTGATATTGTTGTATATTGCTATATAACTCTACTTAAAAGTTTTTGGAAGGGATATTTCTTTATTGTTAAAAGTATTTTTATTTTCATTTAAGAGTATTCCTCACAGGGTAGGAATCTGCAATTAATTAGTCTCACAGTGACCACATAGCCTTTCCTCCTTTGGCAGCCATTACTTTTTTTATATTGTCATTTCTCAATGTCCAGGCTGTGGTCGCTGAGCCGGTACTTGGTCTGGGCCAGTCTCAGGGTCTCTGACAATGAAGATATACTTGGCTTGTGTATAACCACATTCTAGGGCCCGATAGCAATCAAGTTTGCCTTGCGTTTTAATTTCATTGTCCCTCTGTTCCAAAGGAGAGTTTTTGGTTTGTTGCATAATTTTGTTTATTTTAATTTGTGGTGGTTTAGCCGAGCTGGTCCGGGCATTGTATATGTTAGTATACTTCTCCGGGTTGGTTCAGAGCGTCAATACCAGTTGATTTACCAGTTGACTTTGATTTAAAAGCTTTGGTTTGCAATTCTTCAAATCGTAGATTGTCACGGAGACTTGATTGTAATGTATCCAGGATTTTAGCACTCATTTTTTGGGACCTGTGTTATCTCTCCATCTCTAGATTTCCATCTATCTCTCTGTCTGCTTATTCTTTCTCTCTAAAAAAGTAAAATGTCTACCTCCCCTTCTCTATTATTCTCTACCACACTCTCTTTAACTCCCCCGTCTCTACCACAGACAGTAGACAGTAAAGGATCTGTTTTTGACCTTTCAGAGCTGAGAAAAGTTCCCAGAATTGCACAAACGTTAGCCCTTTCAGAAAAGCTAAATGTTTAAACCCGAGGGGCTCTCCCTTAAAGCTGAAACACTAGCACAGCGTTTTTTCTCTGATCGTAAGAATTATCGCACATGGCTTTGGCACTTAAGGAATAAGGGTATTACGTGGTGTCGTAACCAGCTGTTTTTTCAGCGTTCCGTTCGGAGAATCTGAGAGCGCGGATATTTCCAGACCGCGGCCCGAGTGTCAGAAAGAGAGCTCCAGCACATGGAAGGATCTGAAAGGATGTTTGTCTCATAAACATTGGAACGGAGCCCTTTGCCTTCGCTCCAGAGAAACAGAATAACCTTCAGCTCTTTAGAGCTCGTGTTTGTTATGGATGTCAATTTCCTCCTATTTTGACATTATTTACTGTACGATTGCTGCTTTGTACAATGTGTCTCTAATTGTTGCCCTTTTCTAAGTCTTCTGTGACCCAGAGGCCGGCCAAGCTGCTGCTGAGATCCTGGGGACACGGTGATGTCTGCTTCATAACTGCCAAAATAAAGGAAACACCAACGTAAAATAATCTTAATAGGGTGTTGGGACACAGAGAGCCGCCAGAACAGCTTCAATGTGCCTTGGCACAGATTCTGCAAGCGTCTGGAACTCCACAGGATGGATTTAACACCATTCATACACAATAAATTCCATCATTTGATGTTTTGTTGATGGTGGTGGAAAAGTCCACTCAAGGCGCCACTCAAGAATCTCCCATACATTTGGTTTAGATCTGGTGACTGAGATGGCCATGGCATATGGTTTACATCGTTTTCATGCTCATCAAGCCATTCAGTGACCACCCGTGCCCTGTGGATGGGGGCATTGTCATCCCAGAAGAGATCACTCCCATCAGGATAGAAATGCTTCACCATAGGATGAAGATAATCACTCAGAATGGCTTTGTATATTTTGGTGTTTACCTTGCCCTCTAAGAGGTTGGGTGGACCTAAACCATGGCAGGAAAATGCACCCCACACCAGAACAGAGCCACCAGAACCCTTCACCATGGGAAACAACCACTCTGGCCTGCGTGTTTCATTTGGCGTACCCAACACATGCACTCGTCCGCTTGTTAAACCGAGTGAAGGATTATTCATCATAAGATTTTTTTTCCAATGCTCATTAAACCACTGCCTGTGTTCTTTGCACCACTTTACTTGCAAATGTGCATTTGTAGGTGTAAATTGCCTACTAACACCCTAGATTGATATTTGCAGTCAACTGATTCAGAGTTGCCAGTGTGCTTTGCCTTGCATCTCGAACAAATGCACGGACATCATGGTCAATGAGTATGTTGCCCTACCACAGCCCCCCACTACTGTCAACCACAGTTGCCCCTAGTTGATGATGTCTTTCTGTCAGACATCCATGCCGACATCACCATAGCCACTGTTCCTCGTGAAACATCAGCGAGTTGTCATCACTGAAGCTCCTGCCAAACGTAACCCAACAATCACCCCTCTTTCCAAGTCACTGAGATCTCTTCTTCCAGCTATGGTAGTCGGAATAATGGGCAACTGGGCCTGCCCAGCATGTTTATACATGACTCTAAGCATGATGGGATGTTAATTGCATAATTAACTCAGGAACAACATCTGCGTGGAAGCACCTGCTTTCAATATACGTTGTATCCCTAATTTACTCAATAATTTGTTTTTGGCAACTTGTGCCTACCTGTACAAGCCTATGCTAACTGTGTGTCTGTGGAGAGAATATGGGGGGATGAGAAAATTCTGAAAATGACCACCAAACACCAGTAAGATAAACTCAGTTCACACTAACAAATTCATCCGAGTGTTTGTGTGTGTGTGATATGTATGTGTGTGTGTGTGTGTGTGTGTGTGTACATGTGAGCATGTACTTGTTTGCATGTATGCATATGTGTTTAAGTGTTGGTGTGAGAGTGTGAGCCCTGAACAGCAGCTGGGGGTAGTTTTCATTCTCAGCTCTTAACCAGGTCAGCTGGTTCCACACATCAAGTCACCTGACTGATTGGGGCGTGGTCATGTTGTGAGGTCACAAGAGAGCAGATGGATACTGACATCAACCAGCTTTACCATGACAACCAAATCATAAATATATGTGAAGCATGAGCCCTCCGCATAGGTCAGATTAGAGTGGGTCAGATTACAGTGGGTTGAGTTGGAATGGGCTGGGTTCGAAGATGAGTTCGAATATGGGTCAGTTAGGGTTGGTCAGATTAAAGTGATTTAGGTTAGTGTGAGTTGGGTTGAGATAGAGGACTTCAGATTAAAGTGGTTTAGGTTAGTGTGGGTTGGGTTGAGTTAGAGGAGGTCAGATTAAAGTGGTTTAGGTTAGTGTGGGTTGGGTTGAGATAGAGGAGGTCAGGTTGGAGCTGGTTACGTTAGAGTGGGCCAGGATGTTTAAGTCGTTAAAGGTCACGTGTGTAATGCGTGATGAAGAACACACACGACTGCCCTTATGGATGTGGTGCTGTGCTGTAAAGGGTGGCAGACATTCAGGCTGGCCGTTCTAACTGAGGCGTGAAAGAGAGGGGCCCAGCAGAGAGGCCACACAGGCTACCCATCTCCCCCCGGCACCCCCACACACACACACACACACACACACACACACACACACGCACGCACACAGACCTCAGCCTACCCATCTCTCGCGCACCCACACACACACACACACACACACACACACATACGCACGCACACAGACCTCAGCCTACCCATCTCCCCCACCCCCTCTCACACACACACACACACACACACACACACACACACACACACACACACCCTCCTCACACACACACACACACACACACACACACACATGCACACAGACCTCAGCCTACCCATCTCCCACTGCACCCCCTCACACACACACACACACACACACACACACAGACCTGGAACATACACACATACATGCACACACCTTAAGCACACAGGGAGGATATGCACGGACATAACGCTGGATCACAGTGGATAAAGGGAGCAAGTTTAACCAAAAAGTTAAAAAACAACAACAAAAACACACAGACACACGTAATTATGAATATAGATGCATGCATAAAGAAGGAAGGAATGAATGAATGAATGAAATATTTGAATGATCAATTAATATGTTTGAACATATGAATGTCCTGATGATGAGAGGCAGAGAACTGCAGCAGAGCTGGCGGGGGGGGGGGTTCACGGACAAATGAGGGAGCAACAGAAGGGTGTGTGACGGATATGAAGAGTGAAGGCTGGAGAGTGACAGCGAGATTGAGGAGAAAATGGCACAGGACAGAGATGGAATGAGATAAACATGACAGTAACAGCGAGTTAAATTACACAGAGGGGAAGCGCGTGTCCCCCCCCCCACACACACATACGCGCACACACCCGCTGCAGCAGGGGCTGATGGGAAGGCTTCGGCTGGCCGCCTCGCTCCCCAGTCCCTGAAAAACGCCATGCTTCTCTGGCCTAATCAAACCAAACAGCTCGTTTAAGCAAAGCCACATGCCTGCATTTAATGAATGACATTTTGTTTTTAAAAATATTCATAACAAGCAGTTTCACATTTAAATACTTGGTGTTTATTTCCAAATAAAATGTCAATATCCTTGAATGTAAAACAGGAGAGCGCACAGACGTTCTTAGAGTGCTGCCTTCATGAGTTTAAAAAAACCTTTTGCCCTGTGCAGTTCTAGGATAAAACAAATCTCTAAAAACTAACAGTGTATGAAAAAGTCCGGAAATCCAAGGGAGGTCTGTGTTCGTTTCTCCAGTGTGCATTATGTGTGCATGTCAGACATTTCAAACGAATGCAACATTTTCGCGATAAAAAACGTCACCGTGATGTTTCTTAATCCATCTGGAGCGATGTAGATTGAATGCACTTTTTTCTTCACAGATTCCTAAACTAATGTCTTCTCTTTGGTTGATTCGGCCGGGTCAGAGGTCAATATATAATCAATGCTCTTTGTGAAGGGACTTAATGGCATGAATAACGCTCTCAAACAGTAGGTCAAATCAAATAGAAACAGCTGCTTGAGACTGAAATCGTTTCATTGATATATAAAGGGTGGTGACACTCTTTGGCAAAAAAACCCATCTATATGTTCATAATACAAAAGAATTAAAAAATATATATACATAAGAAGCTTAGACTATAAATATATCATTCTATTGTCCCAGAATAATGCCAAAAAGTGTCCTCTCTTATGAAGAATCTCACAGGTCTTAATATAATATCATCACCTTCTTAAAATAATGGCCTATGTCATTTTTTGAGGAAAATGATTTTTTTGCCTAAGTCATCTCTTCATGATGCTGGCCACCTCTGGTAAAATTGCCTCCATCCTTAATTGAAAAGATCATGCTGTTCCTACGCCGGTAGTATAATGGCCTACGTCTAAAAGTGTGACTTAGGCCGTTTTATTTTTTGCCTAAGTCGCAAGACAATGTGACTTAGGCAATTTTACAAGCTTTCAAGATGGCAGCTGCTTGCCTAAGTCACTTACTCCAGAAGTAATTTGGCCTAAGTCAGGTTTAAAATTGCCTAAGTCACAACAGCATGTTCGTAAATTGGCCTAAGTAATCTAATCCTCTTATGTTACATAATTGACAGACAGCATTATTTGTATGTCAATAGTCATATATTGTCATAACCTCTTTGTGTGAAATGATTAATAAATATCATATATTCTATATTTGGTTCAGATTATTCCGTTTTTTTTAAAAACTTGAAAATATGACACCTTATTTTAAGAAGGTGACGATATATAATATACTCCATTTAGCAGACGCTTTTATCCAAAACGACTTACAGTAGTGAATGCATACATTTTTCAGTACATGTGGCCCCAGTGGTCATTGAACTCACAACCTAAGCATTGCCAACGCCGTGCTCTACCTACTGAGCCACACAGAATCACAGATTATATTTTATATTATATATATAATAAACTATAGAAATACATACATACATATTTATTTATTTATATATGCATAATCTTGTTTAGATTAAGAAGCTGAATGTGGATATTTGAGGAGAGTGTCCTAGTGGGTAAAAGAACATTCTCCACTACTGTACCTCCACAGGTTTCTGAAGCCCACCGAGTCACATGATTTGCCAAAGTTGAAGGCTGCACTTGACAGCTGCGATCCACAAACTCCCATGTTCAATAACATTTTATTCCACCAGTCCGAAAAGTATGTGCATGTATAAATATCATTAAAACTGTGCTTGGGTGGTATATAAAACCTGGCGTGCATGAAAAATGAGATGGGTGAAATTGTTTGATAAATCAATATGTGCAGTATTAATATTTATACAGGGAAATGACAAGTTCATTTTTTATCATTTTCATACTGTTGATCAGTCTAAAAAATGCAACAAACGCACGACATCTTCAAGAATTATAGCAAAAAAAGATTCAGGTTTTTTTTTGTAGCGAAATTCGCAGAACTCTCTGTCACTTTAATTCCCCGCGGTTTGTGCGTGCATTTTTACAGCGTTATGATTTATGAAGAGTGCCATTTCATCTGAACTGACTGTGACTATGTGACTGTAACTCCATCATTCTGAGCATTCTGCTGGATGAAAACAATTTAATTTTACAATAACATTGCATCAGCCAGCCCCGCACGACATTAAGATTCTTCTTATACGGTAAATATTGATGAAACGGTGGCTTCCCTTTTAACGCGTCGAATTGCGGCACGAAACTCTAACCCTTCATCTCATCTTTCGTTTAGGTTTCGCTGCAAAATTAATCAGGGTCCATAATTTCCCCTCTTAACCGCTGGAGTGCCGAGAAAAGAAAAAAGGAAACACAAACTCCAAACTACCCACAATGCCACAGCCATGTCCACAGATGGAAATCAATACTAATTAAAACTGAACAAGTGTTCTGCTTTATAAACTCAAAGAACGGACCGGTCATTAAATACATTTTGATCACTTATTAGTTTAACGTTTTAAATGAAGTCCGTGGCGTCTGTGTCCTTTGGGATAGCGCTTAATGCCTTCACACCCGTGTACTAAATTTAACCGTAATCAAAAGGCAACAAAATGAAGTATCAAACAGTTTAATGTTATGTGTCAGTCTTTAAAACGATCTATATTAAAACCAGTTAATTAAACTTTCAAATTCAAATGTACTAATCAGTTTTCTGCAGTGTGCACACTTGTTTTCGTACATTAAACAACGAGATCGCTCGCGCCTCCTCGCACTCCTGCCCATTAACATGAAGGTACCATTTGCATTTCCTGATAGACTATTACAGTTTTAAAATCCCTTTTCTTGTCTTACATCAATCACAGGAAGGAGGCCACCACAGGCCACCATTAACCCTCAAAATCTACCGCAAAACAAATATTACAAGGGCTCACTAATTTGTAGATCAAAAAGCCACTTGTCCATTATATAATTGAAGTGAACGCGGAGTGCTGCAGTTCTGAGGAGCTCAGTAATTACCAGCGGTTAATTGCACACTTGTGGTGCCTCAGTCTTAATTAAAAAGAACAGCTCGTCACTGGACGATAAGCTACGGTGGAGAGCGCCGGTTTAATCAACAAAGCCAAGCCCGCCGTTTCTGCCGTCGCCAGCAGCGGCTCGAGAAATCTTCAAATATCTGAGGGAGATTAAAACCTGTCCGTTTTGGAGCAGTCGAGTTCTATTTGGGCCGCGGGAGCGGGGAACATTTGAAGTCTTCCTGCCGCAGTGTCCCGGCGCATCGCGTCTAATCAGGCCTCCACCAGAGCTGATCGGCCCTGGGCTCAGCAGGGGAGGGAGGGCGACGTGGCTGATCTGCCAGGCCCCTGCTCTCTCTCTCTCCCTCTCTCTCTCTCTCTCTCTCTCTCTCTCTCTGTCTCTCTCTCTCTCTCTCTCTCTCTCTCTCTCCCTCTCTCTCCCCCTCTCTCTCTCTCTCTCTCTCTGTTTCCGTCCCTCTCTTTCTCTCTCTCTCTCTCTCTGTTTCCGTCCCTCTCTTTCTCTCTCTCTCTCTCTCTCTCTCTCCTCTCTGTTTCTCCCTCTCTCTCTCTCTCTCTCTCTCTCTCTCTTCTCTGTCCCTCTCTCTCTCACACACACCTACATCCAGGACATTGTAGCTAGATTGAACTAAATCAGCCCTTAGTTAAGTTCCTTGCCTCAGGTGGAAAAAATGCCCTGGAGTTGGAGGAACTTTCACCCGTCTCCTAAACTATACCTGTCCTTCCAGCCTGTCACCACTACTCCATTCCTGTCCCAACAGGACGGTTCTGTCCCAATACTCTATACTTGCCCCCACAGTCTGTCTCTGTCCCGTTACTCTATAGCTGCCCCCACACTGTGTACCTGTCAGTGCAGCAGTATTCTTCTCCTTCACGCGGTTCTGTCTCAGTACACATACGCCATTTTAACAAATCGAAGCTCCAGCACCAGCTCTAACAGGAGCAGAGAACGAAGCCAAAAGAACAAATAAACGTGTGCCGTAATATTCCTAGATAGCATATCTGCCATA
>JAINUG010000099.1:2407885-2470385 GCA_029706075.1 Aldrovandia affinis | reverse complement strand
TGAATGAACTCTGTATGTCAATACAATTAGCTCTGCATTTGAATATGAATTAGCTCTGTCTGTGAGCATGAATTAGCATGAATTAGCTCTGTCTGTGAGCATGAATTAGCTCTGTCTGTGAGTATGAATTAATTCCGTAGGTGAAAATGAATTAACTCTGTGTGTGACTCTAAACGAGCTCTGCGTGTGATTGAACAAGCTCTACATTTCAGCATGAATTAACTCCATCTGTGAAAACGCATCGCACACAATACTATTCTGTTCTGGTCACCTTTTGCAGGTAAGACTAGCCATGTTCCGGACATAGCTGTTAGTCAGCTATACCTGAGGGGAGCCACAGGTATTTCCAGTGCAAACTCACCTGGGCCGACAGTATGTTGCTCAGCCCCAGATGTGACAGTGGATTGGCCCGGAGCCCAGGTGAGTGAAATGGAAATGAGCATGTTTGTCCAGCGTAAAATACCATGGGCCAAAAATGTCTGTTTCAATTTTTCAAAGCTGGCTAGGTAGCATAGCCTTGTTCGCATAGAGTCATACTAGAAATGACACAGACGTTTACCTCCTGTTCTGTATGTGGGACCCATGTTTAATGCTGTAACATCATTAGCCCAAATCTTTTTGTTGTTTCTCCAAAATGGGAATAAAGAAACGGGCATGCATCTGATCAGATGCAGCTTTGATCCAGGCAAGGAGAGCCAATACAGTACCCTGAACCCTGACAGTGTGACACCCACACACACACACACACATTGTCTACACTACACACACACACACACACACTTTCTCTCACTACACACACGCACACTTTCTCTGAGTACAACACACACACACACACTTTCTCTCACTACACACACGCACACTTTCTCTGAGTACACACACACACACACACATTGTCTCTCACTACACACGCACACTTTCTCTCACTACAGATGCACACACACACTTTCTCTGAGTACACATGCACGCACACACATTGTCTCTCACTACACACACACACACTTTCTCTCACTACAGACACACATTGTCACACACACACACACACACACACACTTTCTCTGAGTACACACACACATTGTCTCTCACTACACACGCACACACTTTCTCTCACTACAGATGCACACACACACACACACACACACACACACACTTACTCTGAGTACATACACACAAACACATTGTCTCACTACATGCACGCACACACACACACACACACTTTCTCTGAGTACACATACACACACACACTTTCTCTCACTACACACACACACACTTTCTCTCACTACACACACATAAAACTTCCTCTCACTAGGTACAGCCACAAATACAGCCACAAATACACCCCCGACACACACACACACACACACATGCACACAGATGAGGTGCTGATATGTGTGGGCAGAGACAGGAGCGCTGTGTGTTTAAAGTCTGAATGAGTGAAACCCTCATGTGTTCCAGATGGAGGCAGTGAGGTCCACATTGTTCTGACAGGGCCGTCTTTGATGTGCTGCTGCCCATTAGTGACATTATCAGGAGTCGTGCAGATTTCTCCCTAATCACTTCCAACACCACAGCCAGGCTGCAGCACCACAGCCTGCACACACTGTTTCAGCACAGACACACACACACACACACACACACACACACACACACACACACACACACACACACACACACACACACACACACACACACACACACACACACAGACACACACACACACACACAGACACACACACACACACACACACACACACACACACACACACACACACACACACACACACACACACACACACACAGACACACACACACAGAGACACACACACACACACACACACACACACACACACACACACACACACAGACACTCACACAGACACACACACACACACACACACACACACACACACACACACACACACACAGACACACACACACACACACACACACACACACACACACACACACACACACACACACACACAGTCAAGCAAACACACAGACACACACATATACAGACACAGACACACGCACACACAGTCAAGCAAACACATACATATGCACACTAATACACACAATAACTCACACAGAAAGTGAGTTTGTGTATGTGTGTGTGTGTGTATGTGTGTGTGTGTTCGACCGCCCTTCACCGGGGCATCTCACTTTGGGGGGTTGGGGGGGGTGATCGGGGAGCGCGGGCTGGCTAAGGGCTGGGTGGGGGGGGGCGATGGCAGGGGCAGTGCGGTCCTTATCCCCTGAGTGCAGGGGAATGTGGAGGGCTGCTCTGGAATCCGCCGTTTTGTCTGTTCCTCCAGGAGAACGGGGCGAGCCCACTTCAGAGCGCGGGGGAGCGGGCTGGAGGGCCCTCCATGGGACAATGGCGCGGCCCGAGGACAAAGTGTCCGGCTGATGAGGGAACCGTGGAGTGGCGCAGGTGTTTGAAGTGAAGAATGGAGTCCTGGACCCCCTCTCCGCCCCAATAATCAGCCCAGACGGCAAGAATTACCCCTCTCTCTCCCGTCCCCTGCCCCTCTCCTCGCTCTCTAAAGCCCCTTTTCCCCCCTGCAAATGCGGCAAAGAGCTATCGCACAGCCTCTGTCTGTAAACGGCTTACCGAAAACTTTTTTAAGCAACAAATGTGCTCTCCGCAGGATTACTGTTCCACGGCCCCGGCTGAAGAGGTGTCCCAGATATCAGATATCCAGCAGGACACAATCCCCATTTACAGAGCAGCTCAGCACATTTCGCATTAGAATTTATATCTGTGGTTCGTGGTAGCTGGAATACCGCATGCATACAAATGTAAACCGTAAATCACTCCCTGGCCTGCTTACGTTATGTCCATCGGCCATCAGATAAGACCAGGAGGTCATCCGGTCTGCAAACAAAAATCAACTGTAAATTAGCCATGGACCGTTTTTAGACTGTCCCACAGAAACAAGACAGCACAGGGGCTCCCTGGGTGGCGTACCGGTGAAGGCACTCACCCCGGAGTGCAGCTGGGGTTCGATCCCCGGTTGTGGCTGGGAGTGCTGTTCGGAGCGGCGATTGGCTGTCCGCTCCAGGGGAGAGGGGAGGGAAGCCGGCCTGAGCTCACCGCGTATAGGAGCGGCTCTGTGTGTACCGGAGTTACGATCGACGGCTTGGCGAGGTTCCGTTTTGGAGGAGACGGTTCATCGCCTTGTCACTGTCGGTCCCAGGGCTGCTGCGGCGAGCTCGTAGTGCGAGGGGGGGATAGTTGATGTAGAAAGAGGGTACAATTGGCTACTAAATTGGGAGAAAAATTTGAACAAATTTGAAACAAAATATTATAAAAAAATCTGTCTGTCTGTTTTAAACACTCTTTAGGGAGCTTTCGAGGGGAAAGATCTCTTTAAAGACATCGACATGCTAAAGTGGAACGTTACGGAAATGTTGATAAAATATTAAATTTGAGAGGACTTTTATTTGAAACCCAACACCCATGACTGTCGGGGCAGGGCATTCATGCGACCACTCAAAACGGAAGAGGGAAATGATTTGTAATTGAACTGAAGAGTGAGCTCGACAGAAGGAACTCTCACAGTCCCCTGGTGGGAAGCACATTCCTCGTAAACTGTCCTTTAATTCCGCAAAGTGTCTCCGTTTCTCGGAACAGCGGGTTACGATCAAATGAAATGTTCAAAGGGACAAAATAAAAAGGTGACAAAACAACTTAACGAACGCAGGGATAGGTCGGTGTCTGTGTGCGCATCTGTGTGTGCGCGCGCGCGTCTGCGGACATCCGTGCACACGAGTGCGTCTGCGCGTGCGTCTGCGCGGGTATTTCAGTCCGCTTAGAGCAGCTGCTGCTTTATTCTCTGCGTGCGTCGCTCGGCGTACACGCGGTTGGGCGACGGGCTTCGTGGCGTAGTACGGTACCACCTTCTACAAGAGCGGAGGGAGAGCACTCAGGAAAGGTCAGGGTGTTGAAGCCCACATTTTGTGTCCTTTTCCTACACTCAGTCTAGTCTTCACCTCCTGTTTCCTCCCTCCCCACCACGGCAGCAGTCAAAGCAGCCCTTTGGCATTCTGTAGTTCAACGCACAATTCCTTCACTTTGGGACAGCAATTCTTTAACGTTCCCTCTTTTTTCTCTTTTCTTTTCTTTTTTTTTTACACGAGCGCGTTGCTGGACAGGGGCCTTGGGGAGAGAGCGCTACCTTTATACACGCGCTTGTGCGAAATAAAATAACGAATTGACAAACACCTGCCGCCCGCTCCCAGGAGCCCCTCCCCGGATGAATTACACCCCACTCCCGCCGCAGACCTGGAGCCGGCGCTCCCGATTCCACCGCCAGATTTATCTTATTTTCCAACTTATTTTCATATCTATTTCCTTTTCCTCGTGAATTAGGCAGTAAATAAAGGCGCGGGGGCGCCGCGCAAACTGAAATCAGCTGGAATTGGCACATTAAACACGGCAGACGAGGTTCTGTTGGGGCCATCCTGCTGGATTTGGGAGAATGCAGCTGATGCAAACAAGGACTTAATGTGGAGAGAGTGGCCGGTGCGCCGAGCTCAGCGCTCTGACAAAGATGAATGGCATCATTCCAGCCGAATGGTAATTTCACGTTTTGTGACAGGACTTTAGAGCAGAAGCGACTGGCGCCGCACAAAGCATTTGCAATCCCATTGAGCGCGCTCTGTACCTGCCTACCAGACACTACGCATTGTTTACCAATCATCTGATATTGATCGGTTTCAGACTAAAGTTTGAAGATGAATTAGGGAGAAAGGAGGTTAAGTCTTAACCTTGAAAGATTTTGTGTCCATTCAGCCCGCGAGTGCAGCCCTCCTCGGGTTTGGTTGGGAGAATAGAGAACTTTTTAAACTCAATAGGGGGGGGACACAAAACGTGTCACATTCACCAAGTGAATCCACTGGAAAAACATAGAAGAGCCCCCCCAAAAAGTATAATCTGTTTCCACAGCTGATAGAAATGGTAATTCCGTGTGTGGGATAAGGCCGAATCCCAGGCCATGGGCGAACAGACCAGCTATTTAGGTTCAAAAAGGGCCAACAGAACAACTCCCCTCTAAACACTTTTGTTCGCTCTCTTTGGGCTTGAAATGTTTACTAAAAAAGAACCTTCAAACCCACTCTGTGTCGTCGTCCCCGCCCCCCCAATTGTGTCTTGGGCACAGCTCTCTGAGCGCCATCGCGCTGCGCTCTCCCATTTCAGATGTAAACATTGATATTTCCTATAAAACATATTATACATGTCGGTGAGTGCTGCTCTCTGCCCACTGCTTCCTATGACTGGAGACAAGAGTCGCTCTCTTTCACCCCAAACACTCTTTTCTTTTGGCCTTCTTTACTCTTTCTTTCATTCTAAATAATCCCTGCTCATATTAGTACAATCACATCATTCAACCTTTAACTTCCAGGTACTATATATATATATATGAATATACAATATTACGTTCATAAATAAATATATTGCTGCCTGACGCGCTCACTTTCTTGCTCCCTCCTCTCTTTATATTGGTATATATATATATTTAAATACAAAACACACATACACACACATCTAATCCAGCAATGCACCTTGGAATGGACATGTACATTAAAATGAGTTTAAACACTGTGTTTTCATTCAGCGGTTCTGTACTGATTTCAAGCTTACTGTTGAAGTTTGTACATCCGGACTAGAAGAGCTTTCATTTCACAGATTATCAATTCATGCAGCTATGCACTCAGGGATGTCATTCGAACGGAATACTCCGCTCGCAGGTACAACAGCAGTGCTCCGCCTGGGAATTGAACCAGCAACCTTTTGGTTTGGTGCCCAGTCTCCTTAAAGCCCCCGGTGTCATTATTTACATACCCAGACTATTACTGCGGTGGACGGGGGTGGTTTAAATGGACTGGTGGGAAGGCACTTCACAGCTGGCCCCTCCACTTAACCCCCCCACTCAACCTCCCGGCACTGCGCCGTGGAAACGGGCCACGGCACCATCTCCGCAGGGCTCCGGGTCAGGGGTCACCGGGAGACAGCGGCGGCCTAAACTGTGACCCGCAGGCAAAGGGCTGCGGTCGGGAGGACAGATCCCTGGACATGCAGCGCCGGCACGCGGGAACACTCTCTCCGTCTGTCCGAACGTCCCTGTCCCCCGTCCCCCCCTGCAACACGCCTTGCCTTGGCAAGCCGCCCCCGAGCCAGCGAGCCGGGGGGGAAGTGGGCGGGGCGGAGAGGGGCGGGGAGGATGCGGCGGTGTCCACACGGACCCGCGGCACTGACAGAGTGGCACGGAGGGCAGACAGGGTAGGGCCACGGGGCAAGAGGGCAGACAAATGCCCCCGGCCAGAGGAACCGAGGCATCCATCACCTTTCACCGCTGTCTGAGGGAATAGCATGCACGGGCAGGTGTGCAGATATACACAAACACACACACACACACACACACATACACAAACACACATCATCCCACATACATGCACACACACACACACACACACATCCCACATACATGCACACACACACATCATCCCACATACATGCACACACACACACACACAAACACATCCACCACAAATACATGCACAAACACACATCATCCCACATACACACACACACACACACACACAAACACAAACACACATCATCCCACATACATGCACATGCACACACACACACACACACACACACACACACACACACAACACACAAATACACACAAACACACATAATCCCCCATACATGCACACACACACATACACTTGCATGTATGCACACAAACACATAATGGCATCGCAAAGGTTACACTCACACTTGTATACACACACACACACACACACACACACACACACACACACACACACACACACACTTTAATACAGTACACAAACAGCGCAGAGTCAGGAAGAGGGCTTAACTCGCACAGCCTCTGTATCCCCCGGCTTCAGCCCTCAATGTGTGCAGCACTTAAACTTTCCCCTTTTCAAACGGGGAGCACAAAACCGCGACACGTCATTGAGCGGCTGATCCCACAGAGGAGCGAGGGCCCCGCACACGCACAGACACGGCGCTGCCCGCATTCAGCGAGACTAGATAAATGACCATTCTTCGGGGAGGGCGTAGCGTGGGCTGCAGCTGTCGCGTCCGCAGAGCCCCGGCCCGGCCCAGCCGCGGCAGAAAAACACGCTTGATTACGCCCTCTCTCCCCGGAGCAGTCAGAGGCCTTTCACCGCAGATAAGCCTCTTACACATGAAGGAGCGCCCAGCGCAGGGTTTGAGTGACAGCAGGAAGGTTTATCCATTCAGCGGACAATACTGCATTCTCTGCTTTAATCTCGCAGGCAGACAATGATCTGTATTTCAGCCCCCATCTCATCTCTTTCCCACAGCAGTAGGTGACTGGGAGGAGGAGGAGGAGGAGGAGGAGGAGGAGGAGGAGGAGGAGGAGGGCGAGGAGAGGGAGTGCGCTATCTCCCGCCCCTCATGTTTCCTCAGCCGGCTGGAGGGGGGGGTGGGGGGGTGGGGGGAGTTCAGGCCAAGCGCATCAATCACAGATGCACAATCGAGAAGTGATGGTTCAGTGGGGTGGAGTGACGGACGGGCAGGTGAGAGGCCCGGTTACGTGACACGGCGCTGGGCTTTTCGCTCTTATCTCCGTGGGACGACGACACGTCGCTACAGAGCCGCGAGCGCCATTGTTCAGATGTCCCCGTGTGTGTGTTTATACAGCGTACACGTTTCAGGAACTCGACGAACTCCCGGAAAGAAAGGAAAAAAACGACACCTCGTGTTAAATTCTTCCATAAATAACGGTGGCTGATATTTGTAGGTGTTTGAACCGTAGGGGGTTTATTCTGTCATGTTGAATGGCGGCACGGGGACGGTGCCTCGTAGCTGCACCCGCCTGCACGCCGTCCTTTGAGAAATACTCGGGCTTGCAGCAGACATGAGTTTTTCCTCTTTTAAATATCATTTCCAACACGAATTGTACAAATGAATAATGATGAAAGTGTGCCATTTCAGACTAAGAGACTGAGTCATTCCGTCAGAGTTCTGGAGGGAAGTTTACCTGAGGGTAACCTGGATACATTTGGACCGCATAAGTGTGTTAAGGATATGCATGGTGTAGTTGAATATAGAGGTATTAGGGGTTGTGCATGGGGCATTATATATGTATAAATATACAGTATATATACGCCATTTAGCAGACACTTTTATTCAAAGGGCCTTACAGTAGTGAATGTATACATTTTTCAGTATATGTGGTCCCAGTGGGAAACGAACCCACAACCCAACGGCGTGCTCTACCTACTGAGCCACACAGAACCACCAAGTATTTTGATACGGTGCAAATAAACAGCATTTCATACCACAAACTCGTACGTGTCATGAGTATTAAAGTATAAAGGTGTTAGGGGATACGCATGGTGTATTAAGAGTATAAATAAATTTAAAAAACATCTATAGGGTATACAATACACTCCCTGCTACCACACAGCATTATCATCACTGTGCACCCCCCCCCCCAGACAGACAGACAGACAGACATACACAAGTATATGGACAGACAGACCCCTTCACACCAGACCACACTGTTGATGTCCTGTCCAGAAACGTCGCCTGAACTCCCCAGGAGCGCAACATGACCCCCCAGGCTGCTGTAATGACCTCCCAGGTGCCTTTGAAAAAAGACAGTTGTTTTCTGTCACATGTCAACATGTGAGGAGAGAAAGAGAAAAGGGCTGCCTTTCAGAAGAACAAGCCTAAATGAATGGACTTCTGTTCATGCTCTAATTACTTTATTTGCCGATGTTATGTTTAATGTCAGGAAACACCAGTCATGGATATGGCAAACAAGGTTTCTAGCGGCTCTGTGGGTCTGTCTGAGTGCCATTCATCCCCGCGCTCCCCCATCTTGATCTGGTTTCCATGTCTGGAGCGCGGCGCAGCCTGTTGGCCTGTCAGTGCAGACGCGAGGGCAGCGGATTCTTTGCCGAAACACACACAAACGTTTCATTTGGACTGGGTAATGAGCACGCCCTTTGACCCCCGCGCTGATGAGTTCCATACCTGTGCGTACGTGTGTCTGTGCGCACCTCCGCGAGCAGCCACGCCTGACAGGGACGTGACTAATGAATCACGGGCGCAAATAACGGAAAAGAGTCCCCGAGAGAGAGAGAGAGAAAAAAAAAGTTGGGAGTTGGGAGAGAGGGAATGAGAGAGAATGAGAGAGAGAGAGAGAGAGAGAGGGTAGACAGAAAGGGGAGGGGGGGAGAGTGATGTGGGGGCAGAGGGTAAGAAAGTGGGAGGGAAAAGGAAAATGTTATTGGACCCTAAGAACACTCTCAGACTACATGCCAAAAATGTCTGATAAAAAACGAAGACAAAGTAAAAGACAGTGTCCTGCCTCCGGCCCAGCCATTGAGAGAGGCTGATACAGGCGGGCCTGCCTCCGGCCCAGCCATTGAGAGAGACTGATACAGACGGGCCTACCTCCGGCCCAGCCATTGAGAGAGGCTGATGCAGGCGGGCCTGCCTCTGGCCCAGCCATTGAGAGAGGCTGATACAGGCGGGCCTGCCTCCGGCCCAGCCATTGAGAGAGGCTGATACAGGCGGGCCTGCCTCCGGCCCAGCCATTGAGAGAGGCTGATACAAGCGGGCCTGCCTCCGGCCCAGCCATTGAGAGAGGCTGATACAGGCGGGCCTGCCTCCAGCCCAGCCATTGAGAGAGGCTGATACAGGCGGGCCTGCCTCCGGCCCAGCCATTGAGAGAGGCTGATACAGGCGGGCCTGCCTCCGGCCCAGCCATTGAGAGAGGCTGATACAGGCAGGCCTGGCTGTCCAAAGAGGACAGGCTGTTCTCACATGGTCAAATGCAATAGGTTGAGAATCACATTACACACTACAATTCTGAGTGTGAATGGTTACTCTGTATCAGTGCTGTGTAATCTTTATCAATCTTCCCTAGAGCAATATATTAATCTCATTAAGAATTTTTTAATTTGAATTTGAATGGAAAAAGATACCTGGCATGATGTCTCTCATCTCTTCCACCAGCTGTGGAGCCATGCAGTGGAGTAAATTATATATAGATGTATATATAAATATATAAATATATATATGAGAAAGAGAGACAGAAGCAAAGAGAGAGACAGTGAGAGACAGTGAGAGTAAGAGCAGAAAGATAATAAAAATAATAATAATCATACATTTTATTTGTGGGCGCCTTTCAGGACACTCAAGGTCACCTTACAGAAGAATAAAAGCATCACACAGTATATATAAAAGCCATCAAGTAAGTTCAAACATAACTTAAGGAGAGAGGAGGGAGAGGAGACACGAGGCAGTAGGCCTGGGTCACTCGAGCTCTCGTCTCTGTGACATTCCCACGGCTGAGGCCTGTAATGCAGTTCAGAGAGGTCTGGCTGTCTGAGTTTAACAACCAGATAAGCAGCAGAGCTGGAACCAAGAGGAAGGAACCCAGAATCAGAGCTTCACCCTCAGATTCCCCTGGTACTGGGCAGCCATTCACTGCCATGTGGGGTAATTTAGCCCTCAGGGCCCTGACACTGCAGTGTGCTAAATCAGCACCTCCACCCTGACCAGGGTCCACCCCCAGAATTCAGAACCCCAACACCAGCTGTGTCCACCAAGGTCCCCCAGCCTACAACCCCAACAACCACAAAACTCTGGCCCCACTGACCAAAGATGCCCAGTTTCATCATCTACATCAGGGGTGTCAAACTCATTCCATCGAGGGCTGAGTGTATGCAGGTTTCTGTTGCAACCAATGCATTACACCAGGTGATTTCAATTAGGTTCCCTCCTTAGCTGAACAAGTGAGATAATTAGTGAAATCACCTGGTGTAGTGCATTGGTTGCAACAAAAACCTGCACACACTCGGCCCTCGATGGAATGAGTTTGACACCCCTGGTCTACATCATCTACTCTACCCCCCAAAAAAGATCGTATGTGACTGAATGTTTTGTTTTGCCACGGCAATCGATTAATTAAAAACCATATCTCCCCGAAGGCTCCCCGAATGTGGTTGGAGAAAAAAAAACGTTCAGCGGGACATAAATCATAATTACAGCTGATCACCCGGTGGCCCAGGCCTCGGCAGACCGCAAACACCTCACCCCAACACACTCACCTGGCCCCTCACCCCTCTCTCCCAACAACACCCCCCCCCACCTCCAAACTGGTCCCAAATGCCCCAATCTTCGTAAAATTCCAGGCGAGAATCACATTAACAAACAGAAAGCATTTCTTCCGAGGCTCCGGGTATGGCCTGCGAGATTCCCTTTGTGGATTGAGCTCCTCTAATAGAATTTCCCCGCGCAGACACACGCTCACCGCGTTTAAACATTCAGAGGCCCCGTCCACGAGGTTTACTCGCTCTCCGTTCAAACTCGTGTCTACAGCTGATCAAATCAAGGCAGAGAAATTACATTTATTCGGGACGATCGAATACAAACCCACGCCGCAACCTTATTAACACCTCAGCCCGCGCCAAATCCCCACAGCGCAGGATTGTATTAAACAGTAACATCAAATAAATAAAAGACAAAGGGAAATCCAATCTCCCGTTTCACTTGCGTTTCCTCGCCTTGCCTTTCTGCCCGACAGGGCTCTCCGAGTGAAAGGAAGGAGGCCGCAGCAACCCTTTGTCAATTTAAATTAGCGACCGTAATTAACTACGACACAAAGGGGCAGAATTTCCAAGACAACGAGAAAAGTTGTACAACTTCTGGCAGTTCGCCGTGGAACCGTTGCCCTTAAGGATGTTCTGTTTGTTTCAAGGTGTCTGATATGGCCTGTTATGCTTCTTTTCCCAGTAAAAAATGGTGATGTCATCAACATGAATGAATAAGAGTCATTGAGGAGTCATTACACAATGGCAAACCCATGGCAAATATGGCCCAGAAGATTACACAGATACACTGCAGCATAAACCATGGCCTGGAAGGAGGTTCAGACCAGACCAACAGACAAATATGTATGAACAGAAAAACAGGCATAGACAGATATAGACAGACAGCAGATATACAGATAACTGCTAAAATATAGGAAACACTTGAGTAAATGGGGGACACAAATTATATTGAAAACAGGTGCTTCCATACAGGTGAGTTAATTAAACAATGAACATCGCATCATGCTTAGGGTCATGTATAAACATTCTGTGCAGGAGCATTGAAGCATTTATATCCTGATGGGAGTGGTCTCTTCCAGGATGACAATGGCCACAAGCGGTCACTTAACGGTTTGATGAGCATGTAAAAACTATGTAAACTATATTGCCGTCTCAGTCACCAGATCTCAACCCAATTGAACACTTCTGAAGATTCTGAAGCAGTGCCTGAGCAAGCCTTTCCCACCACCATCAACAAAACACTAAATGATGAAACTTCTTGTGGAAGAATGATGTTGCATCCCTCCAATAGAGTTGCAGACACTTTTAGCATCCATGCCAAGGCGCACTGAAGCTGTTCTGGTGCCTCACGGTGGCCCTATGCCCTATTAAGACACTTTATGCTGGTGTTTCCTTTATCTTCCCAGTTACCCGTTGATACCTGCAGATAGACAGATAGATGGACTGAAAGGTAAAGATATGGACAAAGGGATGGCTCATTGGCTCAGCTACCCGGAGACAGCTGGGGCAGTAAAGGCATCACTCACCCCTCTGCCCCATCCTCCTCACTCCCCCACCACTAGCCCGAATGGAGTCACAGTTGCTCAGTCTCTGACCCCCACACGCAGCAGAGGACCAAGAAACGCTGAGAGATACAGCAACGAACCATCCAGCTCTGTGTTTTCTTTCGGGGAAAGGAGTATTGTTTTATCAGAGCCAGAGCCAGAACTTTCGTCAAGCCACCATTTCGTCGGTCAACGTTCAAAAACATAATGAAAACATTAGCGGTGAGGTGAAAATGATTTTCATTGGATGTGAATTTTAAGTAATAAAGAAGGCGGAGTCTCCTATTTCCACAGGACTCTGTCAGCACCCCTCAGGGTTACCGCAGCCGTTCCCAAGGTAACGTACGTGCCTCCGGTGCAGGACGAGGCGTGATGCCGGGGTTTTCGTGATCATCGCAGGAGTGAATTTTATTCATAAAATGTATAACTCCTAGATCCTTTCCCTCCCTGTGAACCTGCCGTCCACACAGCCAAACCCTTGTAGACAGAATTTATAAGCCAATGTCTGCATTAAATTCTTCAATAGTGTTCTTAATCAAACGGGCGTGTGTGTTCGTGGGGGCAGTATTTCACAGAATACAGAAGTGCGGGGGGGGGGGGTGTAATATTTCTCCTCACGCAGCGTCAGTGGAATATCTCCATTTCTCTGGGCCTGACAGCCTGTTTGTCACTCCCCCCTCCCTCCCATTACTGACCTTCACTACCGCTGCACCCCCCTTCCCCTCCCTGTACTCTTCTCCCCCTCTCCTGCTCCCTCTGAAACCTTTGTCATTGATCGCTGATGCGATTGGCTGCCCACATGTTGGTGGTGCGCCTGCAGGAGTAATGAGCTGCCCGTCTGCCCAAATTAAACTGTCAGCGGTCAGCGATGGATGGGCGGGACGAGGGCCGACCTGCAACACCTGCAGCGCTGGACAAGGCAGGTGTGACAGGTGTGATGCGTTTGATCACTGAGCTCAGGTCGTACACCTGACCCCCCCCCCCCCGCCCCGATCACAGGCATGCGCCCCCACGCTGTCCCAGGTGTAGAGAGGCACACCAGTGACTCATCAACCATCTGCACCTGTGTTGGTGAGTGCGTGTGCGTGCATGATTGTGTGAGATTGTGCGAGTGTGTGTGTTTCTACCTGTGTCTATATGTGTGTGTGTGTGTGTGGGGGGAAATGTGCTTGTACAAGCAAATCGGGGGTGGTTGGGCAAATTGAAGCGAGAGGATTTTCTAGTTGGCATGTCTGACTCACTTCGTCAGTGCTGTGTTGTGACTGGCTACGCATGTAGCTCACAGTGCTGACGCAGTGTTGTGATTGGCTGACGGTTTGCTCACTGTCAGCGTAGTGTCTCTGTGCACTGATGAATGTGAGGTTTCCAAAGCCTCAGACCTCCATTCAGACGCTTGGTCCAGCAGAACAGGCAAGAAAACAGGGAGTCTCTGTGGGGTCAGGGCCGGAACGGGGAGCTAAATTTAAACCCTCTTCGTGTTGTTATAGTAGAAAAGTGCAGCTTTTGCGAGATGAGAGCTGGTAGAAAAATATCTGCCCAAAAAAGGCTCAAAAAAGCCTTGTGAACCTCAAGGCTTCTCTCAAGTCTGAGGGAGACAGTAATGCCTTAGTGCGCAGGAACGCACACACATGCTCACGGGCATGTGCATACTGGAAACATCCTACACCAGGGTTCCTCATAACACGGTCCTCGTGGGCCTAGCACTGCTGTTTGTCCAGCCTTCCTTTACCTGGGAGTCAGGTGTGAAGACACTCTGGCCAATCAATTGCATTCATTGTTCAGTTAACTACCTGAGAGAAAGGAAAATTTGGATTTTGGAATTTTGATCATGGGCGAGATTTGAGGAACCATGTAGAACTGGGTTCCTCAGAACAGAGTAGAACTGGACCAGTAGGTGTGGGCTTACACCTGTCTTTGTGGGCATCGTGGGTATGATTCTGCACATAATTAAGATGAACCAGAGGAGTGTAGGGCACCTGGAAGTGTGGCTTGATGCACAGTACAGTAGCGCACAAACATACAGTGGGTATAATAAGTACTCACCCCATTTGGCATTTTTCATATTTTATTTTCTTACTTCACGGAATCAAAATGGATTTAATTAGGATTTCTTGATACTGATCAACACCATATAGACAATACTCTATAATGTAAAATGTAAAAAACACTCTAAAGCTGGTTCTTAATTAATAAAATAAAAAACAGACAATTACATTCGTCTTCACCCCCCTTGACTTAATGCTTGGTTGCACCTTTAGCTCCAATTACAGCTGTGAGTCTATTTGAGTAAGTCTCTACCAGCTTTGCACATCTGGACATTGCAACTTTTGACCATTCTT
Source organism: Aldrovandia affinis (assembly GCA_029706075.1). Lineage (NCBI taxonomy): Eukaryota > Metazoa > Chordata > Actinopteri > Notacanthiformes > Halosauridae > Aldrovandia > Aldrovandia affinis. The sequence continues at coordinate 2,455,369 of JAINUG010000099.1, read as the reverse complement.
CCTTACAAAATTGCTCGAGCTCCATCAGGTTGGATGGGGACCGTTGGTGAACAGCAATTTTCTAATCTTTCACAGATTCTCAATGAAATGAAGGTCTGGGCTTTGGCTGCGCCGCTCCAGGATATAGTTTTTGTATTTTTAAACCACCCAATGTGGCTTTTGCTGTGTGCGTTGGGTCATTATCCTGCTGGAATACAAATCTTCTCCTCTCAGATTTGTCTATATCTTGCTCCATCCATTTTGCCCTCTAAATTTTCAAGTCCCTGAAGCAGAGAAGCATCCCCATAGCATTAGGCTCCCACCACCATGTTTCATGTTAGGAATAGTGTTCTTGGGATGATGCACAGTGTTAGGCTTGCACCAAACATAGCGCCTAAGGTTGAGGTGCAAAAGTGCAATCTTGGCCTCATCGAACCATAGAGTCTTCCTCCACTTGGTTTGAGTCTCCCACACGCCTTCTGGCAAACTCTAGGTGAGATTTCATGTGAATTTTCTTCAACGATGGCTTTATTTTTTCCACCCCCTCATGAAGCACAGATTTGTGAAGCCCCCAGGCTATTGTTATCCCATGGACAGTATCTCTGCCATGGAAGTCTTTAACTCCCTCAGAGTTACCATAGGCCTATTAGTAGCCTCCCTAACAAGTGCACTTCACGGATGCTCCATTTTGGAGGAAGGCCTATTCTAGGCAAATTCACAGTTGTGCCATATTCCCTACATTTCTTTAGTATGTATTTAATTTGAAATAATTTGAAAAACCTTAATTGTACACAGGTTGACTCCAATCAAAGAATGATGTGACCTCTGAAGACAATTGAATACACCAGAGTTTATTTAGGTGTGTCTTACAAAAAGGGGTGAATACTTATGTAATCAATTGTCTGATTTTTATTTGTAATTAATTAAGAAAACCTTTAGAGTTGTTCTTTTTATATTTGACATTATAGAGTATTTTGTGTTAATCAGTGCTAATAAATCTCAAATAAATTTCTGATTCCATGAAGTAATAAAATAAAATGTGAAAAATGCCCAAGGGGGTGAATACTTATTATACCCAATGTACATACACACACACACAAATGTGTATAATATATAACAAATGTGTAATATATACACAAACACACACACACACACACACACTCACACACACACACACACACACACACACACACACACACACACACACTCACCGAGAGGCTCTGCAGCCACTAAGCCCTCCTGAATGTAGAATAACACAGAAGGACTGGGATGTTAACCTTAATCAAAACAGGACATCCTGAGGATGGGCTCTGCCGGCCCGCTCGCACCCGGACGCTTGTTTTGTGTTTGCGAGGGGCTCACAATCTCAGGAAGCCGAGAGGGGCTCATCAAAGTGCTCGGAGGACGATGAGCGGCATCGCTGGAATTCACCGCGGGAAAAGAAGCTCCCACCGTCCCATTGTTGGCCCTTTCCTCCTGCTCATCGCTCGGCCCGATCCGTCCCGGGTCTGGCCTGACCACAGCGCACGTCCAGGAGCGGCAGGTACCGTGCTAATCAGCGCCGCATTCCTGCTCCGGCACATTCTTTCCCCCCCCTCCCCTCCCCTCCCCTTCCCACAGGAAGGGGAAAGTACTCAGACGCATTCAATTAGACAGGGTCAGGTGGTAATCAGGTTCTGATTGGGCTTCGGCCATAGATCAGCCAGAGATAAGCCAGAGATCAGCCATAGATCAGCCCCGTCGTCATTCAAAGCGTGGAATCTGAACAGACGGAACGCACGGATCTGAGGAAAAAATGACACTTCTGCACCTTTGGTTACCGGGTGACCTCGTCGACACATTTTCACACCTTATCAGACAAATCACTGAAACGCCGTATCACTGGAGCTGAGATGGAAAGTCCCGCGGCGGACGTGACCAGATCTCATTCTCTCTCCTCCCTGGAGTTCATCATCAGCTGCGAGAAGTGGTTTCCTTCCCCCCCAGAGATCACACTCTGTGGTGGAACAAACTGTTATCTGCAGTTTCACAAAGTGATTGTTGGATAATTCCTGTTTGTGGCTGCGCTCCAGTGTCTGAAACAAAGGCCGCCTCGACCAGCAGCAGAAGTATTTCACAACAGCAGTTGGAAAAAACACCGGAGACGTCTAGTGCTGGGGCACACACACACACACACACACACACACACACACACACACACACACACACACATACACACGCATACAACTTCACACAAACAAACAAGGACAAACAAACACACAGACAGTGGGAGCGTAAACACGGGAGACACCTGCCGTATGGAGTATGGGCTGAGAACGGGTCGGCCAAGATCAAGTGAAGAGACTTCCTACACTTCAACAATCTCACACAAACAAACACACAGACAAACACACTGCCATTCCGATGCACACCCGCTCACACACAGCATGTGCTGACGCACACACAAACACACTCAAGGTTTCCCACATTTTTCCATTTTGGGATGTGGAGTTTTGCTAGATCTCTGGTGATGTCTGCCCCTTGACCAGGGACTGCAGAGCCCCCCTGATGCACAAGTATGGCAACAGGAACCCTAAAGTGAGGCAGCAGGAACCATAATGTGAGGCAAGAGGAACCCTAATGTGAGGCAGTGTAGTCTCTAATCTGAGGCAGTGTGGTCTCTAATGGAAGGCAGTGTAGTCTCTAATGTCTATCGCTGTATTACTGCACTGATCTTGTGCACAAACTATGATTGTTCCTACCATGCATTAATGCACATCTTGTAAATCGCTCTGGATAAGAGCTTCTGCTAAATGCCTAAAATTTAAATATAACATGAGGCAGTGTGGTCTCTAATGGAAGACAGTGGGGTCTCTAATCTGAGGCAGTGTGGTCTCTAATCTGAGGCAGTGTAGTCTCTTAATGAAAGGCAGTGCGGTCTCTAATGGAAGACAGTGGGGTCTCTAATGGAAGACAGTGTGGTTTCTAATGGAAGGCAGTAGGGTCTCTAATGGAAGGCAGTGGGGTCTCTAATGGAGGCAGTGGGGTCTCTAATCTGAGGCAGTGTGGTCTCTAATCTGAGGCAGTGTAGTCTCTAATCTGAGGCAGTGTAGTCTCTTAATGAAAGGCAGTGCGGTCTCTAATGGAAGACAGTGGGGTCTCTAATGGAAGGCAGTGTGGTCTCTAATCTGAGGCAGTGTGGTCTCTAATGGAAGGCAGTGTGGTCTCTAATGGAAGGCAGTGTAGTCTCTAATCTGAGGCAGTGTGGTCTCTAATCTGAAGAAGTGGGGCCTCTAATCTGAGGCAGTGTGGTCTCTAATGGAAGGCAGTGGGGTCTCTAATGGAAGGCAGTGGGGTCTCTAATGGAAGGCAGTGGGGTCTCTAATGGAAGGCAGTGTGGTCTCTAATGGAAGGCAGTGGGATCCCACCCCAGGGACATCCCTGAAGCAGTTTCATTAGCTAACAGCTCATTTCTCAGACCCACCACTGAAACTTAACCTGGACACTAGCTGCAAATTAAACCACCATTTCTCTGGTGCCATGGTTACTACCGGCATTAAACAACTAGAAACACTCTCTCTGACATTCTTACACACTCACAGACATATTCGCCCACTGACATATACACACACGGACACAAAAAACAAACACAAACACACATGCATGCACACACAAACACATATGTATACAGTCAAATAAACTGTCTCCCACATACACACACTCATAGACATGTTCAAACACTGACATTCCTACACAAACAAAAACACATGCACGCACACACACACACACACACACACACACACACATACCCACACGCAAATGTCCAGGCGCACACAGACACACACACACAAATATAAAATCTGCTTAGTTTGAAATCTGCACCCACTTTCGGAAGATGACCTCAGTCTTGGCGCTGGTGTCTGAGACTGTGGACAGACTGCAGCCTTTGTGTGCACTCCCTATCTATAACTCAATGACCTTTGAAAAGAAAAGAAGGGGTAAGGTTAGCTCATTGTTCTGTGTTGGTACCGTTTCCCTGCCGTAAACAGTGTGTAGTTCCCAGGCACACAGGGCCCCGCCCGAGCCGTTCCCACACTCCGTCTGGGTCAGAGCGTTATCTCACCCCCTCAACCTGCCCACCTCACCCTGCGAAACGCAGCGCCCACATCGCCGCGGCGACCTGCATCCCTTCTCCCGGAAAAAAAAATACTAGGGACCTCAAACTAATCTTAAACCATTAATCTCACGCATTTTCTGCACGGCCTGCGCCACAGCTGAGCCCAAGGGAAAGAAGATCACAAACATGTCCACCTCTACTGCTCGTGTCACTCCAGTCCTGGAATACTTGTCAGCACAGAATTAGATTTTTAAGATTTTACTCTTGGCTTGTACGGTTTTAAATGGCACTGGCTCTGCCTACTTAGAAGAGCTGCTCTGCTTTCAGGGCTCGCCACAAACCCCAGCCTCCTGTCTGTACCCAGAGTTTGGCTCCATACCACGGAGGACTGGGCTTGCTGTTAACTCCTCTCTGGAATTCCCTCCCTGACCACCTGGGGGTTCCCCAATCAAATGTAGCTTTTATATCTGGCCTTGGGACTCATCTTTACATCTTTATCACTGGGCATTTATGCAATGTAGGTAACCAGGTTCTGTACTGTATTATTATGGTTTGTATGCATGTCTTTCTGTGCTTTTGGCATTATTCTTTTGTGTGGCTTCGTTTCAATGTACTTGACTTTATTGACTTTTAAACTCTTTGAGATTCTGAGACTTAAAAGCGCTACACAATTTTTATTTTTTACAATTTTTGGAACCAATTTTTATTTTCATTTTTTCACCCCATGGGGAGGCACATGAAGTTTTACTGTACAAAGTACAAATAAAATATATTATTTGTGAATTACCTCTTGCACAGAGACAGATCGTCTTTCTGGATTGTACATGGGCCAGGGTCATTGTCTCCCAGAGCCCAGCAATGGTGCAGTCAAAAACCAAGCCACTGATGGGAGCTGAAGTCAAACACTGATATTAAACACAGCCCACAACCTATAGATGTGGACTGCACACCCAACATCACCTCCACTAGGGGCGCCCCAACCAGCATTTAGCTACTGACTGTGATCTTGCTCATCTCTATGACAACAATAACAATAACTTAGGCTGTCCTGGGGAAGTGTGATTAGGGTGGAATAAAGTACTGGGAGAGAGAGAGGGTAGGAGACTGTGTGTCCCATGCAGGGGCAAGACAGTACGGAGAGGGAGAGAAAGGTTGAGGAACACACAAGTCCAACCGCATACACACTCGAACAGACATACACACGTGCACTCACACACACTCGAACAAACATAATGCACATGCACTCATATGCAAACATAATACACATGCAGACGCACACTTTCACACATATAAATGCATGTATGTAAACACAAGACACAAGTTAACATGCGCACATGGAATATGTACACATTCAGAGACATACAAAAATAATAGAAAAGCATGCATACACAAAGTAATGGACTCACACATGCACAGACACATACATTCAGACACATACTATTTAAAAAACAAACACACTCTCATACACACGCATGCATATACCCATATATGACATACTTTCACATACATAAAAAAATCACACACACACACACAGACATGCATGCACCCATGCATGTACATGCCAACGCATAAATAAACACACAAATGCACACAAATGCAAATACACATATGCATATGCAGACACACACGCATGGACACACTGTTAATATCTCAGGTAAAACCGCTTCATCTGTGAGGCCGGTTTTATATTTGGAGACTTACTACAAGCACTAACGGGAGAGAGCCCTTTATTTGAACAAAATGTTCCAACAACATTAAAACATAACTCGTGAATTAATAACAAAATTACAATGAACAATTTGCACTTCTAAGAAAAATACACATATACCAAAAGCCTAAAAACTAGCGTAAGTAATTTCCTAGCACAACTCCGTAATTTGTTAGCATAACAAACGAATCCAACATGTCTGCGAGTATGAATAATTAGCCAACAGCACGCGGCTTTTTACTTTTCATCGGTTAATCGGAGACGTTATAAAAGTTTAGACCGCGGGAGCGAAAGACGGGACGCGGGCCATTGCCCCGGGAGAGATACGGGAGGGTGCGTTTGTTTGGCGAACTCCGGGAACAGGCGGAGAAGAGTCCGTGCGGCACAGCTCGGGCGAGCGCGGCGGGATTTCCCCAAACAACGGCCGTTTAATAGGCTCCCTCTCCCCGCACCCGCTCCTCTCACCTTCTAAATGGCCTGATCCATTAACCCTTTTGAATTTGGCTTATAATGGGGCTACAGCAGACAAACAGTTGATGCATGGCCCATTGCACAATGCCAACGCACTCCTCAGGAATGAAACCCTGACAGGCGGGGAGAATGCGGGCGCACACAGCAGCTTTCACACACTGCTCATTCAAATGCCATTTCACTGAGCTGCATTCCACGTCCTCGCGTAATATCTTGCCTTTGATTCATTTTATTTTCATAGCGTGGAGACTAAACATATACGGCTTCATGCCAGTGGCGGTCGTCGCAGAAGTCGTGAAAAATAAGTGGAATCATAACAATCACAACGATGGCAATAGTCATGACAATGCACGAGAGATTGATTTTCATAACGTGGACCAAATTCATAACTTTATTAGCATTGTTTAATTAATTTAATTTGTATTTGAAGAGCAATAGAAACTTTGTGCAATGCATGCATGTCAAATGTTGGCACATTCCCTAAAGATAAAATAAATTGCATTTAATAATAATTGAAACTGTAATGCTGCAGATTTATTGGATGCATTTTGTTTGATTTGTCCCTCAATCCCACACTTTTCTGCAGTGGATTATTTGAATAAATAATAATATAACACAACATGGCACAATGTTTCAGACCCTGCTGCTCGAATAACATCTTAATCTTGAAAAGGCATCAAACTAATATTCACACTGTTAACACTCAAATCCATTAGAACCCCAAAACACACACAAATATAGACACAGAGACAAATGCACACTGACACACACACACACACACACAAAATATAGACACACAGACAAACGCACACTCAAACACACACACACACACACACACACCTATGTACTCTCTCACACACACACACACACACATACAGAAATATAGACAGAGACAAACACACACTGAAACACACACACACAAACCTATGTACTCTCTCACACGCACACACACACACACACACACACACACAAATATAGACACACACACAAACTCAAACACACACACCTATACACACACACACACACACACACACACACACACACAAATACAGACACAGACACAAACTCAAACACACACACACACCTATGCATGTACTCACGCACACAAACACACACACACACACACACACACACATTGCATGCACACTTAAGCACACACACAGATGTATGTACTCACACACACACACACACACACACAGTGCTGAGGCATGGAAGAGCTGGCCATTGTAGGATGTAAAAACATGAATAAATTGTGACAGTTTCTCTTTTCTGAGGCCCATTGCCTGTCCTCACATGACAGCATCCATCGTCATCACTCAACATTTTAGGACACTACTCGTTATTAAACTGGTACAAGTAAAATAAAAGTCTCTCAAGCAAGCCCAATTCAAAACGACGGAATAAGCAAAGTATCTGTAGCGGTGAATCAGAGTGAGGAGGAATCTGCTTTGCTCAAGGTGTGCATTCCCGTCATAGATCACCTCATTACCTGTTCAAATGATTTTATTCAGTTTAATTGTTACTGGGATTTTATGTCTATCTTGCCAACTTTTTGCCGTCCACCTTGACGATGTGCTGCCTGCCACCCAATCTTTCACACCAGGACATCAAAGCAGCTCTTCAGATCCCAGGGACATTTGACAATGAGACACCGACCCAGCACTTTCAATCCTGACGGACAGATCACACTGTGGCACAGAATCAAGTACTCTTGATCCTGGGGGAAAGTTTGTAAAACAGAAACCAGCTCCTCTTATCCTGTCGGATTTTGTGTGAAAAGGTGTAAGCTTGTCCGTTTATGGCTGTTAAAAGTTCCAGCGTTTGACTGTACGAGCGCCTGACAGGTCCCGAGAAGTCAGACTTGTGAGCGGCGTTCACTCAACCCTCCCATCGCTGATCCAGGACCTGCTCTGCCTTCACCTCGCTTTTTTTCAGCTGTATTATTGGAGGGCCGTGTTCAAATCATAGTGGCTCAAACGAGCACACAAAGAGATGTTCTGCAGGGCGCAGTGGGTGTGGGAGGCCACGGTGTGTGTTTAAAAGGACCTTTCCACATAGATGCACACTGAAAGTATTTACTGGCAAGGCCGTTATAAGGAGTCTGGGAATTTAAATATTCAATGTTGACATTGTGCAGATCTGGCCGCAGGCCAAGTAAATTCAGTCCCCAGGGACCCGCAGCCAAGCGGCCCTGAACATTCTCTCCCTCTGACTTAATAGGTAGAAATCTTCTTCTTACATCTTGAGTAAATAATAATCTTTAAATACGCCTCAAATTATCCCCTATTCTCAGATTGTAAGTAATGATTTAAAACTATGCCTGGAAGGGGTGGCGTGGCCCGTGCTCCCCTCACAAATTCCTTTACTTTATTTTTAGCCACACTCGATCGCTCATATTAGCTGTTCAAAACCACTGCTAAACTGACCATGGCTTTTCAATCTCCACTGTCACTCCATATCATGTTTGTGTGTGTGTGTGGGGGGGTGAAAGAAAGGGAGAAAGAGAGACTTTAAATTATATTTAGATGAAATACATGAATTCAGATGGGAAATTAAATCTATCTGAAATGCGTGTAATTCCTGGTTATGACACGCTCTGTCCTCATGCAGAGTGGTAATTTGACCCAAAGAGTTGACATAACACCAATTGTTGAAACATACTATTTTTTATAGACATGAACGGTAAGTCAGTGTGACAAGGACAGGCACATTCTGTTCTGTGATCAAGAATTACATATACGCGTATCCATCTATAGCCTATTGATCCCTAAAGACCGTAAATTCTACAGAATAATAATAATAGTAATATTATAGGGATATGAGGAAAAGATGCACGCAAGGCTGGAGGTTTGGGACGTTGAAACCGAAGACAGAACTTCATTGATAAAGTGGGTGTTTAACTGTCAATTCCACAAGATTTACTCCTTATTTACTGTGATCTTTGTCCCAGCTACATTGTCCTCGCGTGCCATGATAACGTGCTAGTAAAACAAAAAGAGTCAATAGCCAAATTGAAATATCTTCACGCTATGTATAAGACAAACTCTTACATTTCGAATCTTATTTTAACACTCACAATAACGTGCGAATAGAAATGCGAATAGCCTACTAAAACATGTCCTCGTATATTTAATAAACGAATCGTATTACTGAATTACTTACGTATTACTTTGCGACACCATATAGGTTTTTAACTTTCTTGTTTCATTGCGATGCAGGAACGTGATAACGTGAATAAACCGACGTCCACTGCCTATAAAGACGTTCCTCTAGTCGGAGGAGTTATATGAAGAAATACTATATGCAGCAAGAGTGGGTTGTATTGTGGTCAGAAAACAAAATATACAATAATATGGTCAATGCAGCGTGTGGTGGTTTATAGAAAGGATAACACCCACGAACCCAGCAAGTAAGTAGCCTATGTCTGGCTCAGCAAGAATGTTTTTGAGGATAAAGGAAATTATATTTCCAAACATTATACGTATACATTTCTGAATTGTTTCCTTAATTCTAAAACTTTATATTTAAAGCGCCACGAGGAAAACATATTAGGCTACTCTTATTGCAAATGTAGTGTGTTGTTATGCATATACACAGCAGAGTAATAGTTCACACAAGTTTAAATAATGTTACTCCCCACAAAGCGCCTATATGCATCACTAGTAGAATTATGTTCAAGCGATATCAACACCGAAATCGTTAACAGCTACGAATTATCATTTTACAGATAACGTTTTCGATCTCTGACTTTTTGGTTAAGAGAGGTATAACAATTTAAAGTAAAATATAAAATTAAAATGAAGAAAGGGGACACATTTACTTGCCTTGCCGAAAACCAGCGTACGTTTGTATTGGAGTAAATAGCCTACAATCTATTACCCCAAATCAGTATTTATATGCCTTGCAGCCGATTAGGGAAGCTACAATCGGTTACAGATTTAAGAGTAATTCCTTAACTGCAAATATTAGCGATGCAAAAATACTTGTTATGCTAAACAAATGGATGCATGAGCCGCTCGGTGCTTTGGGCAGAAAGCATGCGCCAGAGTCAAACTGTACCCCAAACTTTCAGTCCCAACGCAACGGTTAATTAAAGCCCCACAAATATATTTACCCGATCTGTGATGAATAAAAATAGCCAATAGATACAGCATAGCAACCTCTGAAAGTATTACATCTTACTCTTGGATTACTCTTCCGTGTTTCACTTGTTGCACGATCCCTCACAGTTTAAATTAAAATGGCATAAAATAACGGCACACATTTCCAAGCAGTGCGGAACAATAATACAGATGCGAACACTACTCCACTGCCAATAAAAAAGAATCCAGTAGGCTAATCGATACACATTACGATGTTCCTTTTAATATGCGATTATAGCCTAAAGTTTTTAATCACTCTGTTTCAGTGTACCTGTAAACATTTGAACGCTCCTGCGATTATTTCTGTGCCCTTCGTTTCCGGTACCAGCTTTAACCCACCTGCCTTTTCAAAGCTGCTGCTGCAAATTGAAGTGACCAGCACCGAAGCGCGTGCAAACAGCGGTGTCACAGAACCGGACAGGCAAGTTACGTTACAGCGCCCACTACATGCAAAGCAACACCGTTAAGAGCTAAATCCCAGCAAAGTTCCTTTCACATTTATACAACTACAACTTGGCGTTACTCTTTGGGTAATTCCATCTACCGGACCTAGCAAAGAGCTTTTTCGCCAAACCGGCGCTAGCGATGTCATTTGTAACCGTCTCCCGTTTCTCTTTTACAAGGTTGCTAAGTGTCCCCAGCTCTCGGAGAGGTCAGCGCCCACTGACATTAATGTAAAGAATACAGGTTGTAACTGTTTAGATGTGGAAGCATTTATATCAAGAGATACACATGTACAAAATGGCAGTTTCAAAAGGCGTAGAAAGGGATAGTGCACCTACTCGTGGCCAGTTTCCGTGCCCTGCCTTTGGACCTCATGGTACCAGTCTTTCGGCGTGGGTTTGTTTGATTTTTCTTGGATCTTTTCCTCCTTTTTCTTTTTTCTCTGTTCCTCTCTGTGTTTCTCTCAATCCAGACTCGCTATCTCTCCAGCATTGTCAGTTTGGACACCTTCGCACATGCGCATAGCCAAACTGCCAGCGCCGCCAAAAAGTTTGGAGCGATTTATCACTTGATATTACTGATCTTGTCAGATGGCAATCGCTGAGAGATCCCCTTTCGTGTCGGATCTTCAAAGATCACTGAGACAGAAACGGAGCCGTACGCTACCCCCGATCTGCGGAGGACCAGAGACATTAATTATAATGAACTGTTCTCAAACAGCTACAATGCATACTTTTGTGCTTAAATTAAATCACATTAATCACTGTTGAGCTAAATTACCTATGTAAAACGTTTTCATTAAATGTTTTATACATTTTCATTGTGTTTTTGACCATCGTTACGATTATTCGAAAATGAATGAAAACTTCACCCCTCCCCCGGCGTGTGGAGAGGTGGGGATTCGGAACCGACATCTCTAATAAAACGCTGCCCATTTTTGCGGTGGTGACAATTATTAATCTGTTAAATTCTTTGAATTAATGTGTCTTACTGTGCGTGCGTGTAAATGTCATAGCTTGTGGGGTAATTGGGAACACAAATCCTGGTAATAAATGGTGCTCCGGTGTTTAAATCTCCTGCTACTAATATTTAATAATTATAAAAAGGTCACTGTGGTCAAATCCCTTGATTTATAATTGTAAGTCATGGCGTGTTATCTGTATAAAGACAACACAATCTACATTATTAATATCCCCTTATAGCTGAACAACAAAACCCGTTAATACAAGCGTATGTGTTAGTTATGTAATTACTGTTCGATTGATATTAATTAATGAGGGACGTTCGATTTGTTTCTTAAACTAAAGAACCTATGAAAAAACATTTGTTTAGAAGCAATAACTATCATTAGTATCGCATAGTTATAAATGGAACGAATATTATTAAGTAGTATAGGTGAGTATTGTTATCAAGTGTGCGAATGACAGTAATTAAAATGATTAGCCTACTCATAATAGACTTGAATAAGATCATATCAGCAAATGATGCGTGGACACTTGTAAAACTTTCACTGGTTGTGCCAATCGTCTCTGCATGATTCTGAAGTGTTTTAAAATAAATTCAATGAACCACAGCGTCGTTTTACAACGCTCGAAGCCAAATGGGGGGTAGGCAGGATAAAACTGTGTCGACAATTTAGCAATGCCGTATAATTTGCACGATATTATGCGCGTTTCACATGCGTGCCTCACTTTTTAAGCTAATTTATACAAAGTTCTCCGCAATTCAATGAATTACTCTCCCCCACGTTCTGATTGAACATAGTGGATACAATGGTCTCTCGTGCTTTTGTGCTGCACGTGCACTTGAAACCATTCTGTCCAGGGAACAAACACGTAATGCTTACTTAAGCGACTACGAGCATAAAATGAACTTCGCCTTCAACCTGAATGTGTTAAAACAAAAAGAGAGAGATGCGGGCCAATGTTCCATTTAAATTTGAGTTTCCCTCCTTGTTTTAACTCAGTTGAATTTAAAATATTTCAGTTTTGTGCTGATTTGTGTACTTCCCTTACATTTGGCATTTTTTTATATCAGCACAAAATTCATTTAACATTGAATCGATAATATTCAACGATAAATAAAACGCAGGAACTAATTTACCACAGGCTTCACAGATTGCGATATGGTGTGCAGCAGTCTAACCGGATAGGCTAGATCTGACCTTGGGAGTTTAAATTGTTTTTATGCAACGTATAGCCTACATCGCGCTGTTTTGCTAACCAGCACCAGAAAGATTAAATTCGTTATAGTCACTGTATAGTTCTAGTTCGCCTTGCCCCAAAGTAATGACTCAAACGACGCTGTTAAATATTACAGTGTGTTGGAGAAAGGAGGCGCGCGCTGCAGGAAGCGGGCTCTCAGCCCCACGGCCACAGCTCGAGGCTTGAGCGCGCGCTCAATTAGCCTAAATGGAAACAGTTTTCATTCATTGCAATAACTCACTGTTCTCGAGACTACTTTCAGAATACATACTTTATTATGATACGCTGACCCCGTGGCTCGGAATGCCAGGACCGGAGAGTGGCGGAGAGATCTGTACGGCCCTGTGGGTTGTAATTATTATATATTAATTGGGTTCAGGACCCTGGCTAGTATAGCTAAATTAATAGCTTGTCCTATAGTTCAAATGTAAACCTTGTCCCAAAAGGGGGAGGAAAAGAAAATTCACACCCTCAACCAATTGTGTCTTAATTTTCTTGTGTATTTAGTTGTTTGTTACTATACTTTGCATTCCGTATAAAATGTAATAGAGCGGTATGGTTTTTTAAAACCTAACGACCTAGCTGTTTTGTGGTGTTTTTGTTGTATTTGTGAGGTAATTTAGGGGTTAAAATAAAAACATAATTTGTGTAGTCGGAGCTGTCGCGCCAGTCTGAAAGTGAAAAGGGAGCCTCGGGCGCACGGAAATTACCGCGAGACCGCGTGACCTTTGCGAGAGGTAATCAATCAAGTGATCAACAGGGATATTTATCAATGCTACATCCGGCTCGGTACTTTACAAAAATAAAATAAATAGACGAGCAATAGCTATATGTAAGTTACATTAAGTATTTCACACAAGAAAAAATAGATATTTTTAAAAAAATATTACGACTTAATTTTCTTTTAAATTTACGCGATAATAAACATTTCCACTCTGATTCCGTTTGGTTTTTATTTTGTTTAATTTATTACACACTACAATTTTTTACAATGGTTATTATCATCATTATCTCCATTGTTGTTACCGCTTTATGGTTTGCTCAGTTTGCCATTCGTTATTTCCATGCGCTTTCGCGAGAACTGCCGCTTACCTGATTTATTTTATGTCCACTCGTATTTGTGTGATAAGTAATTTGGTTGTGCTTGGGTCAAAACAAATTAGTACAATTTTGCATCAAGTGTATTTTTATTTACACTGTGGTATGAATCAGCTCATGGGGATGGAACCAACTAATATAAATGCATTTCCTACTATTGTTCAACGGCAATAAGTCATATGTCTGATGTGAAAATATTTTGTCAGGAACAGAACTCGCTCGAGGACGGGAGAGCTGCGGTCTCGAGGGTGCAGTGCCCCTACGTGGAGACTGAAGTAAAGCAAAGCGAGACAGACCTGTGTGCAGGCACGTTTACACCCGCAATATGTACCCGTAAACCTCAGTGCCGACCACGAGCTCACTGGCCATGTTTTCCGCGTGAAATCTGCGGTATTTTCTTTCACCGCACGCGCCGGAGTGAGAATCAACACACAATTGCGTATTACAATTGAAGACGCGCCCCTTTGAGTGGCAATTTTGTGTGTGTGTGTGTGTCCAAAGTGAATGTTATGCTAAACGAAATACGCATTCCACCAACGAAAACATTTAAAATATATCGCATATTTTTACACACTCTTTGTGGTGCGTGTCTTATTTCCAACGTTAACAACAGGAGATTATTCTGAAATTATTCACTCAAGACACAAACGATGTGGCTTTAATAAGATGACAATGGAAAAACCACATTACAGAACTGCGTATTTTGGGAGAAAATTAAGTTCTGCGTTTGGGAATTCGGAAAACCTGGACTGGTATAAACATTGACTAATAAAAACACAACTCGATTTCGTTACATACTTGTTTTCAAAGTGGAAAAGGGTGACTATAGTAACATTCCTGTAATAAGGAACATTTGTTTCAAAATTCTGCTGGACTCGAAATAACTGCTCATCTACTGGAAAATAGAGATGCAGCGCTACCTGCTACACACTTAAAATCAATCAAATGTTTTATTATTATGCTATCCTACAAGTTATGTTTCAAAACGCATACAAGTGTCACTTCTATTGTGTTTCAAAACATCACTTTTTAAATTAAAATTCACTATGAAACACCAGTTTGAGCATAAGCATGGAATATGTTTTGGCCCAGCATGCATTACCAATTAATTTAACTTATCTATTTTTAATATTGAAATATTTCGTGTAATTAAATTTAATGAAACGAAAATGTAGGAATTTTTTGTTGTTACTTTTACATGTTAGGTAATTCAAGCATAGTCGGATACAATTTGCATATCACCCTCCACACACTATTTTGTTTGTTTTGTTTTGTAATTTTTTATATACATATTTATTTTTTCGTACATTTATTTTGCTAAATAAACTGTGTTCCTGCATTTGACCCTTGACCCATTTCCTTTGTGACAAATTATTAAAGTAACCTTTGATTGAAAATCAATTCACAGTATTTCATCATTGTTATAGTTATTTGATAAATCTAAAAATCTAAACAGCTGATATAGCTGAAGTATTCATATAATTTATCTATTTACATAGCAGGATGTTTGCTGACGGAATTCATTTTAAGCTCCTCAAGCCTTCAATCTTCGAGTTACAAGTGCAGCTTCCACTACATGATGCTACAAATATGACTTTAGCACAGATGTTAAAGGCTATGTGCAAAGGGTGCTATGACTATGAGTATACACACGATTGATATGTAAATACTGTGTGTCTTAATATGACAAGGCAACATTTCAATGGAGTTTCATCACCCTGAAAAAGGAGTTTCAAAATAACTTACTATTTAAAATCTCCTCAATTAGTGGCAGCTTAGATGAGATGAAATTCTACACACATGCTACATATATATGTGTGTGTGTGTGTGCACGCGTTTGTGTGCGTGTGTGTGTGTGTGTGTGTGTGTACAGAAGTGTCCTTCATTTCTTTTTTTTCAGTTTACAAGCCAGTTTAGATCAAAATCAGACACACATTGCCAGAGAGCTACACATCTCTCAGAATCACACACAGATGCACCCTTTTCGAAAAACGACATACACTTACACACATGAAAGCCACACACTCCACAATAGTGTGTGTGTGTGTGGGGGGGTAGAAAGCCCAGAGCGGGCACAGCGGTCAAGCCCCTCCTTGCTCACACACCTTACCTTACACTGTGGAGAAAGCAACGCATTTGGCAGGGAACTGGTCTTCAACTGGTTTTCAACTGCACCCCCATCCACTTCCCCACTTCCCCATTTCCACACCCATCTCTCTGAATTAGGTTCTGGAGAAAATTGAGTTTCAGAAGGGGAATGAAATTGTTTTTAAAATGAATGATTTGGGGATGAAATTAGGCATCATAGCCGAGAGTGGAGAAGGCCCGATGGACACGATACTCAGGGAGTTCCCTCCGGGCCGACTCTAACAACAACCAACAAAGAGCAAATAAACACTCCGCAGGTTCTCCACCAGGAAGAAGCCAGAGGAAATATGCACAATAGTTCCATTCATATTTCATAATGGAACGGAGAGATGGCTGTTGAAACGGCCGGGGTGCATGGCACGGTTTGCACAGGGGGAAAACTTGTGTTCGGTGACTGAAGAGTGAGCAGAGAAAACACCCTTCCTGCCTCTTTTCTTACTCAATCTAAAACGATTCTTTATTTTATATGAACTCATTCACACGGTGGGGTTGAGCTAAATCGTATCACTGATATGAAATTTCACATCATTTTCTCAAACGGCGAAAGGGACAGAGGGGTAAGTTTAAATGTGGCGTCTGATTCTGCCAAGCAAGGGTCAAGCCTCAAACCGACGGAACGATGAAGGACACACTGTACACAAACCAAGCAACCATTTTACCTGGTCATGCAAAACCATCTTTGTGTCTCACCCAGCAGTGTGGCAGGCCAGAACCATGTCCTTGTGTCTACATTTAAGGAGCAGTTTTCCCACACCATTTTTGCCCACTGGTTTCAAATGATAGCAAAGCCCTTTTGGTAAAATGTCACTCACAGCAACGGTACCAACAAAAATGTTCAAGAACGGGGAGCCTAACCAGATGAAAAGTAGCTATTTCTGGATGTGTTTATGTACATGCACACATGCTCTCACACACAGCTGATAATTATTTTCTGCTTTCAGTTTTACATCTCTGTCTGAGCCATAATTTTTTTCATCACCGTATTTTAACTACCTTTCCTTTCGTTTTATGTAAACTAATTACCAACTATTGGGTAAAACCAGAAGCCCTTTGATGTTTTGAAATGAAAAAAATATGAAAATTAAATTTGAAAAGAAGTAATCGGCTATTATAATATAAATAAAAAGGGAGCAATAAATGAGCTCTTTGAGAGCTCTATGCAACATATCATACGTAGAGAAGAGAAAATGATTGCTCTACGAAAAACAGAGGCAGACACCAGGGAAGTGGTGAAACAGTTGTGTTGGTTAATCATCATGAATTCCTCTGAGATCACTATTTATTCATATGAAAAAGGCAGCATCATCTGGCACCACTCTGATGTCATTTTCTCTGAGTGAAACAGATTTTCTTGCCTGTAATTTACATTTGTGAAAAAGATTTTAATCAAAAGTAGACATTTTCCAGCACATATTCCAGCATAACACAATAAAGGTGCACACTGTCAGGGTAACATAGCGGGTGTAGATGGTATTAGATTGTAGAAAAAAATGTTGTGAAAAAGTGCATGATTTTAGAGAGATGTTTTAAGTGACTGCAGTAATAATGGGACTATATATAGTTGGATTATCATAGGAAACCCTCCTTTGTGTATGAGTTGGCATGGCCCTTGCATGAGGTCATCATATCCCTGCTCACATCCTGACTCTTACAGCTCTATTCAATTGTAGCAACCTTTTTAAGGTCAGTAAATATCTAGATAAGTGTTCAAGTGTTTACACCCAAGAGAATACACAAGTACAACCATGGCACAGCCGGGACATCAGTGAACTAGGAGGTGCTGTTCAGTGCAGAGAGGTCATCATTACTGTCCTTTACGCTGAGATCATCTTAGCTGACCTTTTCTTTATTCAGTCATTAACAAGACAATGGAAATGGAGAGTTTCTGTAAAGGTTTTAAAGCTAGTGAACACTAAACATTTGCAAATAATTGAAAATAATCATGTAAATTCTTAATATCATTCCGAAATATACAAATATAAATGTATATACAAGTATAAAATGACATAAATATGAAAAAAGAACGATTGAAAAGAACAAATTCACTCAACATTGCATTGTGTTATGCTGCCATCTAGTGTTTAATAAGCCACACTGCGGTTCTGAAACGCAAAACAAATAAATATAAATATATCGGCTGGCAAATCTTTTTTTTTTGTTAGGGTTGAGGTTCACACTAAATCTTAAAACAATCATAATGACATCAACAGTTGAATAGAAACGAATATAAACTTTAACTAATTCAATAAGGAGTAACACCACATTAAAATGTGCAGTCATTTGAATCGGTCGTTTTATTTGTAACAGTGGTTCCCGGTATTACGGTGATGACTGGAGCGGATTACGATGTGTTCTAGAGAAAAATCTGTCGGGGTATTTATGGTCTCTCTGGGGCTTCGGACGAACACGTGGAGACATTTATCTCTGATCTCCGCGGGGATGCAGGGTCTACGAAGCAGTACACACTGAAGTTACAGGACGCTCATCAATGCCTATCGACTTCGCACTGATCCAGTGTGTCCGCTGAAGACTCGTGACGGATAAATCAATCCGAATCTCAATCTCTTTTATTTATTGACGTTTCCCGTAAGAGCGGGCAAGGGGATTACCGTCAACTCTGCCCTGAAGCATGCTGTAAAAATAGCTATACGGGTGAGCGGCCTGCGCTACAGGGCACCGCAGGCGGTACCTCGGTCGCGAGCGGGCTACGGAGGCACCAGAGGCAGCGTCTCATTTAACCTGTCAATCATCGATGTAAATACAATATGAACAAAGGGTAAATTAAAGAAATAAAACAAAATAGTATACCTTAATTTGTCCAAGTATCTGAATAGTGGGCTGACTATAACTTTAACGAGTAACAATATCAAAAGAATAATGATGTGATGTCCATTATTTTTTTACTTGAGAAGAGGCATTTTTCTAACTTATTACAGCTGAATTTATCGTCGATCACAGAGACAGTGATGCATGCACGTGACATGCTTTGATGCAAAGATAGTATAAAGAAAGAACCTGATTCATGTGGATTAGCTACCGTGACCTCCTTCAGTGTATGCCTCGATCTGCTATCATCTCTAAGGATTCTTTGATGCCTCTACCTAGGAGGTAAGACAAACAACTTCACATTAGTGTACAGTCAGCAAAACCCCACTTATCCTAAAACACATTTTGATAAGCATAGATTCGGGTAATGGCTTGTTTAAGCCATCATTGTTTTCTTCTACTTCAAATTGAAGTAGAAAATAAAGTATAAATACCATAAGATGGATACACTATATCAAAAATTGTCTTAATGCCAAATTGGATTAGCAGGGTAACTCTGAACATGTAGAACCATTGATTACATGCAATGCTACAGTTTTGAATCCGATCTGTCTCTCTCTCTGTGCATGTTGTATTTGATGTTTTCCACGATTTAAAGCTTAAAATGCTCATCTTAAATCATAACCTTAATGCTCATTCACGGAAACCAGTCAAATAGCTACACATCATTGTAAGGTACTGGTCTGTACGTGAGCATAAATCATGATTTCAATATCAACAAGGGCCACGCCAACAGGGTTTTCATGACTGGGGTTTTCCTAGTCCTAGTTTCCTACTGGGACCACATATACTGAAAAATGTATGCATTCACTACTGTAAGTCGCTTTGGATAAAAGCGTCTGCTAAATGGCATATATTATATTATATTATGACTGCTCATGGCTCACCATCCTGCGATATGTGCCTTGTGCTCTGTCAAAATTAACTCTGGACGAACATGCTCATCTCCTAAAATGTCATGTCAGCCTGGAGCAGATGCTTAACTTTTTTTGTTCCTGTGCAACACATGAGATCCCCCTCCAGTCCCATAGGTGGATTCACAATCTGCACGGAGAAATTAAACCCATCATATCTTATTCACAAGTAAAACATTACATTGTAAAACATAATTTAAATTTGCAATCTCGGATAGTATTGAGCGAGAGCACTGGTCCTGAGTATGCTGACGCCGCTGGGAAATTCATAATGGCCCATAATGTTGCCCAAGGAGGGAGGGTTTCACTGCCATTTTTCACCCAATAGCGACTCTTCTGGCTAATTGGTCACCTGCAGTCCTGCCTGCACCAGCTGCACAGCTCCGCTGCATGGTGGCAGCGGCGTGTTTAGGGGGTGGCCTAGGGTGGCACGTGCTACCCCTGGAATCTGATTGGCCACCCCAGGTGCCACCCCAGATGCTAAACTATGATTGGCTATCTGCCACTCTGTTTTGTTGTGATTGGTATAGGTTTATTTATCTTCTAAATTAAACACAGAAATGTAAGACACTGTAATGTTAGTAATTAAAGTAGATATGGGTAGTAGAGACAAAAATGGTAAATTAATGCTATTCCGTGCCCCCGGCCCCGATGTGCACATTTGTACTTCATACCACCCCTACATAAGTCAGTGCCCCACTTGGGCCACCCCAGTCAAAACAGTCTGGACATGCCACTGCATGGGGGACTGCAGAGTGAAAGGAAGCACTCTGACAGACTGACCACATTTAGGAGGGTGCTCGTGCCAGTCTGCACCCTTCTGTATTGATGGAGCATGTTTCAGTAGGCAGCAGTGTGGTATAATGGTGAGGGAACTGGGCTTGTAACGTTAATGTTGCAGGTTCAATCCCCAGGTGGGACACTGCCGTTGTGCCCTTGAGCAAGGTACTTAACCTGAATTGCTTCAGTAAAAATATCCAGCTGTATAAATGAAATGTAATAATAATAATAATATATGCCATTTAGCAGACGCTTTTATCCAAAGCGACTTACAGTAGTGAATGCATAAATTTTTCAGTATATATGGTCCCAATGGGAATTGAACCCACAACCTAAGCGTTGCCAACGCTGTGCTCTACCAACTGAGCCACAGAGAACCATAAACTGTAAGTCGCTCTGGATAAGAGCGTCTGCTAAATGCCTAAAATGTAAATGTAAATGCAGTAATGGCGCAGGCTTACAGTTGCTATCGGACATACTGAATCGTGGAATAAATAAATACAAATGTGTTTTGTGCTGTTGGAAGGTGCATCCAGCTAAAGCAGAGGCCTCCCTGTGTATGTGTATACTGGCTTTCATTCCATCCAGTGCCTTTATCAATTAAGGCTATTGATAGCATGTGTAAGTTCTTCAGTAAACTTAAATTTATTTGAACACAGTGCAGGTTTTGGCTAAATGCCAATTACTTTGTCTTTGAACTTTTCATTTCACTGAAATGTGTTAGTTTCAATGTTTTCCAGTGTCCACACCTTCGGCATTTAGAGCTCCATTTATTCCGCCTGTCAATTCAATTAATCAATTTAAATGTAACCTCTTTATAAAGGAATAATTTGCCATATAGTACATTACAAGGCACGAAAGCGTCATGTGTCTGAAAACTGATCTGATGGACTACAAAAATCTTAAATTTGGGGGGGATATTTGTTTGTGGCATGCACATAAATGTATCACATAATGTGGCCTTAAATGAGTGTTCCGTAATTTTCTAACACAATTGATTTTTGACGTGGCCACTGATGTTGTTGATAGGTCCAGATTGGCTTTTCATGCATATTCATTCTCATTATTTGTCGAGATACAGCCGGATTCATCTCCTTTAGCATTAGTCACCGTAGCCAAAACGAACGAGAGCGTATCGGGACATTAGCAATGAACATACTCCAAAAAGCAAGAAAATGTTCCTCAAAAAACTCCAACACAGTCTGTAACCCGCAAGGTTCGGGGGTGCACATAAGTGGTACGCCAGTACGCATTCGCGTCCTCAAACGTTAATTGCGTACCAAGCAAGACGACAAACTTTTGAAACATAGGCCTACGCGACTTTAAGTTTGATCAGTCCATCACTGGTAAGTTAATTAACTAACTAACTAAGTCAGTCCATCACCGGTAAGTTAATTAACTAACAAACTAAGTTAAACCTCTTGCTTGGTACGCAATTCACGTTTTTAACGTAACGACACACTTTTGAAACATACGCGACTTCAAGTTTGATCAGTCCATCACTGGTAAGTTAATTAACTAGTTAGTTAGTTAATTAACTTATCAGTGATGATTAACCTACCAGTGATGGACTGACTTAGTTAGTTAATTGAAACGTTTGGTCGCCTTCCCTGGTACGCGATTAACGTTTGAGGACGCGAATGCGTACTGTGCTGGCGTAGCACTTAAGTGCACCCCTGGTTATTATGCCTGATGATTCTTCTTGACGTTTTCCGACAACATTTTCATTGTAGTTGGCTAACTTACATCCTATTTGTTTGAAACTTTCCAGTTGACCACAGCACGGTCTGTGAGCTTCCGCAGTCTACAAGCTACCCTACAGGCAAAAGTGTTCCAGCAGGAAGACTAGAACAAAATATTCAACATTTATTATAATAATTGCTAAAACAATGAGCAACGATATTAAGCGATAATAACGTTGCCACACAGCATAGGCGTAAGGAGTGTGTGTGTGTGTGTGTGTGTTTTTATATCTACAATATTTTCTAGATATAAAACATCCCCTTTCATGATGATCCCCTCAATTTTAATTTAATATGCGGTTACGCCCTTGCGATACAGGTTGTGTTGGAGTTTGTTGGTGAACATTTTAATGATTTTTGGAGTAGGCTAGCCTGCATTGGCATGTTCATCTCCGGATCAAGCCTACCATAAGCCTAAGGGCTATCACATTTTCGTAACGGGGTTAAGGCAAGGTGCATTCTGTAATCAGTAAGTTCTCACTGACAACAAAGTGTTGGGGTTACCCTGTCACCATCATCAATATCCAATGTCGCTTCCATACCATTCTATATACACCGATCAGCCACAACATTAAAACCACTGACAGGTGAAGTGAATAACATTGATCATCTCCTTACAATGGGTGGGATATATTAGGCAGCAAGTGAACAGTCAGTTCTTGAAGTTGATGTGTTGGAAGCAGGAAAAATGGGCAAGCGTAAGGATCTGAGCGACTTTAACAAGAGCCAAATTGTGATGGCTAGACGACTGGGTCAGAGCATCTCCAAAACGGCAGATCTTGTGGGGTGTTCCAGGTATGCAGTGGTTAGTACCTACCAAAAGTGGTCCAAGGAAGGAGCCCAAGGCTCATTGATGCGCGTGGGGAGCGAAGGCTAGCTTGTCTGGTCCGATCCCACAGAAGAGCTACTGTAGCACAAATTGCTGAAAAAGTTAATGCTGGCTGTGATAGAAAGGTGTCACAACACACAGTGCATCGCAGCTTGCTGCGTATGGGGCTGCGTAGCCGCATACCGGTCAGAGTGCCCATGCTGACCCCTGTCCACCGCCGAAAGAGCCTACAATGGGCACGTGAGCGTCAGAACTGGACCATGGAGCAATGGATGAAGGTGGGCTGGTCTGATGAATCATGTTTTCTTTTGCATCATGTGGATGGCCAGGTGCGTGTGCGTCGTTTACCTGGGGAAGAGATGGCACCATGGGAAGAAGGTAAGCCAGCGAAGGCAGTGTGATGCTCTGGGCAATGTTCTGCTGGGAAACCTTGGGTCCTGGCATTCATGTGGATGTTACTTTGACACGTACCACCTACCTAAACATTGTTGCAGACCAAGTACACCCCTTCATGGCAAAGGCATTCCCTGATGGCAGTGGCCTCTTTCAGCAGGATAATGCGCCCTGCCACACTGTAAAAATTGTTCAGGAATGGTTTGAGGAACATGACAAAGAGTTCAAGGTGCTGACTTGGCCTCCAAATTCCCCAGATCTCAATCCGATCGAGCATCTGTGGGATGTGCTGACCAACAAGTCCGATCCATGGAGGCATCACCTCGCAACTTACAGGACTTAAAGGATCTGCTGCTAACGTCTTGGTGCCAGATACCACAGGACACCTTCAGATGTCTTGTGGAGTCCATGCCTCGACGGGTCAGAGCTGTTTTGGTGGCACGAGGGGGACCTACACAATATTAGGCAGGTGGTTTTAATGTTGTGGCTGATCGATGTATACAGTTAGGTCCGGAAATATTTGGACAGTGACACAATTTTCATAATTTTGGCCCTGTACGCTACCACAATGGATTTGAAATGAAATAATCGAGATGCAATTGAAGTGCAGACTTTAAGCTTTAATTTGAGGGTATTTACATCAAAATTGGAGGAAGGGTTTAGGAATTGCAACAATTTTAATACATAGACCCCCTCATTTCAAGGGACCTAAAGTAATTGGACAAATGAATATAATCATAAATAAAATGTTCATTCTTAATACTTTGTTGAGAATCCTTTGCAGGCGATGACTGCCTGAAGTCTGGAACCCATGGACATCACCAAACGCTGGGTTTCCTCCTTTGTGATGCTTTGCCAGGCCTTGACTGCAGCTGTCTTCAGTTGTTGTTTGTTTGCAGGTCTTTCTGCCTTAAGTCTTGTCTTAAGCAAGTGGAATGCATGCTCGATCGGATTGAGATCAGGTGATTGACTCGGCCATTGTAGAATATTCCACTTCTTTGCCTTGTAAAACTCCTGGGTTGCTTTCGCAGTATGTTTTGGGTCATTGTCCATCTGTACTGTGAAGCGCCGTCAAATCAACTTTGCTGAATTTGGCTGAATGTGAGCAGACAGAATGTTCCTATAGACTTCAGAATTCATGCGGCTGCTTCCGTCTTCTGTCATATCATCAATAAACACTAGTGACCCAGTGCCATTGGAAGCCATGCATGCCCATGCCATCACACTACCTCCACCATGTTTTACAGATGATGTGGTGTGCTTTGGATCATGAGCCGTTCCAAGCCTTCTCCATACTTTTCTTCCCATCATTCTGGTACAGGTTGATCTTAGTTTCATCTGTCCAAAGAATGCTGTTCCAGAACTGGGCTGGCTTTTCTAGATGTGTTTTGGCGAACTCTAATCTGGCCTTTCTATTCTTGAGGCTTATGAATGGTTTGCACCTTGTGGTGAACCCTCTGTATTTGCTCTCGTGAAGTCTTCTCTTTATGGTAGACTTGGATAATGATACGCCTACTTCCTGGAGAGTCTTCCTCACTTCACTAGATGTTGTGAAGGGGTTCTTCTTTACCATGGAAAGGATCCTGCGATCATCAACCGCTGTTGTCTTCCGTGGACGTCCGGGCCTTTTTGTGTTGCCGAGCTCACCAGTGCGTTCCTTTTTCTGTTGATCTGGCCACTCCTACTGTTTCTGCTATCTCTCTGATGGATTTCTTCTTTTTCGCAGCCTAAGGATGACCTGTTTCACTTGCATTGAGAGCTCCTTTGACCGCATGTTGTGGATTCGCAGCAACAGCTTCCAAAATGAAAATGCCACACCTGAAATCAACTCCAGACCTTTTACCTGCTTAATTGATGATGAAATAACGAGGGAATAGCCCACAACTGCTCATGAAACAGCTTTTGAGTCAATTGTCCAATTACTTTAGGTTCCTCGAAATGAGGGGTCTATGTATGAAAATTGTTGCAATTCCTAAACCCATCCTCCAATTTTGATGTAAATACCCTCAAATTAAAGCTGAAAGTCTGCACTTCAATTGCATCTCGATTATTTCATTTCAAATCTATTGTGGTAGCGTACAGGGCCAAAATTATGAAAATTGTGTCACTGTCCAAATATTTCCGGACCTAACTGTATATTTTAATTAGGTGGGCATCGAGTTTGGGAACTACTGCTAGGTGGCAGTAATGTTGTGCCGTTTTGGTCACACTGTATTGTAAATACTTTGAAAAAACGTAATAGTTTAAAAATGACGTTCAGTCAAGAGACGTTCAGGCAAACGGGTTTGGCTCAGAGTAGAGCTCTAAAGAAAACAGAAACAAGTCAGTGTGAAGGTTCTGAAAATTCAAAATTGAGTCAAACATGAACAACATGAAGCTGACTGAGCACAATTTAACTTGTGTACAAGCTTCCCATTACTACCCATTACTGAAATAGTTGTGGTGACAATAAAGTAAATTAAATGGTGACGATTTGGATGAGGCGAGTGAAAAACGAGGAGATTTCCCAACATTTATTATTGGTCCTTGCTGAACGGAGCACCGAAGCCAACGATTTGGGAAGGAAGAGAATGAACGACCTGGGCTGTGGAGGTGCGGCATCGCCAGCAGAATCAAACTAAATTACACACAACGCAAGCCTGATAGCTGTCTAGAGCAATGTCACATCATGATAATCAGCAGTTCCTCGTGGTGTAGCCTAGTGGTTATCACATTTGCCTAATGCGCTAAGGCCAGACAAATATAGCTATAACGGACCGACAGCCAATAGGATTGAGGCGTGTTTTTTGGGGGCTGCTTGTACACACCCTCTCTGACAGCCATCAGGAATATTGCTATTTAATTCAAATTTTCTCTTTGTTCTGGGTTAGATTCCCAGTCAGGGATGATTCATATATATGTATACATATTTAAATGATCTTAAATAGCATCGTCAGGTGCAACTTCAGGAATATAATGTGTACCTGGAAAACAACTTTATCCTCAATGATTGAGTATAGCTGCTCCCCCCTTAATAAATGCAGAAATGTCCCTTATAATTACTGTATAATTAGTTACACAAGTGTGGACACCCTCTCACCTTTTCTTAAGCGGCGGTTGCAATCTTCATAGAATGAAATTATATTTGACAGTCTAAATATGTCATCGATTTTAAAATCCAATACAAAGACTCGACCCCCTGTCTTTATGAGCCCAGTGCGGGCAGCTCAGGGATACGCTGTCAGGGGCAGTGGTGGTGTGCTTGGCAGATCTGAAATAGAGGCACAGAAGTATTTTTAACAACTAGGGCCCCACTGGGGCCACATATACTGAAAAATGTATGCATTCACTACTGTAAGTCGCTATGGATAAAAGCGTCTGCTAAATGGCATATATTATATTATGTATTATATATTATTACGCGGCATGGTGGTGCAGTGGATAGCACTGTCGCCTCACAGCAAGAAGGTCTCGGGTTCGAATCCTGGCCAGGGCCTTTCTGTGTGGAGTTTGCATGTTCTCCCCGTGTCCGTGTGGGTTTCCTCCGGGTACTCTGGTTTCCTCCCACAGTCCAAAGACATGCACGTTAGGTTAATTGGAGAGTCTAAATTGCCCTGTAGGTGTGAGTGTGTGAGTGAATGGTGTATGTACCCAGGTATGTACCCAGGCTGCCATTGTAAATAAGAACTTGTTCTTAATGGCTTGCCTGGTTAAATAAAGGTTAAATAAATTACAACAAAGCCTTGACCATTGAGAATGAACTTAAACCAAGTGTGTCACCATTGGTTTGTTAGACACAACATTAACGGTGAAGGTTATAGCATGTTCCCGTAGTGTAGTGGTTATCACGTTCATCTAGGATTGCCAACTGTCCCGTATTAGCCGGCACGTCCTGTTTTTGGGCCAAATTTGGCTCGTTCCTTTTCCCGTATAACAAAATACCATTCAGACATCAAAGTAGAATCCCATCATATTGTAACGGTGTAAATAAGTTCAGTAGTAATGGATGTTAGCGTAGCCACATCGTATGCTATGTAAGCTTAAGTTGTTGCCATTGTTATTGTTACGTCTCTCAAGATTCCTTGTGTGCCAGTTTCCCATCACCCACTGTGTGATTGAGTGGATTAGTGACTGTGTTTGTACGTCTAAGTGACCACCCGTGAGTTTCTCGTGTTCTTGGTTCTGCCATGCCTCTATAAGCTTTGTTGTAGTAAAGCTGGTAGTGCGATCATGGAAAAGCAAACTTTTCGGAGTCTTCCTTCAGCAGTCGCCGTTACAATATACAGCATGTGTTGATTTACATCCATACACACCTCGCCGCAATTCTGCCCCGTATTTGGATGATAGAAAGTTGGCAACCCTCTCACACAAAACCGGGCGGGAGCATGTGCCACCCGTTTTTGTTTTCGTAGAGCAGGTGACCCCACCAACACGGCTTCCCTAGAGATCGTCCCTGTTTTAAATTCGCCCAGGAGAGCAAGACCTCGTAGCTCATTTTGATATCAGTGCTCTTCACTGACTAAAAACCTTCTTATAGTTTAAACCTTTTCCCCTTCAGCATGGTTAATACATAATGTAGCTTGTCAATCAATCCCTGTAAATCAAACAGAGAAATGGATCTGCCATAATTCATTTAATTATTAAATAATCCATTCATTTAAATTATATTTTCTCCTGTTTTATTTGCAATAATGTGTGAGCTAGTAATGATGAGAGAAGGGATACACTTTTGAATTTAGTAAAAATGTATGATTAAATAAAATAGATATAATTTTTATAATACAATAACTTATACACATGGCTAGCTTTGTAAATTTGTGAAACTATGGCCAGTTTCTGACCTAACTAGCTGGCTGTCAAACTAGAGGACTCTTACATGGGAAAGACAAATTAAATGATACTGGAGCTTCTAAATAGGTTATAAAGTTATGTAAATTCATGACAATATATTGACATCCCCACTCATTTATTCTTTGAATGAGTGTTGTTGACATTAAGAAATGTAATATCACAAAAGTACCACATAGGGGCGCCCTAGACCAATGCATAGCAGCATGCTAGCTGGCATCAAGCATGGCAAGCCTGATCTGACCTTATTACTTAATTGTTTGGCAGATGTTTTTTTTCAGTGCAGTACATGAAGTGCATATCATGAGGTCTAGGGGCACTGGCATTCCTCTGTGATTCTGGGCTGTTTAAATTGAATTGGCATACACAGAATTGGAGACGTGAGCTCAAAGATGACCTCTGGGGGCAGTAGAGAGCTGAGAACTCAGCTGTGAGCCAGAAGCACTGACTCCAAGAACCCTTCTAGTGTTTCTGGTAGTATCTCCTCCCCCACAAACACACGCTCACTGTAAACACAACCGTGCACAGACTTGTGTGGTAGCGGAGATGGATTCCCTTCAGAATATTTCCTTGGATTAAACTCTGTTGTGTATACACACAGAATCCATGTGCAGGGGTTGGACAAATCCTGTGTCCTGTATCTCGAGTATTCAATGCAACTGACCTTCGTCACTCATAATTAGCAATTGAGAGGGGGTGGGGCTTCTGTGAGTGATGGCAGGTCAGCTGGTCTGCTAATCCCCTAAATGAGCTGTGTTGCCATGGCAGCATATTTACTGGCAGATGGCAGCACCAACAAGGACAACTGTTCCCGTGTCAGCACCGACATTGCTCTCAGTCCACATTGCTACTGTTCTTTAGTGACACAGTAATACAATTTAATCACTTCTGGCAAAAAATCTCCATTCTAAACCCATGGAGTATTTGTTCATTAAGACTAGAAAGAATGAGCCACTTGCCAGATTGAAGTGCTCTCGTATTCACTCCAACCTGCACGGTTAAATAAAATAAAACCATTACACGACTCTTTGGAGGATCTAGTAAGTGTGCGAGTCTCGTTCTTTCTAGTCTTCTATGCCACTTTGACTCGGCACCTCATGCTAAGACCTTTTGGGGAGTATGTTTATCGTGTTAGCATTCGATCATTAAAACACAGAGAGCAGTGAAGGGTGTTTATTTCGGGGTAGAGAGGTCCAGCTCCCTGATGGAAGAGGGCCGGAGGGCTTTCGTGAAAGTGGTCCAGTGCTGAGCCGTCCAGCTGGAGTTGCTGAATGATCTAGCCACAGATGGCCGAGCAAGAAGCCAGGAGCGATGACGTATCACTCATTCAGAAATAGTAAAACATCAAGGAAAATATCTATCCTGACAGTATTCACATACATCGAAAATGTTCAAATGAAAACGAGGACATTTCATAAATAATGCCAGTGATGCCATCTTTTTATGAGGGAGCAGCTCTTTTGCCCCCACACAAGCGGAGTAAAAGGAGGCACAAATGATTCTTCCTAAAATCCTCTGTCTCATCCTTTTTTACTTAACCTGAATTGCTTCAGTAAATATCCAGCTGTATAAATGGATTGTATAAAAAGAAATTATTAGTTCATAAGGACACCCTTGTTTAAAAAAAAAAAAAAAATTTGATCCTTGTTTGCAACGTGCTTGAAAGGTTTTTATTAGTTCAAAAGCTTGTTTAATGACAAAAGGCTTATAGAGCTTGAAAATGACAACTTGGGGATTTGTTTTTCACCCCTGAAATGCCTCAAGCCTCTGGAACCACTTCAGTGCCACCCAGACCCATGGCCACACTATTTCCCCGAGGGGCACTGGTAGGATGATCAGCTGGTGCATGGGTGAGACGTACCCAAACAATCCTAACCTCCCTAATCCTACCCTTCCCCTGGTGAGACAAAGACTTGAACCTGTGACTACCCGACACGGTATGTGCCCAGTGTGGGCTCTCTCTCCCCCTTTAAGTTGATAGTTTTCTTGCTCATGGGTGCATTAGCATCAAGGCTCTGGTACTCATGACCTCAAGTCAACAGTCCATTGCTCTAATGGCTACTTAACATTGTTTCCACATTAATAAGTGACTTTTTCCCCCATTGTTATTTAATTATGAATGAACCATTCATTATTTTATTTTTTTATAAAATGTTGTTTCTGACCTTTTCCCCCCAATTTGGTAGCTAATTATACCCTTTATTTCTTTCAATTTACCCTCCCCCATGAGCCCACTGCACGTCCTCGGAGGCAAGCCAGATTTTCCCATACAGGGACGCCTTTCGCACTTCTCCACTCACCCTCCTCCCTCCTTCTGAGGCGGTCAGCCAATTGCCGCGGCTCTCGGCCAGAGCCAGCTTTTGAACCGAGGCTGCAGTGGACAACTTGCATTCCGGGTGAATGCTTTGACCGTTACACCACCCGAGGCCCCTCAAACCAGTCATTATCTTATCTTGCTTAAATAAATGGAAAGTGCCCAAAGAGCGTGCCAAGAGTGGCAATGAGATGTTTCCATTATGAGATGGAAACATCTGTAAATAAAAAGGTAGTATGCACATTAATTAACAGAAAATGAAATGTGGAAAATGAATAACTTGATCATTCCATTTCCTACATTGGCAATTCATGTTATGTGTTGTTACACCTGCATTGAAAATGTGTTAATTTTTATTTTCACAATTCAACAGCATCTATGTGACAATCTACATGATCGTCTCGAGACAATGTCTCTGTACAGGAAACGCTTGCGCTGGCACATCATCAGATATTTATCCTGCTTTCATATTAATGTCAGACATTCGTCTTTCTGTAGTAAGTAGGGCAAGAACCTACGCAGTACACTGAGTCATAAGAAAGGCCCTTGGAAGAGGATGAGAGGCAGTTTCCCCTTGGAAATAATGTAATATATGCATTTTCAAGGAGACATTATGGTGTTCTAAAAGAAGCAGTGCACCGTAATATGAGAAGCTGTATTGCTTCTCACAAATGGACCTCATCTGACAGGCAAATGTAGTTACCAAGGCATTCCTACATCTCTCAGCAAGCACTGAATATTGCAATTCAGAAAAAATGTGTTGCAATTCTACATCACAAATTCATTCACTCATTTTCTTGCAGACTATAATTATTCTGCAAGAAAAACATGGCAAGATTATTATTGTTTTTTCATCTATTTTAATTTTTGTTTGCATTTGGTCTTGCATCAAAATTTAAGCTAACCTAAACTATATGTTAGATTCCTTTGTATCACTTTGCTGATCATCTTGGTACTTTTAGATTTATACAGTTTTTATTTGGCATTGAATAATATTAGTGGGATGTTTGCTAGGCAAGTAAAGAATAACTGATTTTAAAGTGTGCCAGCCTAAATAGGTAGCTAATGCCACACAGAGGTCATCTTTTGTTAAAATTAACTGGGGGAACCAGCAAAACTGCTGTCTTACCTCACTAGTTAGCTAATGGCATGGTATCAAGGCTATACTTGCTATATATAATAGGCATTGTAAGTCATAGGATTAATTATCCATATAGCCACTAGTTAGCAATGTATGTAACTACATGTAGCTAGTGGTTTGAGCTATCTTGCTTCCTAGGTCTGATTTCAAAATCCCAAACAATGTGATCCCATATGTCAACCAAAGAGGCTACCACCAAAAATAAATTAGTATGCAATGAAATGATGTTTAAACATACAGCAGTTTAAGATAACTATTTAGTAATGACCCAACTGCAAAAAATAGGTAATTGCTAGAACGTTTTGCTAATATTGATGTTTTTTCTTCCCGATAGCAATCCTTCTCCTATTGTAAACATTTTCTTCCTTTCTTTCTTTGTCTTTCTATCAGTCACTTTCTGACAGGTTTGTAGAGGGCTATGACAGTTGTCTACACACCAAATATGGCATTAATTTGACCTCATGGACATGCTATACCATTTGCTTTTGTGCAACATTTGTAATTGAACCTTCTTAACAAAGCGTCATAGACACTTGAAACTTGGTCCGCATATATCTCCTCATGTCGGTACATTCTCATGAAACAATGGGCCAATTTGTGTGAATGTTTGGTAAGCATAATCCTTTTTTCTGCTGAGATTTTCTGTACCTTCTATAGCCAGTTTTAACCAATCCAATTTAGAAATGAATGGTTAACAACATGCCCCATACTAACAGCATACCTTTAACTGCTGCCACCACAGGCCATTAAACCTGAACTGTCTCCACAGTGCCTTACAACTTTACTCTCACTGATTTCTTTATGAATGAATAAACCGTACGGTAAGAATGGCCACACTAACGGGTGGCACAGAGGGCAGTCTCATGTGGCAATGTTTAAGGGTAATTATGAAACCATTGAATTAATGACTAACTGTTAAGTGCTCATTTACAGTGGCTCGTGGTTTTCTCATGCAAATAACTGTTGCAATATTACATGAAACCTGTTTGATTAGATTGTGCAAGGAGAGAATGGGAGTGCACTCATTTTACATTACATTTACATTTTAGGCATTTAGCAGACGCTCTTATCCAGAGCGACTTACACAGTTCACATTTTCTTTACATACAATCCATTTATACAGCTGGATATTTTGCTGAAACAATTCAGGTTAAGTACCTTGCTCAAGGGTACAACAGCAGTGTCCCCACCTGGGAATCGAACCTGAAACCTTTGCGTTACAAGCCCAGTTCCTTAACCATTCTGCTAACACTGCTGTTATTATTATGCTAACACTCATACTGCTAGTTAATATAATATACTACATGAAATGCTCTCTCATATTAAAACGTTACACATTGTATTCCCCTTTAATTATTGTTATTGCAGCTGTCTCAGATTTTGAAGTGCATTACAGTGCTCCCCCCTTCCTGAATGTACACATTTGCTGGTATTGTTGGCTTCAGAAATTCTCTCTCTGAAACGTGTCTTCCTTGCCCTCATTTAAAACACCTTGCTGAAGGCAGCTCTTCCCCGCATTTTTTAATTTTGGAGGGATTCGCCTCCCGTATTTGTCCGAGCCAAAGAGTAATGAGGCTAATCTGAGATTAATCCTCACTTTTTTAACGCTGGATTTCAGAGAATTTCTGGAATCTCTTTTGGGTCGCTAATCCTGCCGGAAGAGCTGCCTCCATTAACAGATGAATTAGCTCCAGACCCAAGTGTCCTGCACACGCTCTCTCTCTGTTCTTCTTCACCAGATGGAATACTCATAATTTAAGATTCCGTAACCATGGCAACCGCAACCTGCACCAGGCAACCAACGCCGCAGATGATTGGAGAGCATTGAGGCTTAAGGAGCCTGTCAGCTTCAACTGGGATTTGAATTAATCCAAACTATTGTTCATCTCCCATTGTAAAAATCCTTTGCATCGAGCGGGAAAGACATTTTTAGATGTGTGTAGGATGGTAGAAATATAATAATAATGTTTCGCATGTGATTCATAGCCCTTTTTCTCTTGAAAATGTGTGTTCCATTGAGCAGTTAAAAACTAAGGGAAATTCAATTGGAAATTCGCACGGCTGTGAATGGCTGTGTTCGAGATTTTTTTTCTCAGCAGCGTCTATTCATTACTGGATCCATATGGTGAGAAAGATGAGAAATCCTTCATTTGGTGTCTTAGAAAATTATGAAAAAATGTAAACCGTTTACAAGATGACATAGAATATGCACATATCTCACTATACATGATGAAACGGAATAAGCACTCACTACTTGTTTTTTTGGGGGGGAAAGAGATCGCGTGAAGTCTCAGCACCGGGCATTCAAGACCCCATAGAAGGTAATAGTGTACAGTGTGAAAGGCAGACAAGGGCCTATATTTAGACAAGCGAAGACATGGACTTCAGCATTTACACACATCCAGGCTGGATGGCGATTATTCTTAAGTCCTTATAATGCTGACAATGGTGTTTCTCTTAGCACTTAAAACTCCTCATCAGTAGAACAATAACATCAAACAGCCTCAAGGACACCACACTGTACTAGCTGCTTCATACTTGCTTAACTCTTAATTTTGTGACACTACGCTCATTGCTACACATTCAAGGCTACCACTCACTCGTTGCTTTGACAAGCAGAAATGCCCTCTTCTCTGGGGGCTATTCCAGTCAAAGCCTCAGTTTAGCTTAGCTTAGCAAAGATGAATGCGTTTATACCGCTAACGTGGCTTGTTTTACCATCTTACACGGTTTTGATCACAGAGGTAACAGTTTTGCCTTTAATGCGTAACCAGGGACGTTTAGAAAGAGCGTGAGGGCGGGCGAACTGACCCCGGTGTTTACGCTGCCTCGGATCAAAAGGGATAGGGGTCCTGCATCATTGATTGCAGGGGGGACTGGCTGTTTGAAGGTTCACGGGGTGAGCCTTTTAATGAAGAGAGACTCTTAATTAAGAGAAAAGCTGGCCCTCGCGGGGGAATCGTAATCAAGCAGCTTCATCGCTGAGGAACTTGGTGCAGCCCGGAGCAGAGAAGACCCACATTCTGCTAATAGAAGGCTAATGCACACAGAATGAATTATTCATCTGATAGTGTGCAGCTCCCCCTCTGAACGGCACAGAAGCACATTCCCGGCCAGCCTTATTGCCGTTATTAATCTACAGCGCCCATTACAATCTGTAACCACAGACACAACCACTCCACCTCCCAACTCCCGCTGCAAACATCAGTCACAAACATAAACGCTCGCACACATACACCCACAGGGCGTGTATAGACGCAAACACGTCCCTGGACGAATACTAACTCTGGAACTACTATTGAGACATATTGCTTCTGTTTCTTACACTGGAACTTCCCCAAGAAGCAGAGAGTGAGGGAGAGAGAGAGAGAGAGAGAGAGAGAGAGAGAGAGAGAGAGAGAGAGAGAGAGAGAGAGAGGGGAGAGTGAGAGAGAGAGAGAGAGAGAGAGAGAGAGAGAGAGAGAGAGAGAGAGAGAGAGAGAGGAGGAGATGGAGGAGCTAAAGGTTTTCACCTTTGAGACACACCGATAATTAGTGCTCAGATTCCCCTGGGCAGTGTGTTGCCTGGGAGAATTGGAGGTGTGCGTGTAAGCTGCAGGAGTGTAAAGGTAGGAGGAATGCTGTACACCACAGAGAGGGGGCAGATGGCTCAATATAACATAATATAATATACACCATTTAGCAGACGCTTTTATGCAAAGCAACTTACAGCATTGAATGCATTCATTTTTCAGTATATGCGGTCCCAGTGGGAATTGAACCCACAACCTAAGTGTTGCCAACACCATGCTACTACCTACTGTTGCATGCAGTCTCTGGAAGGGTGTTGCATGAAGGCTGTGTTCAAGCTCCTTCTGTCTAATCTTATTGTTTAATGTAATGAATGTTTTTTCCCCAAACTCAGCAGTCTAACAGCAAAAGCCACAAGCCTGCGGCTAGCAGCAGATTAATGCAGTACCGTCTTTTAGTCAATATCACGGCTCTTCCTGCAGGAAGTTCACAGAAGGGTGATGCTGCCTCATTGTCTCTGACTGTTATCACTGCTACTACGCTACAGCTGCAAACAAATGCTGTGACCACACTCACAAACACCACAGCTGCACCCTCAAATTCTCCAGCTATACTCACACATGGCAGATACACCCACAAGCCAATCAAATGCTGTTGCTGGACCTCAAACACTAAAGACGCCCTCAACTTCTTCAAATACACCTTCAAACATGGCCACGTGCGAAGTCATCAGACCTCCACCAACACAGTGCAGCTGAAGAGGTGGATTGTGGGAGTTGAGTTGTGGGCTCCCCCAGCAATGGCACTGGATGTCTAGAAAGTTCCACAGAGCCTGCGCTATCCAGACTCAGCAGCCATTGCGGCTGTGACCAGAGTTTATTCGATTTATTCGATTTATTATCCCCTCTCAGTAGAGGTGTGGGTGATAAGACCCTCACTGTGTACAATCAACCCCCTACAATCCATCAGCAGAGTCCACTCCACTAATCTGAGAGCGCCCCCCCCTCCCCCAATCCCCCGAGTCTAGAGGATTGAAGCTCTTTCCTGCGAACGATGCACGTTAGTCCACTTGTTGGTGTCCATGACAACGCTCTAACTGCAGCAGGTGCCTCTTTGCCTGATTGCGCGTCCTTGCCCTTCCCTGCTGGTGAGTGTAAGACACAGTGCCAAGCAAAGCGTTTTAAATCATAAACAAATACTGCCTTGAGGGAGAGAGAGGGTGAGTCTGACGCTGAGTCAGCCCAATACATTCAAAGCAACACAGCGATTTTGTGGTCAGCCAACCATTTCTTGCTTGATTTTGAGGTAAGCTTGGGATCATTGTCTTGCTGAAAGATCCTGGCCAATCAGCGTGCTGCATCCTTTCCTTTACCAGGCAGGTTTACATTGTTTCAGTGGTTGTAAATGTCTTAATTATTGATCTAATAGTGGAGAGTGGCATCTTTAGTTTTTTATTTATTTGTTTGTAACCATCTCCTGGCTTGTGAAGGTTAACAACACTTTGTCTTGTTTTGAGTTATGTGCCTTTACCCATAATGAAGGATAAAAAATGGAATTTATGTGTGTGCTACCTCTTTTTATACCCCAGTGAAAGAGGAAGCCATGGGAGCCACAATACAGTTTCAAATAATTGAGCATACAATATAGCTCATTACCTGTATTATCTATTTTATACAGTCTTCTTTACTCATCTTTATCAAGGGTGTGAATCATTTTGGCGGGCACTGTATATAGACATTAAATAGCCACATACTGTATATATACCCACAGTTTGATACTCACAGAGATTGCGGGAGAAAGAGAGAGAGAGCATGTGTGTGTATGTACTTGTGTGTAAATGTATGTACCCGTGTGCACTGTTTGTGTGTACATGTGTGTGCATGTGTATGTATTTAGCTATGCCCTTCCCCTTTCCCCTCCTCCCCCACTCCTCTGATCTTTGCCTGGCTCCCTGCAGTTCTCCGTACAGCACCTACACAGCAGGGAACATATGTCTCAAAGACATTTTTCCTTTAAAAGGATGATGGCAAAAGTTATTTTTGGCAATGTGATTCTCTGAATGCTGAGAGTAGGAAGAGAGGTAGACCGATTGGTAGCATGCACCTACACATGCATTACTAGTCAGACCCAACAGATATGCCCGTAAGCACAGGTCAGATGACACTGGGAGAGGTGGTCCTGTCAGAGATTGTCCTGTCTTTCAGTAACAACGAGACACCAGACCCATTATACTTTACAGCAACAATGTACAAAGTTCTGCCCTAGCCATTGGTGATCTGAAAGTTCTACCAGCAGAATTCCTCCCTCAACTTAAATGTCAAACTCCTTAATTCGGCAAGAGGGTCATAGCTGAACAAAGAAAGGAGATATAGTCGAATGCATATTCATGCTGGTGATGAAAAATAATATATAATATATGCCATTTAGCAGACGCTTTTATCCAAAGCGACTTACAGTAGTGAGTGCATACATTTTCCAGTATATGTGGTCCCAGTGGGAATTGAACCCACAGCCTAAGCGTTTCCAATGCCGTGCTCTACCCACTGAGCCACACAGAACCACACGACAGTCTCTGGCCCTGCCAGACATTCTCTCAAGTCTGTGGTCAGGCTGTGGTTAGTGGGTGGCCACGCTGCTGTCGGTGTAGAGATCCCAGTCCTCTGACTGCACTTACATTCTGTCTGGGATTTTTCCGCAATTCCCCAGTAAGCCAGGGATGTGAAAGAAACCAGACAAGCCCTTGTCTTCAACAAATGTCACAACTGGGTTTATGGGCAGATAAGGTATCATCAGCACCTATCAAAACCAGGTTAATGGGCCGATATGATCAGCACATGAAATGAGCAGGTTTATGGGCAGATATGTTCAGCACATGTAATGAGCAGGTTTATGGATAGATATGATCTGCACATGTCATAACTGGGCTTGGG
Organism: Aldrovandia affinis; assembly: GCA_029706075.1. Lineage (NCBI taxonomy): Eukaryota > Metazoa > Chordata > Actinopteri > Notacanthiformes > Halosauridae > Aldrovandia > Aldrovandia affinis. The sequence continues at coordinate 2,416,873 of JAINUG010000099.1, read as the reverse complement.
AAGACAAACTGTCTGGGAAGACAAGCCCTTGTCTTCAACAAATCATCAGTGTATGTCACGCCTGGGTTTATGGGCAGATAAAGTATCATCTGCACCTATCAAAACCAGGTTTACGGGCAGACATCATATATATTTATGGGCACATATCGAACAGTGAAGACAGCAGCCAGGCGGGGAGGAAGTGTGAAATGGGTTTCCGTGGTTTGATTGGTGAGCTTGTGTGTCTGTCTGCACCCAGGCCTCGTCAGAGAGACCAATCAGAGTCACAGTGCAGCGGATAGGGGTGTGCGGGTCTCTGCAGTCTGTTTAGCGAAGAGGACAATTCCCTCTCTTCAGATCATACGTGATTGTTACATTGGAACACTCTCTTCTCAAGGTGCATGAGGCATGCTAGATGAAGGTCTTGCTTCTTTATACCATGAAACAGCACACACTTGAATTGTGATTTAATTTTTTTTTATGGATCTCACTCTGAATCATCTTAAAATGTGACAGCATGGGTGTGATGTACATTTGTCTGGGTGTGGTATGCATTAGGTTGGGTATTGTGCACATTTGTCTGGGTGTGGTAAGAATCAGGTTGTGTGTGGTGCACATTTGGCTGGGTGTGGTAAGAATCTGGTTGGGTGTGGTAAGGACCAGGCTAGGTAAGGTACATGTTTAAGAGACAGTAATGTGGTAAATAAACGTCAAGCTGGAAAACGGTGACAAAACATAGGTAAACGATAGTGATCATATTAGCATTCACACAGTGCCTAACAATTACGCTTAAGATGCACTCTGAGATCTTACCAGAAATATGCAAGGCGACCAATGGGCATCACCCACGATGCACGTCACGCCAGCACATATGAGCAGTGAACCCGGTAAGCTTGGTTCATTCGTCAGGCAACACGGGACGAATTGAAGTTCTCACAGCAATGTCACGTGACCTTAAAATACAGTGGGAGCTGCGGTGCTGGCAGGCAGTGTGGTATAATGGTTAGGGAACTGGGCTTGGAACATTAAGGTTGCTGGTTCAATCCCCAGGTGGGACACTGCCGTTGTACCCTTGAGCAAGGTACTTAACCTGAATTGCTTCAGTAAAATATCCAGCTGTATAAATGGATTGTAAAGAAATGTAAAACTGTAAGTCGCTCTGGATAAGAGCGTCTGCTAAATGCCTGTAATGTAATGTAATGTGCTGCAGAGACTGGAGCCTGGAGAAATGGCGGTGACACACGTCACAAGCTGTGAAAGAGGAGGCTACAAGGGCGGCACAAAGCTGATGCCCCCTCTGTGAGCGAGCCCTCGTAGGCAGTGCGACAGATCAGACAGGGGGAACGAGCAGGAGAGAGGGAGAGAAAGAGAGGTGAGCTGAGAGTGGGAGAGAGAGACGGAGAGTTATTAGGGTTTCAGGCGCAGTGGGGAGATTATTGTCTCTGTATGTTTTTTTTCTTTTCTTTTTTAAACCATTTTTGTTTCTCCATTGCGCAAATGATCAGGTCCGAATGAAACTCGCCATCGTCATCAGCTGTACTTTATAGAGTGGTCTCTGCCGTGCCCAGTCCACAGTGGAAGATGTTCACTTTTGAAATTCAGCGTACACGCTCTCCACGTGCGATTAAATCGCTAAAGATTAGACGTAATGTCATTATGCATGGCGTCTCTTTCCTGTGCCATTAAAGCATTTCACATGCATTTTGGGCATTGTTCATTAGGCGAAAGAGCACAGGGGCTTGAATTATATTATTATAAAGGTCACAGTATCACTAAATTGAGAAGAAATTGTTGCTGTGTGGGAAATATAATTGCACATTAACATTAAGCCTTTTCTCTAAAAAAAGGGCCATTGCAGTGCCCTTGTATTTAGCATATAGGTTGATTATCTGACTTAAGACTTGTGGGTTAGATACTATAGTGGCCATAATTCATAGGATGAATACACTAGTGTGGTGATCACCATTTTTCTTGATCTGGCATTCACATAGCCTTCAGATCTTGCAAAAATATTCACAATGGGACACCACTGCACCACAGGTGGCAATTTCCTGTGTCACATGCCTTGGTTTGATACATAGCGTTTCAGTGCATTTTAGTTGATTCAAATCAATTTCTCCTGATCTGCTACGTAAACAGTTTTAAAACATTTCCAGAGGGTCCTCAGTGTGACATCCCTGTTATGTACGTATTGAAATATGATCATATAATTTGGCCTTATACTGCATACAGCAAATATGCGTGCATGTGCACAAAAGCCATCTCTGCAGATCTGTGACTGGCGACGTGATCAAATTTAGAGGTAGGTTCAGAATGTGATAATCTTTAATGTATACCGTTTGTAATATGTTGGATCATATTTGATCACACTTGGTGCCCATATTTTGCTATTCCTCTTACTGTTTCACAGTGTATCATGGTGAAAACAGGTTTGTATGAATATTTCGATTTTTGTTGTTCTGCCACTCACGTATGGCATCCATATCGCATATAGCAAATGCATGCTACACTGATTGAATACACTGATCTACATTTGTCTCTATTTTTATCATACAGGCTTCAGATCTTGCATATACTATATGTTCATATTTTGACATCCCTTTGAAATGGCAATTCAAATGTGCTCTCTCACATGGTGTGGAAACAATATTGCACAAAGACGCTGCAATGTGCGTGAAAAGCGCATCCTCTGATCTGTGCCTTACATAATCCCCTTATGATGCGGCTAGGTGACACACATAGAAATACTGGCAAAAAGGCACTCTGGCAAAAGCACACTGACAGAGAGAGGGAGAGAGCGAGCCAAAGAAAAGAGAAAGAGAGCGAGTGGGGGGGTGGGAGTGGGTGGCTGGAAGAGAGAAAAAGTTAAACTGACGAGAGGGATATCATCCAAATGAAAGTCTTACGAAAAAGTACCTTTAAGCTTCAGAGGTCATTCACACACATACACAAACACAAACACAAACACACACACGTGTTTATATTTATAAAAACCATCCACATTACTATAGGTCCTCTCATATTTTCCGAATCGCTCTCTCTCTCTGTCTCTCTCTCTTTCTCTCTCCCATAGTGGAAAAAATCTGACCTCCTCCTCCTCTGTTACCATGACAAAATGCCCTCACCCCTGGCCTCCAGCCGTCAGGCCACAGAGCAGGACATCAGACACAGCGGTGAGCAGCAGCCTCGGCGAGGTGTGCACTGCGCTGTGCTCACTGCTATTCTCTGCCCTCTCCTCTCTTTTCTCTCTCTCGCTTTCACACCTCCCACCACATTCTCCATCTGTTTTCTCTGGCCCATCCCTTTTTCCTCTCTGTCTTTCTCCTGCCCCAAACCCCTTCTTCTCTTTCATGCTCATCGGCCTATGTGTTATTTGAGGTGAGAATCGCAGGTGGTGTATCATTGCATTACAGGCATTTAGCAGATGCTCTTATCCAGAGCGACTTACACAATTTACATTTCTTTACATACAATCCATTCATACAGCTGGATACTTTACTGAAGCAATTCAGGTAAAGTACCTTGCTCAAGGGTACAACGGCAGTGCACCACCTGGGATTGAACCTGCAACCTTTGCGTTACAAGCCCAGCTCCCTAACCATTATGCTAACATTGCCGCCACACACAGACAGACGCACGCAGGTAGATGCGTGCGAACGCGCACAGGTAGATGCGTGCGAACGTGCACAGGTAGATGTATCGCACCTGTAGAGTGAGAGTTGACTGCAGACATTTAGCAGTACAATTTAGCAGTTGCCCCTTATCGTCAGGCTTGGAGATGAAATAGGCCTTTGCCAGCGCACGGAACTCAGTTGCGGTCTCCCAGTGATGTAACAGTCACGTCAACAGCCGCATAGAGGCATTAGGGGCCGTTCAATAGTTGGGCAAGCTGTTCCAAGTCCCAACAGGCCAGGCACACACATGCTCCCACCCAGGAAGAGGCTTAACCACCCCCTCAGCACGCATAAAAACAAAACAAATCATTTCCCATAGCTTCATGAATGACAGTCCGCTTGTGGGTGTCTGAAATCGTTAGTCTGTTAATTGGCCTCAATCTCTCGCTGATGTGTCGGTATTGATCTGGACAGAGAGAGGCCCATCGCCCAGCGTCGCCTCCAGCCCTCTTCCTGCAGCAGTGCTGTGAGGTCACATGCTGGAAAACAAAGCACTGTTATAAAGATAAAGAGTGATTTAGCCCTGCATTACCCTGCTCTTCCCCTGTTTGTCCTCTGGGGGCACATTGGGCACTTCCAGTGCATCATGGGAAAGCTGTTTGGTGGACTCAGGCCTAGGACAGTCTGATATATAATCAATATATCAACTAATACTTTATCCTAAGCCTAACTCCAAACCCAAAACTAAAACGAACCCCAAACCCCAACGATAACCTGTATTCTGCCCCAACAAAACAATCATCTAACCACAAGTTAACCATGACCTAACCCCTCAACCCAATGTAGCTATGACCTTCATTGACTTTGCTCAGCTGTGTTGGTTGGTGTTGTTTAGGGAACATTTATTTTAACTCTAGGTGAGTTATTTTGGTACGTTGTGTTCAGCATTCATAGTGTACAATCCCTCACAATGAGTTCAACAATACATCTCCTTCACACAAACATTGACTCTATTACTGTGTCCCTCACACAAACATTGACTCTATCACTGTGTGTCCCTCACACAAACATTGACTCTATCACTGTGTGTCCTTTGCACAAGCATTGACTCCATCATTGTGTGTCCTTCACATAAACTGATTTCCACTGTCTCGGGCCATTTATAATAAAAGAACAGTATCATGATTCCAAAATCGGTCCTTTTGTGATGGACACAAAGGCACAAGTGGGTCCCTAACCTAACCCTAACCCGGCCCGTTCCTAGAGCCCTTTGTGTGCTGATGGGCCCATTCTGACATTCTGCACTCCTTGCAGCCAGGATACCTCCAGTGAAGCACACTGGCTGCAGGCAATGAAAGGGAGAATGGAGCAGTGGTCCCCATTAACCCCCACCCCCTGCCCTCTGTAGACCGAGGATGTGAGCAGCAGCAACTCAGTACATACTCATTTTTATGCATTTAGCAGACGCTCTTATCCAGAGCGACTTACAAGATGTGCATTTATACATGGTAGGATCAATCATTGTTTGCGCAAGAGATTACATTACATTACATTACATTACAGGCATTTAGCAGATGCTCTTATCCAGAGCGACTTACAGTTTACATTTCTTTACATACAATCTATTTATACAGCTGGATATTAACTGAAACAATTCAGGTTAAGTATCTTGCTCAAGGGTACAACGGCAGTGTCCCACCTGGGGATTGAACCTGCAACCTTAACGTTGCAAACCCAGTTCCCTAACCCTAAGTGGTTTTTTTTATACAGTATTAAACATCAATACAAAATACAGTATTAAACATGTAAACAGTGGTGATGACAATGAGTTAATATACAGAATCAGTGGTAGTGGAGTCTGGAGAGGTGTGTTTTTAGTTTCTTGCAGAAGATGGCCAGTGATTCCACAGTCGATTATAGAAGATCATTCCATCACTGAGGGGTCAGGACAGAGAAGAGGCGAGACCGTGAGGAGCGGCTGCCTGGGGCCCAGAGGGATGGGACAGTCAGTTTGCCGGAGGAGGCAGAGCGGAGGGGTCTGCCTGGGGTGTAGGGTGTGATGAGTGTCTGAAGGTAGGAGGGAGTGTTTCACTTAGCAGCTTGATAAGCCAGCACCAGTGAGTTAAACTTGATACGTGCTGCAATAGCTGGTCATTCAGGGTCACTCCAGGCTCCTGGCAGACTGGGACGGAGACACTGTGGAGCCTTCCACGGTTATTGAAGCATCAATCATCGGGGAGCTCGTTGCTGGGAGGAAGAACAGCTCTGTCTTTCCCAGGTTCAGCTTCAGGTGGTGGGTGGACATTAAAGCTGAGATGTCTGTCAGGGATGCAGAGATACGCGCTGGGACCTGGGTTTCAGAAGGGGAGTAGAGAAAGAGGTGAGTGTCATCAGCATAGCATTAATATGAAAAACCATGAGCAGAGCTGACAGAACCAAGTTACTTGGCATACAGGGAGAATAGGAGGAGGCCTAGCACCGAGCCCTGCGGGACTCTGGTAGAGAGGGTGTGGGGAGAGGAGAGGGATCCTCTCCAGGCCACCTGGTAGAATCGGTCAGCCAGGTACTCTTGGCTGTGTCCAGACTACACACACCTATACTCACAGTATGCACAACTATTGACTTTGTTGCAATGCTTGGACGTTTTACATAGAAGAATTTAAATGTATAGCTGAATGTTTTCATACAGATGAGATGGGTGAAGAGACAGAGAGGCTAACTCCACTGAATTCTGACTGTTGTGAATGATGCACTAAATACTACCACGCCTGATAATGACCAGACTTCCATTCTTCCTTCATTTGCCATTGCATGTCTGCTGTGTGTCCTGTACAGCACTGCTGGCACATTTACATTTAAGCATTTAGCAGACTCTCTTATCCAGAGCGACTTACAAGATGTGCATTAATACATGGTAGGAACAATCATAGTTTGCGCAAGAGATCAGTGCAGTAATACAGTGATAGGCAACGTTGCAGGCATCTGCATACCATACCTGTAACACTGGGAAGGAAAAGGTTAGTAAAATTATTTATTTAAAAAAAATGAGGAGTAAGCAGGGATACATATACAAGAAGTATTGAGCAAGCAGATCGCAAGTGATTCCGCGGTCCTGACCGATTGTGGAAGGTCGTTCCACCATGAGGGGTCAACAGTGGTAAATAGTGCACATCGTGTAAGAGATCTGCTAAGAGATCCTTTGGATTTAAAATGCCAGAAAACCTCTAAGCAGCCATGCCTCCTGAACGCACACCTGCTTCAAACGCAGAGCTTGTTAACACGCCCCGTCCTGGCCTGGCGCTGAAACCCGAGGGAGAGACGCAGTGTTAACCACTTATTAGAATGGGAAGACAATGACTCCCCGGAGGCAGGGTGGGCCGGGGCAGAGCGCGACGCGTTAAGCGCCCCGGCTGGAGCCTCTGAACGGGGGGGTGATGATGTCATGCGCTGGGCGGAGCCGGGTGCAGGAGTGATTGATGGGTGTGATGCCCCAGACAGACACTTGCTGTGGGTCTGGCACACAAACAGTTGGGGGGGAGCTGACAGGGAGAACAAAGGTGCAGAAAACAACAGAACTGTGTTCTCTCATCCCTGAGAGTGTTTCCACCCCATCGCTCACTCAGAGGTTGTGTGCTACGGGCAGTAGGCTACAGGACTGACTAAGATATGCCGTTTAACAGATACTGACTCTCGCAGGCACATGATGGCCCTTTGTGACAGACACAAATTCCAGTTTTAACAGACCAGTTTTAACTGTGGAATCTGGGTCTGGGGGAGGGGGGGGGCTGTGCTGGAATCAGTGTGGGAAGGAGGGGGTGAGGGCAGCAGTGGGAAGGAGGGGGTGGGGGGCAGCAGTGGGAAATAACAATCTCTGTCAGTTACCGATGTAGATCAGGAACACTGATACTCACACACGTGCACACGGACATACTCATGCACGCAAAAGCACACACACACACACACGCACACACGTGCACAAACATGAGCACATGCGCACACACGCTCACAATTACACACGCACACACACAGGTTTGTCTTCCATCCTCCTGTCTGTTTATTTATGGATGTGGAAGTGGCAGGATGGAGGGTGTGGTGCTGGCAGGGATGAAGTCAGCAGAGACGGTGAGGAGCAGGAACGGGAGGCTGTCTCTGAAAGCAGGTCACACCCCTGTGAGAGGATCCTGCCCTGTGGAGCGTGTGCCTGTGAGGTTCCACCCCCTCTCCCCCTCCTCCACCCCCGGACCTGTCCATGGTGCTGAAATCCTCTGTGACAGAGCTGCTGAGAGAGAGAGAGAGAGAGAGAGAGAGGCAGAGAGAGAGAGAGAGAGAGAGAGAGAGAGAGAGAGAGAGAGAGAGAGAGAGAGAGAGAGAGAGAGAGAGAGAGAGAGAGAGAGAGAGAGAGGCAGAGAGAGAGAGAGAGAGAGAGAGAGAGAGAGAGAGAGAGAAGAGAGAGAGAGAGAGAGAGAGAGAGAGAGAGAGAGAGAGAGGCAGAGAGAGAGAGAGAGAGAGAGAGAGAGAGAGAGAGAGAGAGAGAGAGAGAGAGAGAGAGAGAGAGCAGAGAGAGAGAGAGAGAGAGAGAGAGAGAGAGAGAGAGAGAGAGAGAGAGAGAGAGAGAGAGAGAGAGGCAGAGAGAGAGAGAGAGGGAGGCAGAGAGCTAGAGAAACACAGAGAGGGAGAGAGAGAGAGCGAGCAGAAAGGATGAAATTCACAGAGAAGACAGCAGGCTCCCTCTTTGTCTGCTGATTTACAGTGCACAATCTGTGATTAATCTGCAGCGGCCGGGAAACGCCGGGGACGCTGCAGAGGAGCCGTCTCTTCCGAGCAGCAGCGCTCTGCGAGGACACGCCATACCGGGGGGAGCGGCGGTGCCAGGAGCAGCGCGGCGAGGATCAGGAGTACCTCGGCGAAGGAGCAGGAGCGACACGGTGAGGAGCAGGAGCAGGAACAACACGGTGAGGAGCAGGAGCAGGGCAGGAGCAGGGGCAGCGACGAAGAGGAGCAGCTCGGCGAGGAGCAGGGGCAGGATGTGTTTGTCCATGTGGGGCGGCTGCTGTGCCACTCCTGCTTCCTGCCTGTAGACGGGCATGTGCAGATGAGGAGGGGGCTGGTGCGTGGGGGGGGCGTCGCTCACAGCTCGGTGGAGAAGGAGCTTCCGTCTCGTCCGCCACACCGGCGATCCCCACACCTGGGAGGCCCTGCCAGGGACGAGGAGGAGCTCGGCGAAACTCGGTGAAACAAAGATGGCTAACGGCCCCCGCGCGGCGCCGCGGGATTTCCAGGAGATGCTCTTCACCCCCAAGAAAGGCGCTCTCCGCCGTGAGGCGTCGCCTGACCTGTGAGCTCACCTCTTGACCCGTTCCTTATGGTGCTCAGACATTGGGGCCACCTGCACGCT
>JAINUG010000099.1:2355385-2402885 GCA_029706075.1 Aldrovandia affinis | reverse complement strand
TGGAGGGGATGAGGGGCTTAATGGGCCGTGATCTCAGTGTGGGACATTGTGCTATGTTCACTCCGTTTACATGCTTCTCAGATACCCCATTGGCCACAATTACCCTAGCAACTACTCTGGCAACAGAGCCACGGTTTCTATATCCTGGGCCCAGTGCCAGATCCTCAGATGGTATGGTTTTGGGTTGAAAGTAATCTGCGCTTGAAATTTGTGAATTCACGAGAAACTATTTTTCCACTTTATTAAATCAAGCGAACGAGTAAACAAACAAAGATGATTAAGGTGGTTTGAGTTCTCAAGGTCAGCTGGGAACGAAACTGCCCCTCCTTTCCTTTCAGAATCTCATTTCTTTCTTCTCCTCTTTCTCTTTCCATCTCTCTTCCCACTTCCCTTCCCCGTAATCGATATAACGCCGAGAGCCCTTGCGCTGTGCCCTCACACGTGAATTTCCCAGCGCTGTCCTTATGGGTCTAATCATGAGAGTGAAAGAATGGATTGATTTCCTTTAGAAAAGACTTACAGTGTCTGCCTTTGAATCAAAGCCCACTGAAACCTGACCCTTATTTTCCAGGAACCTGCTATCATCCCTCATTAACCCCACTCTTCCAATACTCACCCGTCCCTTTGTCCTGGTTAACCGCGCTCCTTGTCCTGTGCTAACCCCCTCTGTCCTTATTAACCCCACTCTTCATTTAACCCCACTCTCTGATGAGTGCTCTGCCTGTCAGCACGCTCAAACACACAGCTCTCCCTCTGCTGTAAGAGCGCACACACAATAAAAACACATAAGAGGACGACAAAAGATGACGAGGACAGGAAACTTGGGAATTGGGAAAGGTCAACGTGACATGCCCGTTAGACTGGAAGACTTAATCAGCAGGTTGTAGTGTCAAATTGTTTGGGACGCCATTGCTGTTGCACACCTGAGGAAAGCAGCTTACTACAAATTGCTTCAGTAAATATCCAGCTTCATAGAGTAAATATGTATGTTTATAATGGATTTCACTTTATCTATTCATGGATAAAGGCACCAGCTATGTGAAGAAACACTGTAGAAAGGTATATGTCACAATAGGTGTTTATATTGGGAATGCTAGTAACGTGTTATTAAAACATACTGTAGTGTTACAGTTTGTGGGTCTTAGTCAGTGGGTCGAGTGACATGGGAACTTGGCTCCCCCACCCACACACACACACACACACACACACACACACACACACACACACACACACCCACACACACACACACACACACACACACACCCACACACCCACATACACACACACACACACACACAGGTGTAGGAGAGCTCAGGTGGTGTGGGATAGAGCCTCAAGTAGATGCACAGGTGCGGAACCTCACAGTGTGTGCCAGACATTAGCCTGATTTAGAGAAACACAAACAGGAGTAGAGACGTAGTGTAGACTGTGCAGAGCAGATTCACTGAGCATAAGCTGGAAGACACTGCAGGCCTGCAGTTTACTGATCATTTTTGGGTAATATCCTAATTATTCCTAAGTACAGGAGAGTAAATCCTGAAGGCCTCTACATGCTCGAGCGACTGCAATGCGACTGCAACACGACATCCTCTGCCACACGTCGCAGAGGTTGCGTTGATGTTGCAGAGGATGCTGCAGAGGATGTTGCACAGCATTGGTTGGTTGGTTAGCGAATATGGGCGGAGCTGTCATAGTAATACAGTGATAGACATCGCTGTTAGCAGCTGCATACCAAACCGGTATATATCTATGTTTTTATTTTATTTATTTATTTTATATTTGATATGCCATTTAACAGACGCTTTTATCCAAAGCGACTTAGAGTAGTGAATGCATACATTTTCAGTATATGTGGCCCCAGTGGGGATTGAACCCACAACCTAAGCATTGCCAACGCTGTGCTCTACCAACTGAGCCACAGAGAACCATGTTAACGTCAACTAAGCAAAACTATTGATATCTGTCCAGCTAGCTAGCTAGCAACCTGGTATCACGGCCAAGCTCGCTAACAGTAGCTAACGATATAGATAGCTAGCATAATTTGTTCGACACTGTATAAAATGAACCAGCTTCATGAAAGATTGGCTGAAGAAGTTCGAAGGTACAGGAGTTTCCCTGCTTTCATGAAAACTTTACCGACCTTGTTCAATACATTGACAACCTGCATTGGTTGCGCAGAAGTATTGCCGAGTGCTTGCGACATTGTTGCATTGCGCGAACTGCGAAGATGTCGCACAAGTTACGCAGAAGCATGTAGAGGCCTTAACAGGCCTGTGAACTCCTCTGTATGGATTTGATTTCGCATGAATATGCACACGCCTCTCTCTGCCCCCTGCTACCATACCCCACACCACGCCTCCACGAATTGACGTGGACTCTCACACGCCCAGAGAGAGGCCTGTGGAGACACAAGACAGTCAAATATTGCATGAGGTGTGAGGCTAAGGAAAGGTTAAGTCTGAGCTGAGTCCACCGAGCGGGACTGCAGGCTGTAAACTGCTGTAATCACATCTGAGCGAAGCGCGGAGATCTGCAATAAATCAGTCTATCATCCCTCGCGCAAACAGCGAGCCGACGGTCTGGGTCCCGCCGTAAATCCAGCTGCACTGAGCGCGCTCAGAGGGGTGTTCTCGCTGTGATGGGGTCAGGCTGGGTCGCGTGGTGTCGGGGCTAGCGGTGTGATGGGGCTCAGCTGACTCAGACTGGTATTGATCCAGATCAGGCGGGCCAGACCTGCACGTTAGCTGAGGTGGACTGTCTGTGTGCACCAGACCTGGGCCGAAAACGTATTTAAAGAATTTCAATAACTTTCAAACACTGTTTCCCAAAACATATTTGAACATTGGATATGACACTTTAAATATTTGCAGCTGTTTTTTTTTTTTTTTTTTTTTTAAATCATTTTTGTTTCAGATTTTTCTCCCATTTTTCTCCCAATTTTTGGTAGCCAATTAGACCCACTATTTCTATGTCAATCCCCCTAGTAATGTGATTTTGCTGCCGTAGTCCTGCGACCGGTTGATTCTTCCGAGAATGTATTTGAGTACTACAGGGCCACTCTTATGCGCAGCGAATCCTGTCGGCTTCCCTCTCCCTCCCTGAACAGCCAATCGTGAAGCCAGAGCCGACTCTGGCAAGAATGAACCCCGGTCTCCGGGTCTCTGGGGGTTTGAAAGTAAATTCAATGAAATATTTGAATATTTGATAAAAAATATTTTAACATTGGATATCAAAAGGTATTTGAATATTTGCAGCTATGTTAAGAAATTATTTGAATGTATTTGAAAGTAATTGAAATTGAACGTAAATGAAATATTTGAATATTTGATATCACAAAGTATTTGAATATTTGCAGCTATGTTAAGAAATTATTTGAATGTATTTGAAAGAAAATAGGTCAGATGATTGAAATTCAGTAATTTTATAAACATATAATTTATTTTCTATCATTACTTTTATATAAGCCTTTCATCACTGCCATTGGTCGACATCCTTGGGCATTGTATTTTGATCAAGGTATTTGAAATTGTATTTGAAAAGCATTTTAAGAAAGTATATTAAAATACTTCAAATACTTCAAGTGTAAGTATTTGAGTATCTCAAGAGAGTATTTTAAAAAAAGCATTTGCTTGGGCCAGTGTAGTTCATATTCATAAAAATATTCAAATCATTATTTATTTGACATAGGTCTGGTGTGCAACACCCCCAACCCTGGTTCTAAACACAATCTCCCCTTTATTTACACACTGACTGCAGCTCACTGCAATTCTGCAGGGAATGCTTTCTTAAATCATGTCTTTCCGTGTGAAACTGTATACACAAAATGTGGAATAACCCAAAACAAAAGGGTCATTTCTACTAAGAATGAATATTAAATAAATCAATGCCAAACAAATTATACTCAATTTTGAAATGGAAGATATGTCTTCTTTTTGTAGGTTTTATTGATCTTTTATCATTATTTCTCTGCGGCCGGACAATGCTACATTTGTATGTGCTGGTGTTTGCAGTGATTTTGAGATTTGAAATTGGGGGAGGGGTGGGAGCTGTGAAGGGGGTTCTGTGGAGGGGGGCCTTGTTGTGGGTTGGGGGGGGTTCCCCTCACGCTCACGCTCATTGCTCTACATGTGCTACTCAGTTATGACAGCCTTTGTGTCTGGTTTTTGGGGTCTTGTTACCAGGCAGATTTAAGCCTCCGACCAATGAGTCTCCTCCCCTCTGCACTACTGCTGTTTATTTGGGATGGAGCCACATGGTATGCACAGAGCACATACTAACATGCACACACACACACACATGCACACATGGACCCGGACGTGCACGCAAACACACAACTCGCACACGCATCCAAGCACTCTTTCAGACTTGCAAACGCATGTACATGTTGGCAAACTTGCACACAACACACAAAACACTCACACACACATTCACACAAATATGCACGCACACACACTCACGCACGTACACATGCACAGAACACAGCATGCACATACGACACACATGCAAATGCAATGCTCTGTGTAATGCATTCACGCAAGTGTGGTTCTTGGATTGCAAAATTGTTCAAGGTGTTTGGTGAATCATGTGCACAGCTGCCTTGCGCTCACCACAGTCCCTTTGTCCTGGTGGGAGCTGTGCTGGGGCAGGAAGGGAGATGAAAGGGAGGGGGCTAATCCCGTGCACATGCAATGCAGCGACCAGCTCTCAGGCTCCCTGAACCTTTGTTTTGATGAGAAAACGCACACAGCTCCACAGCTGGCTTACCCAGAATCCAACGGGGCGAACAATATGGGGTAGCTGCTGCTGGTTACTGACCTGATACGAGGGTGGATTACCAGTCCAGTTACATGCTTCCTCCTGCAGATCAGGAGCAACAGAATACATAGTTGTACCTACATGGCATTATGGCATGTTTCGTCTGATGCCCAATGAGTATTATGATATAAGCAGTAATTGAAAGTGATATTTAATCCTGCTCCCGCATGTTGTTAAAACGCATGCTGAGCTGTCGTCAGTGTAGAACTGGGGGTGGGGTGACCTTCGATGGCGGAGAACAGGATTATGTGACAGTTCATGGAGGCCTTTGCTCTCTTCATAGATTTAAAAATGAGTTTTGTGCAGAAAACCATTTGGATATTTATTTGTTCGCCAGTGAGCTTATCTCTTCCTATGGAAGACTGAACAGAGAATTGGACGGATGGATGCATCCCCCTTTGTAGCACTATCCCAGCTGGGACGACAAACACACCTGACATGTGGATGACCTCACAAGGGCATGCTGGTTACTCCCACGCCTCACAGATTGATGCCACCTGTCATGTCTGAAAACACCTGAAGACTGCCTTTTTATTTTTTACCTCTTTCATCATCTCTAAAATAACACCTTGCAAGTAACTGCATTTCCCTTCAACTTAAACCTCATGTACTGCCCCTCACTTTGATGTGTGTCTTTCTGAGAACCCACGATACGATCCCTCTCACATACGTGCCGCCTCTTTGATAGTGTGTAGTGTCTCTCTCGGGAATAGTGGATGGAATCGTTCCATATCAATAATAGTGTGTGGTGCTTCTCGCAGTAAGGGCATGTGGAGCGTGGAGGTTATCGCTGGCGTTTGCATCACGTGAACGCTGATTGTAAAACTGTGCATCATGAACACCCACCAGACAGCTTTGCCAATCACAGAGCTCAAGAAAAGCTCCTACTTCCTTAGCCACCAACACATCCTGTTAGGATGCACCCTTAGCATCACAGCAAACGTATTTACTTTCAGTGCAGCTTAACGGTTTTTGACAGCAGCTTAAAATATCCTCTTAATTCTCTGCGATGAAAGCAATGCTGACATGTCCTGCACTTATTTTTTCTCATTTTTACCCCTATTCTTTTCCAATTCGGAATGCTCATCTGTATTTGTGCACATAGCTCCCACCCTGCTCAACTCTTTTGAAACACGTGATGTCAACTTGCACAGATGGGCAACTTGCCCTTGGCAGCACTATGAATTTCTGGGTCAAACGATGTAGCTAAATGTAAAAAAATCATAATCTGTGAATACAAAAATATACTATGCCTACATATATGCACTAGAGGGTAAATGGTGGCATTGCCCAGAGAAATGTAAAGGGTAAAGTTGCCATGCTGCCTCTCATACAGCATCAGCCTCTGGAACAAAAATGACCAGACAGGTAAAGCTGCCATTTTGTAGGTGTGTTTGATGATGATGTTGATGTGAAAAGGGTTTCAGTAAGTGTGTGGAGTCTGTCTCAGTGAGGAGTTTGTTGCAATTACCAACAAAGTACTTCCACAGTCAGCCTACCACATATAGTAGGCTCCGTTTTTATTCTTACCCTTGATAAAGATGAACAAAAGAGATCGTATAAAATAAACTATATGAGGTAAGTAATGAGGTATATTTTATGCAAAAAAACCCAGAAAATTACAAACCTACCTTATTTTAACAATTGTTCAGAAAAATATATTTTGTTTCATTAATAATATTTGTTTTCCAGAAAACATCTAGATCACAATTATTCATACCCCTAACTATTCTTTTAAATTGAATCCAACAAGAACAAATCTTCATAAATATATAACTAATTTGAAGTTCATTGGAGGGTTATGGAACTATACAGTGGTCTACAATGGTATCCTGTTCCCCTAGGGTATAAAAAGGAGGGAACACATGTTTGATATACTGTGGTCAGCCATCATCATGGTGAAAGGCAAAGAACTCACTGAAAGCATCAGACAAAAGGTTATTGACCTCTACAGATCAAGAGATTGCTACAAAAAAGTTAAAAGATACCGCTTTCCACTGTTGTGTTAATTATTAGAAAGATTAAGGCCACTGGAACAGTGGCTAACCTGCCAGGTAGAGGACGCAAGTCTAACTTGCCCCCATGTGCAGTGAGACGGATGGTTCGAGAGGCAAAAAGAAGTCCAAGGGGCACAGTTCAAGATCTCCAAGACAACCTGGCATCTTGGGGTTACAAGGTGTCTAAAGCTACGACACTACAGAAGGCGACTACTTGCTGTTATAATGGCCAAGGTAGTAACCACAAAGTACTGATAAGAGGGGTGTGAATATTTGTGATTCTTGATTCTTGATTTCTGTGAATCGTTCGATTGTGGTTCGTGTCAATGCATTATCATTAAAGAATTTTTTTTTTTGCCAAAAAATATACCTCATTACTTATATAGTTTATTTTATACGATCTCTTTTGTTCATCTTTATCAAGGGTATGAATAAAAACGGAGCCTACTGTATTTATTTATTTATTTATTTCTTCCTTCCTCTCTCTCTCTCTGTCTCTCAGTAACAGTGCGGAGTCTGTCTCTCAGTTATGAGGTAAATGAGGTTAGAGGGTAATGGAGCGTAGAGGCTCCTGCTGGTTCCCATCACTGCCTGGATCTGCTGGAAAACAAGCTTTTCAAAAGCACACTGCTCTCCATAGTGCTCTATTTTTCGCTATTCAGCCACAATCGCATCAGGTCTTGGACGCCTGTTACGTCCATACATTTTGCTTGAGACCATTATACCAGTCATATCAAAATATGTAATACTTGGCCTCCCGTGTGGTCTAGTGGTTTCAACATCCGACGCTGGCCACGGCGACCGGGGTTCGATTCCCTGTCGCGCCAGAGTCGGCTCTGGTCGGGAGTGCCATCGGGGCGGCAATTGGCTGTCCGCCCCAGGGAGGGGGGAGGGAAGCTAACACACACAGTTCGCTGTGCAAAGGAGTGGTTCTGGGGTGCCGGAATTACAGTCGACGGCACGATGAGTGTTGTCTTGGAAGAGGCAGCGCTTCGCCCTTGTCACTGCCGGTCACAGGACTACAGCAGCGAACTATGAGGGAAGGGGGATTGAACTAAGCACACGGGTAATTGGCTACCAAATTGAGAGAAAAACAGGGTAAAATCGGAAAAATACAATTATCAAAAATAATAATACTTTAGTCATGGGTAAAGATGTAAACATGGACACGGATCCAGGTTATTGTGAGAGTGAGAAACGGGCTGATGTGGTTGGCTAGCCTGCATCGTCAGAGGGCACCTCATCTATGAAGTGCACAAGATTAGACGCCGTGCTGAGTTCAGCTGTGTGGTGATCAATGATTAGAGCATTCCAACTGTGCTTCAGCAGAGGACTTACTTTCATGGGCTTCATCAAAAGGCTAATTTCACTGCCCTTCTTCAGAGAAGGTGTAACACCCTGAGAGAGCTTGGTTCAGTGTGCAGTACTTCCTCAGATGGCTTAGCTTATTGCGTTTTGTTAGGCGGCTTGGTTTAGTGTACTTCATTAGGCGGCTTGGTTTAGTGCACTTGGTTTAGTGTACTTCATTAGGCAGCTTGGTTTAGTGTACTTCATTAGGCAGCTTGGTTTAGTGCACTTCATCAGGGGGGTTTGTTTCAATGTACTTCATTAGAGGGCTTGGTTTAGTGTACTTGGTTTTTAGTGCACTTCATCAGAGGGGCTTGGTTTAGTGCACTTCATTATAGGGCTTGGTTTAGTGCACTTCATTAGAGGGGCTTGGTTTAGTGCACTTTATTAGAGGGGCTTGGTTTAGTGCACTTCATTAGAGGGGCTTGGTTTAGTGCACTTCATTAGGCAGCTTGGTTTAGTGCACTTCATCAGAGGGCTTGGTTTAGTGCACTTCATCAGAGGGGCTTGGTTTAGTGCACTTCATTAGAGGGCTTGGTTTAGTGCACTTCATTAGGCAGCTTGGTTTAGTGCACTTCATCAGAGGGGCTTGGTTTAGTGCACTTCATTAGAGGGGCTTGGTTTAGTGTACTTCATTAGAGGGCTTGGTTTAGTGCACTTCATCAGAGGGCTTGGTTTAGTGCACTTCATTAGGCTTGGTTAAACGGGTCTGATTTCCTCAGGTCTGATGAGACTCAGATATGCTGACAGCCTCAATGACACGCTGCTCTTCACATTAGTCATGCTGCTGACGGCATGAAACCCAGGGAGGACACAATTATTAAGACAGGAAAGACAGAGCATAATATGGCTCTCTGGTTGGTTATATTTAGAAACAGAATTCTTACATTTTCTTATGTTTTATCACAGCAAAATACAGATAATAGCGTACTACCAAAAAAAACCATGTTTTTGTCATTCTGCCTTGGGTGAAAAATCAATGTGTCTGACAAAGAATTCTCTCGGTTGAGTGGCAGTATTGGCACACCGATCATTAACGGGCAACGGAGCCATTTAGCCCATTAGCGTGCATCTACACTCCCATTGTGTGTGTGGGTGGGCGTGGGCATGGGGCACAGGCTGCCCCCCGCTGCATGCTCACAGACAAAAACATCTGCGCAACGCAAGCCGTAATTATGGAAAATGTATTTTATTGGCCGGGCGGTTCTCCTTAATTTCATTTTCTCTGGCCAAGCAGGGACGGCCTCTGCGTCCAGAGAGGCTGGGCTTCCATTTAATCAACTTTCCCACTGATTTACTGCACTCAGGTCAGTCTGAGGAGATTGGCTCCCTCTCGATTTTCAATCCCAGTGATTACAGTTTCAATTACCCCTCCATGCTAATCGCTGGCCAAGGCCCCGTTGCCTCTGTAGCACACTATCTGAGGGGAGCAGGAGGTCCACCAGGGTGTTCCATGACCCTGATCAAACGCCTGTGGAAATGCATTCTTTCACAGGCACTGAAGTTCCTCTGCCATTAGTCGTTCTCTGTGGCTCAGTTGGTAGAGCACAGCGTTGGCCACGCTTAGGTTGTGGGTTCAATCCCCACTGGGGCCACAAAAAAGTATGCATTCACTACTGTAAGTCGCTTTGCATAAAAGCGTCTGCTAAATGGCGTATATTATATTATTATTACTATACAGTGGAACCTCGGCCCACAAACTTAATTCGTTCGTTGACTCCGTTCGCGAACCGAAATAATTTTTCCCATTGAAATTAATGTAAATCCAATTAATCCGTTCTCCAGCCCCAGAAACACTTTTTTAAACTTTTTATGGGTTTATGTGTGGCAAAAATATAGAAAGGAATTAAAGATAACCTTAATTATAGAAAAATACATTAATACTAAAATAAAACATAATAATTGTACACTTTACCTTTGTGGTTGATAGTTTCTATTATTTCCTTCTTCGTTTCTACTGTAATACGCTTAGGCTTCTTAACACCACTATCAGTAGCACTTTTCACTTTCTTGGGAGCCATAATGAAGGCAAATTTAATGGAAATAGCACAAAAAGAACGTGTATCAAAGGAGAACACAATGACGAACGATGTAAACAACGCTGAGTGCTAAGCACAACTGACGCTATCCACGACGCGCTACGGCGAGAAGCAGGCGAGTTTGTGTGTTTGTGCGTTCGTGCACCGAGGGCTTGTTCGCGGGCCGAGTGAAAATTTGTTCGGAAAGTGTGTTCGTGGGCCGATTTGTTCGTGAGTAGGGGCGTTCGCGGGCCGAGGTTCCACGTATACTACTTCTTAAATATGTATGAAAAATGTCTGTACTAAGATACAGCATATATATAAACATACAGTACCAGTCAAAAGTTTGAGTGCACCTTCCATCTGGACTACGGCTAAGCGGGCGCTCCTTCATTCTTGAGCAAGATAATGACCTGAAACACACCTTGAAGTTGTGCAAGAACTATCTGGTGAAGGGGGAACGTGAGGAACGTGAAGGACAACTCAAACTAAGGACCTGGCCTGCCCAGTGTCCAGACCTCAATCCCATAGAACTTGTATGGGATGAACTGGACAGAAGAGTCAAAGCAAAGCAACCCACAAGTGCCTCTGGGAATTGCTGCAGGAGAGCTGGGAAGACATATCGGGTGATTTCCTGCTGAAACGTATTAATCGAATGGCCCGTGTTTGTGAGACTGTTATCACGGCAAAGGGTGGCTATTTTGAGGAATCCAAGATTCAATTTTCAATTAAATGTTATTGAACATTGCTTTGATGTTCCTTTTGTTTATCGTTACATGTGTTTTTTGTAATTTTCAAGTATTTAAAGAAACTTATATGGTGTAAAACATTGTCAATTATGAGATACACCTAGTTTCCAGCAGGTGTACTCAAACTTTTGACTGGTACTGTATATGCAGGGGTGTCAAATTAATTATATCGAGGGCCGAGTGTATGAACGTTTTTGTTGCAGCCAGCACACTACGCTAGGTGATCACTAATTAGCCCACTTCTTCAACCAAAGATGGGAATCACTTGGTGTAGTGCATTGGCTGCAACAAAAAACGTATACACTCGGCCCCCGATGCATATATGTAATGTAAATATTAATAAATTAAGTTTAATGTAAGCAAGATTATAAATATAAAGACACCTTGAAGTGTGTGAAAAGAACGGAGAACCAGGTAAAGTTTGTGAGCCATGGTGTATACAACCACTAAGAATTTCATTTGATTTCATAAATGATGTTATTTTATGTTATGCAATGTTATATGATGTTATTTTAAGCAATGATCTGAAAAACAATTATTTTATCTGCTTTATGAAATGAAACCCTTAAAAAAGTATCTATTAGCAGATGCCCTTATCTAAGGGCAAATGACACAGCTTATAGTTTTATCCATGTAAAGAGCTTGACGTTTACTGAAGCAATTCAGGTTAAGTACCTTGCTGAGGGCTATGGCTTCACCCAGGATTTAAAACAGATCAGATCCCAATCAACTACTTTTATGCTGCCACCCAAACAGCTGAGTTCAGATAGCTGCAATCAGTAAAATTGTATTCAACAATAATGACTTATTCAGGTATCTGTAATGTGCTCAAGTGCCATATTTAGATACCAAGAGAACTTTGCATTCTGCTTCCCATAGGTTCCTAACATTTATTTGATATATTTCAGCCTAAGTAAGCATTTCGTTACTGAAAAACTGAAAGGTATTTTGCTAATGAATAACAAATGCAGTGGTGCTGTGTTTCTGGGGTTGCTATGGGGTCACTAAGGAGCTGGCTCTGCCTTGGCAGGATTGGTGAGGACGTTGCCAGGGGGATGGACAGCGGGTATCCTGGGAAACACTTCCGCCTGGGCTTCATGACGTTGCCCGCCCCGCAGGACCGGCTGCCCCACCCTTGTGGGACGGGCTTCTCCGTGCGCTCCCAGTCCCTGCACTCCGTGGGGGGCGGGGACGACGATGGCAACCCGAACTCTCGCAAGCAGCCCCCGCCGAAACCTCGGAGGGACCCCAACACCAAGCTCAGCATCTCGTCGGAGACGGTGAACATGAGTTCAATCTCAGGCAAGGCAGCGAAGGAGCTGGACAAGTATGATGGTGAGTTGATCGTCCCCATCCCCCATGTGACTGCCCCCTTCCCCCCCGTTCCTCTGCCCGTGAGTCTGTGTCACACTGACCTTCCTGGCTGTCACCTCACATCACCGCCTCACATCTCTCAACCCATGTGTCCCCCTCCACTCTGCTGTTTGCTAACCAATCAAACGCAGATCGCTCTGGAGCACAAGAGAGAGATAAACGAGAGTGAGAGAGAGAGTGTGCAGGATTATACCATAGAATTCTCCAAAGGGAGTAAAGTTTATGATACAGTTTTATCAATGTGATGCTAAATAAATGTTGTACGGGGTACCAGAACCTTGCTCAGATGGAGTATTAAGACTAGAACTGATAGTAAACATTATCATAGTATTTTCATTTGAAAAATCCCACATTTCAAGAAAACTTTCATTTTTAAATTAGATTCGATTTTATATTTTAACAGAACATGCCCTAAATTATACATACCTTTTGAATGACAGTGACACAAATCTTGAAGAGCACTCTATGCTATAGATATCCTTCATAAGATAAATATACCAATTTGTATTATCCACTCGTTTCTCTGTATGGAACAGAGGTAAA
The DNA here is from genome assembly GCA_029706075.1 of Aldrovandia affinis. Classification (NCBI taxonomy): domain Eukaryota; kingdom Metazoa; phylum Chordata; class Actinopteri; order Notacanthiformes; family Halosauridae; genus Aldrovandia; species Aldrovandia affinis. The sequence continues at coordinate 2,390,042 of JAINUG010000099.1, read as the reverse complement.
GGGTAAGCGCGGTCATAAGTATTTTAAATGTGGCAGACATCTCATATTAACCCTGCATATAAAGTTCTCTAGAAACACGCTATGAATACTAGATGCAACGGATTGCATTGCTAATGCATGAAGTCATTAACTATTGAGGACATGTGTCCAAAAAAGAGGACTACAATTCTGAACGCACCGCAAATGATGTCCGTAGCACACATTGCAATTTGAGGTGGCTATGGCTGTCTTGATATGTTACAATATAATTTTATTTATTTTATTTTATTTATTGTCACTTGTAAAAAATATGTGACATAATTTGATGTTATGACATCAGAAGGTGGATTATGTTAGTAATCTAGAAACTCAGCATGTTTCCTTTATTAAAAGAGTTATATCCAAATTGGCTACAAGGAGTCAAAGGACAGACAGCAGAATATGCTGGCAGCACTAGTTTTGTTTGGGTCTTGTTCTCCAGAATATATGCACATGAGCTTCCATGCTGACGTTGGGAGATACAGTACTAGCATTTCAAGCAGGAACTATTAGCAATGGATGCTGAAAGAATGCTACAGTATCTACGTTTGTCAGTAAGGTCCTGAAGACAATCCAAATGTCGCTAAAATGTGCTGGAAACACATGGGGTTTGTTTGCAGTATATAAATGGATTGCTAAAAATGTAGTCAATGGTGTAGTCAAAGTCAGGAGCTGCTTGCCTTTCAAAGGTAAGCCATAGAACAGAATATTACCAGTATATGTGGTTTATTTTTTGAAGCCAGGTTGTGCACTACTGTCTGCATTGCTTTCCGTTTCTTTCTTTATTGATTTTCTGGCCAGACACAGAAGCACCACTTTCAGAAATTGTTGCTTGGACTGTAACTGTATTTACCTCAGACAGTGACTCTTGAACCTGGCTCGGTACAAAATACAGATCGTAGAGGCCGTTTCCACGGTGATGGAAAAATAGTCAGGCATGGGGAAGACAAACAATTAAAACCGTACTACTACTGTAAGAAAACTGTGCTTACTTGATTAACTTTGACAAGATAACATATGGCCTTGTATTGATTTCTACCATTAAAATATTTATCCCATGATGTAAATAATTTCACCATGGAGCCCCTTTAAGGCAATGTAAGCCCAAGAGATAAACCATGAACAGACCCCCTCAGTCGGCAGAGTGTGTGTGTTGTGGCCTCACTTCAGTCTGACAGCAATACTCTTCCTGTGTCAGCTTTGCTGAAGGTGAGAGACTGGGTTGTGAGAGAGTGTGTGAGACCTTGTGTGTGTGTGTGTGTGTTGTGGGTGTATGTGCGTGAGAGAGTGTGTGCTGTGACTGTAGTGTGACAGTAATGTTCTGCCCGCATCTCTTTTTCTGTTGTTTGACCCCACCCCCACCACCCCATACCCAACACTAAGCTCTGAATTATTCACTCCCGGTGGTCATGTGACATGCCATGTAACATTCTAAACCTTTCAAGTGAAGCATCATATAATGTGTGAGTCCCCTTCATCATGGGAGCATCATCTATATACAGATGTCCTCCTTCTCTTGCTCTCTCTCTCTCTCTCTCTCTCTTTCTCTCTCTCTCTCTCTCTCTCTCTCTCTGTCTCTCTCTCTCTCTCTCTCTCTCTCTCTCTCTCTCTCTCTCAATTCCAGCTGTACATTGTGGTTGCTTCCTGCGGCAGTAGTTCGGTCTTGATGCCGCTGTCTCCCTTTCTCTGTGTTGCCGCTCTATTAAGGAGAGTAACGTTTTTTCACATTGAAATGCTGCTTTCATATCCATCCTGATGTGGTCAGATGGCAAGTGCTCCTTTAGTTAGAAACCCTGAATGTGGTTGGTCCTGGACACATCTTTTGTCTTACTTTTTTGTCACAATTGTGAGGTCATGTTTCACCCCAGTGTTGGTTAATGGCCTTTTTATTCAAGGGTTCTGACATTTTGATGTGTATCTAGTTAATTTCACTTTTATTTGATATCAGAATCTGTCTTCCTTACTCCTGTCCACATTGGCTTACCTTGCTGCCCTTACCAGCACGGTTCCTAGAAGTTCCCTCACAGAGCACATTACTAAACCCTCTCCTTCCTATCGCAATGTGCCACTGCCTCCAGAGGCCAGAAAGGGTACTGCAAGGCCTTTCTCCATCAGTGTGAAAGTAAGGAACACAAGATTAGACAGCTCTGACTAACAAGAACTGTGACCTGCAAGGACAATTGCCGTGATGTGCAGTGCACACACACACACACACACACACACACACACACACACACACACACACACACACACACACACACACAGATCAGCGTTTATTGTGCTTGTACAGTGGATTACTGGGAACAGGACTACAGATCAGCTCAGCCTGCAGTCTCAGCCATTTCTCTTCATGAAAAGAGGTAGCCACCCCCCCCCCCCCCCCCCTCCATCTGTATTTCAGCTTGATGCAGTTTAGTCCAGACAGCGAAGCACAGTTCTGCTGCATGGCTGTGTATTTAGTGAGGAAAGGCTAAACGCCGGTGGAAACCACTGCCTGCTTTCCACCTGTCCTTTCACAGGAAGATCTGAGGATGAAAAATCTCTCTACTCCCCCCGCCCAGCATCTCGCTCTCTCCTGAATGTTCTCTCGAAGAACCCACTCGCAAGACTTCCCTGTCAGAACCTATTTATAGAGATGATGGACCATACAGTCCACCCACACACACACACACACACACACACACACACACACACACATGCATGCCTCAGTATGTTCTCAATCCTCTATTCTGTTAGAAGAGTCCCCCAGTCGATGGCTCCTTTTTTAAAGTAGCTTTCATTGCATGCCAGGCTCAGATTTCACACATAATTGTAGCTCGCTCCATCTCTCTGTCTGCAGACACCAGTACCTTCTGTCTGGCTGTATACATGTGCAGACTGGTATGGACAGACTCCAGCATATTCTGTTTGTCTATATAAAAATACCCCATCACCTGCTATCTGAAGGTATGCGCAGACTCTGGTACCTTCTGTCTGTATGCACAGATGTGCTCTTATTCTGTGTCTCAGTAGTGATGAGGGTGAGGGGATGGGGGGCTATCTCTGCTCTGAGGAGGGGGGGCACTTTGTGTTGAACATTGGGGGGGGTGATCCACTGCTAGTATAGCTAGTGCATATTTATCACAGTCCATCAACTTACAATACCGTTTTCATTTTACTTTGAAACCTCCACTTGCTTCTTTAGTAAGGGGAAAAAAGAACTGACCCTAGATCAGTGGCTAGCAGCAATTTCAGGGATTAGAACCGATTATGACCCTAGAACAGAGGTCTTAAACTCAGTAACGGTTACCATAGAGAGCCGTGTGTATGTAGGTTTTCATTCCAACCAATTACTGCTGCCTTAACTGGTTCAACTACTCATTCAGCCAAGGTAAAGAATATATGCAACAATTTTGTTATTTAGATAACAAAAATAACTAATTTCACTGTATATACATTATGTGCAAGCCAACAGGATAATTGAGCAAATAATGGAACTAATTATCTAATGAAGAGCAGAGGCTGGAGTAAAAACCAGCATACACACAGTCCTCCATGGCACTGAGTTTTAGAACGGTTATGGAAAGATAGTAAGTGCCAGTATATACTAGCTACCATTTCCATGTGTACAGCCATTTTTTTAAATTGTGATTTACTGCCGGGGACGGATGGAGCGTTTTCACACTCTCCCCCATAAACGACGCCTATTAGAATGATATCATCGCACGAGGAGAGCAAGCTGATCTTCCGCAGTGCCGCGGCAACCGTCTCCTGCCCGCGAAAGTTACGCAAAACACACCCACGGCGCGCTTGACTCCACGCAGCCTCTCCAATCAGGGGGCAGGGGTGCGGGGGAAGGATCTGTGCATCCTTCATTGAGGGGGACGTGGAGCTACTGACTGTGCTAATTAACCGGCGCAGAATTCATTCATGAGGCACGGCTGACCTAGATTCCCCCGCCCCCACTCTGTGCGCCCACAGTCCCACAGCACGCTCGCACAGATACTCAGCTGATGCCGATCTGAAAACCCTTCTGCACACGCCATGCGTCGCAGCATTTACCGCACGACAGTGCGGCTTTTCCACAAAGAGGAACGCACCCAGTTAATCCTGGTCCTTATGTGCTGCGGCCAGCGTAGTCTGTTTTGGACTATCGATGAAGTGTCCGTCCGCCCCGTGTTCACATTAAGACAAGACAAAATAAGATATGTGGTTGTCATAGAAATTTTCTTCAGCTCCAAAGGTTGCTCCTCCTAAATGGTCACATTACACTCCCTCATGTATACATAGGCTTAGCGAGGCCAAGGGGTTCAAGCTTAATCTAAAACACTAGTTTACACTACTAGCCTAGTAGTGATTTTCAAAAAGGTACTGACCTCTCTTAGGAAACGTATGAATGTCAAACTCTCTGTACAGATAAATGTTAAATGATAATTGTAGAGCAAGGCTGCTTTTCCATAGAGAACAGGCATGCCTTTCAGCAGCAGTGCACACAGCATTCTTCCTCATTCCGTGATGGGGGTTCGTTTCCTATTTCTGTCCGTTGCAGAGGAAGTAGGGTTAATAAAATAGGATTAAAACAGTCTATGATGTATCCATGTATTAAAGCCAAACCAGACCCAAGCAGGTTCCTTTTGTTTGCATTGCCGGATAATGTCCGGTTTGTTTCCAATCTGTGTAACCGGGCGGCAGTGTAGTGTAATGGTTAGGGAACAAGACTTGTAACTCAGAGGTTGCTGGTTTAATTCCCAGGTGGGGGCACTGCCGTTGTACCCTTGAGCAAGGTACTTAACCTGAATTGCTTCAGTAAAAATATCCAGCTGTATAAATGGATTGTATGTAAAGAAATGTAAACTGTGTAAGTCACTCTGGACAAGAGCGTCTGCTAAATGCCTAAAATGCAAAATGTAAATGTAAATGTAGCCCTGTTTTGATGACCCTAAGGGAAATGCTTGCTCTGTGCCCTCCTGCTCTACCACAACCCCTCGCTGGAGCCCATCGGCAGGGTTTCTGTGTGCTCACGTCTTCGCCGTTTCCTCCCCTTTCAGCGTTGGCCCGATCCCGGCCCTGCAGCGAGGACCTCAGGAGGGTACCGCCCCCGAAACCCAAGAGGAACCCCAACACCCAGCTGAGCACCTCCTTCGACGAGTCCTACATCAGGAACCACGTCGGCAAGAAGGCCTCCAAGCGGGACAAGTCGTCGTCGTCGTCGCAGACGCACAGCCCCGCCGCCCGCGACACGGACGAGGACGAGCCCGTCTACATCGAGATGGTGGGCAACATCCTGCGCCACTTCCGCCGGGACGAGGAGGAGGAGCCCGGCGAGGCCGTGTACGAGGAGATGAAGTACCCCGCCTTCGACGACCTGGCCCCGGAGCCGCGGTGGGAGCCGGTGGGCTGCTCCTCCCAGTGCTCCACGCCCACCATCCCCGACCTGGAGGTCACGCGCGCCCCCCCCACGCCCCGGGGCTCGGTGTGTGACATCCCCGCGCCCTTCCCCAACCTGCTGTCCCACCGCCCCCTTGCTGGTGTTCCCCCCGGCCCCCGCCCAGTGCTCGCCCAACTCGGACGAGTCCCCCCTGACCCCGCTGGACGTCACCAAGCTGCCCATGCTGGAGAACGTGGCGTCCTACATCAAGGCGGGCGGGGCGTCGCCCACCTCCTCCTCCTCCTGCTCCGAGTCCCAGGCCTCCTCCGCTCCTCCTCAGCGGAAGGCGGAGAAGGAGCCGCCGCCGGCGACGCACACCATCACGGCGTCCGGGCGCTCGTCGGCGCCCCCGCTCCCCTCCACGCTGTACAAGGCGGCGGCGTCGGCGCACGGGTACCCGCGCAGCCACTCGGCCTGCCCGTCGCCCGTCAGCGTGGGCCGGGCGCTCACGCCGCTCAGCCTGAAGCGGCCGCCGCCCTACGAGGCGCTGGCGACGGGCAGCATGCCCCGCAGCGCGTCCGCCGTGCCCCACTCGGTGAAGAGCGCGCCGCCGCAGGGCGACGGGGTGGGGGCGCTCTCGGGCTCCATGCAGAACGTGTCGCGCTCGCGCACGCCCACCAGCCCGCTCGACGAGCTCACCAACCTCTTCAGCACCGGGCGCAACATGCTCAAGAAGTCGTCCAGCGGCAGGAAGTCCAAGGAGCCGGCGGAGAGTGAGTGTCGCGCGGCCCCCCCCAGAGCAAAAACACGTCAGGGTGCCTGGTCTGACACTCTAATACATGTCTAATACAGGGTCTAATACATGTCTAATACAGGGTCTAATACATGCAACATTCATTTTCCATTTACATTTTAGGCATTTATCAGACGCTCTTATCCAGAGTGACTTACACAGTTTACATTTCTTTACATACAATCCATTTATACAGCTGGATATTTTACTGAAGCAATCCAGGTTAAGTACCTTGCTCAAGGGTACAATGGCAGTGCCCCACCTGGGAACTGAACCTGCAACCTCTGAGTTACAAGCCCAGCTCCCCTAACCATTACACTACACTGCCATTCAGTAGAGCTAGGTGTTGTGCTCTGAACAGATACATGCCATACTCACATATAAATGTATACAGTATACTGTATAAATATGTGATGTGCGCTGTTCTCTGGAGAGAATGTGTTCTGTATGTTCTATTCAGCTGAAATGCATGACGTAGTAGGCACAGATACTTTACATGCTCTACTCTGCACAGATACATGCTGCCAATGGCAGAGGCACAGATTATATAATTTAATCCTTTGGGAGTGGGACTGAAGCCTGAACAGCAATTTAGGAAGCAGTATTTGCAGCATGTTATTGGCGAATTGATGTTAAACATACACACGTCATTTTAGACAGCTGTGTAAGCAGCAGGGCACTCCAGGATAACACTGAAATTAATCAAAACTAATGAATTATGAATTTCGTTTTTTCAGTGTCATCATTGAGAGAGAATAGTCGTATTAATTAGTGAGGGTGTGCTGGAGTGTTATCAAAGCGTTGTTTAAAGGTTGTTAAAGGCCTTTAACTTTTGCAGAAACACAGCTTGTATGTGCGTGTGCCTCAGAAATGTCCCATAATTCCCGTGAAGGGACCAGTCAAAGGAGGACAAACGGAGAGCAACATCAAACCCATTCTCGGTCGCTCTCCTCCCTTTAATCTGAGAGGTCTCTAAAGTCTCCATCAGAGAAGCGGCATCTTAATGAAAATGTAATCTTGCACACCGACTACTGTGAAGCCTGCCTTGCCATCCAGTGCAGAGTTACCGTGACAACAGCAGAAGATTATCCAATCCAAGCATAGGATAGGTCAAGCCTCGTTGGAGAGCAAACAGTCAAGACACATTAAACCTTTAGAGTGGAAGACAAATTATCCACTTTGGAAAAGAAAAACACTTTTAATGAATCAGGCCACAGATTACTCTGAGCTCCACAATTAACATTTCCATCATCACTGGATTTGTCACGCAACTCAAGTCACAAAGCAGAACGACACCCTCCACCCAAACTCACGGAGGCGCGCAGGGCAGAACAGAGCTGCACACACGCGCACACACGCACGCATACACACACATTCAGAAACGTCTGTCTACCCATCTGTCTGACCATATGTCTGTCTGTCTGTCAGGCTGTCAGGGACCTGTAATTGCAGCTGTGTTTTGATCTGACAGACCCTGCATGTGGTGACCGCCATCTCTTAATCTATCGGAGCTTGTGTGTTGTCAGGAAGCCAAGTTATAATGTGAATGGATCGCATCCCATGCTTCTTACCATGAGAGAGTGCTTCTGCCTTGCAGAGAAACACACACGCTGACACGCTCAGAAACACAGACACAGACACATAGAGAGAGAGAGAGAGAGAGAGACGCAGAGGTACAGAGAGACCATGAGAGACACAGAGAAACCCACAGAAACACATAGAAACATTAATATCAGACACATCAATATCAGGCAGGTGACTCAAACTCAACAACATTCAGCTCTGACAGAATGGTGCTGTCTTTAAGTCTGTCTTCTTGATTTAATATTAACACCTGTTAAAAAAAAAAAAATCGGTTGGGGTGAGAGGATGTGAGGAGCAGTGCTACACAACTACAATTAGAACGCTCCTACACAGGTGGCAGTGTAGTGTAATGGTTAGAGAACTGGGCTTGTGACTCAGAAGTTGCCGGTTCGATTCCCAGGTGGGGGCACTGCCGTTGTACTCTTAAGCAAGGTACTTAACCTGAATTGCTTCAGTAAAAATATCCAGCTGTATAAATGGATTGTATGTAAAGAAATGTTAATTGTGTAAATCGCTCTGGATAAGAGCGCCTGCTAAATGCCAAAAATGTAAATGTAAATGTATTTTAGTACTGAGGAGCTATTATTCCACCATTATTAACACCGTCACAGGGTATGGGCCAATATTTGTGCTTTTGTGTTCATTGGCTGGGTGTTTCATGATGTCTGCAGTACTGCATCTCTGTCAGCTGTGTTGTCAGGCGGATTATTTTACCTTGAAGGCCGATCACAACTTGGCATTGCCATCTAATTGGCTGTGCCAGGGGAGGCATTACATTACATACATTTTAAGCACTTAGCAGACGCTCTTATCCAGAACAACTTACAAGATGTGCATTAATACATGGTAGGAACAATCATAGTTCACGCAAGAGATCAGTGCAGTAATACAGTGATAGACATTGTTGTAGGCAGTTGCATACCACACCTGTAACACTGGGAAGGAAAAGGTTAGTACATATTAATTCTTTATTTTTTTTGAGGAGTAAGCAGGGATACATATACAAAAAGTATTGAACAAGTAGGCAGTGGTGATGACAATTAGCTAGATGTACAGAACTCAGTGGTAGTGGAGTCTGAAAAGGTGGGTTTTGAGTCTCTTGCGAAAGATCGGAAGTGATTCCGCGGTCCTGACTGATTGCGGAAGGTCGTTCCACCACCGAGGGGTCAGGACAGAGAAGAGGCGAGACCACGAGGAGCGGCTGCCGGTCATTTTACATTTGACATTTTAAGCATTTAGCAGACGCTCTTATCCAGAGCGACTTACAAGATGTGCATTAATACATGGTAGGAACAATCATAGTTAGCGCACGAGATCAGTGCAGTAATACAGCAATAGACATCATTGCAGGCATCTGCGTACCATACCTGTAACACTGGGAAGGAAAAGGTTAGTGTCATTTATTTATTTATTTATTTTATTTGTTGGGGGGTATAGTGTTGAACAAGTAAACAGTGGTGAAGACAATTTAGCTAGATGGACAGAGTTCAGTGGTAGTGGAGTCTGAAGAGGTGGGTTTTGAGTCTCTTGCGGAAGATCGCAAGTGATTCCGCGGTCCTGACCGATTACGGAAGGTCGTTCCACCATCAGGACAGAGAAGAGGCGAGACCGCGAGGAGTGGCTGCCAGGCGCCCGGAGGGATGGGACAGTCAGTTTACCAGAGGAGGCGGAGCGGAGGGGTCTGGGAGGGGGCGGAGGGGTCTGGGAGGTGAGGGATGGAATGGAGGGATGGAACAGTCAGTTTGCCAGAGGAGGTGGGAGGGGTCTGGGAGGGGGACACTGGGAGGTGACATGGAATGGAGGGATGGAACAGTCAGTTTGCAGAGGAGGTGGACTCAATCTCACACATACACATCAGTAACTCAATCTCACTATACACATCTCCTCCTCACATCACTCAGACTCACACAGTAGCTCCTCCCCCCACACACACACAAACACACACACACACACACACAATCGCTGCAACAGTGCCCGGGTGATCGTGTGGACCTTGAGAAGGTTATTAGTGCCGTTACACTTGACAGCAAAAATAATTGAAAAGCTTTCATCTGTTAGCAGAGTAATTTCTTTAATGCTTTGGGAACGTCTGAAGGACATAATGAATGAGCTCGCTAATGGAATATTCAAGTTAGTCATGGAGGGAGTTATATCGACAGGGCAGCGATGTGGGAGTGGCCCCTTTCCAACATTATCGCCGTTTGAATGAACCCGCCATCAGAGATTTCTTTTCTTCAGCAACAGAAATTGTATAGTACTGTAACACTGAGCAGATATTCAGCTCCGGCATTCGTTCCATCCTTCACATTTCCTCGTCGTGGAGGTTTGTCATAGGTCTGTCTGCATTGCTACCCTAGCTGTGCATGTTGTCTTCGACCCCTTCATTGCTAAAACCATTTGTTATCTCCCAGTGCGGAATGCCCAATTGCATTTGTGTGCCCATCTCATTGCTGCGCTGTCCTCCGCCAGTTCTCCTCCGGGGGCAGTGTGGACAGGCACGCGGGCAGCTGCCACCTCTTTGCGCAGTCTTTGCATGAGGAGTGCACGTCATGCACAGTTGGTGCAGGCAGACTGCAGGCGCCCGATTGGCTAGAGGAGTTGCCTTCCAAATGAACTCCCCCTTTCGGGGAAAGGCTTTAACCAATTATGCGTCACCCTATGGGGCTGCCAGCCACAGTAAGCAATGGCACAGTCAGGGATCAATACCAGACTGTGGGGAACATCACTCCTCCACCCCTATTGTTCAGCTGCACGTCAGAACATTGTGAGCTTTACCAACGGCAAACACAGAACTTTCAACTGTAAACATTCAGAGCTGGATATCTGGTCAGTGTGTAGAACGCTTGTATATCATTGTGAAGCTGCTTGTGGTTCTCCCCCTCCTCCATGGCCTGTGTGTTTATTTGCACTGTACCATGAGATATCATTAGCCGTCAGCTCGTTGCACTCTGCGTTGACTTCTGTGGACCATGAGGAAAAGCACAGACGCAGGACTAGATCAGTCACCCCAGTGACGCCAGTGAATCCTGTAATTCCATTTCTGCTCTCTAAATACTTTAATGTTTCCAGGTTTGGAAAGGTTGATTTTATTGCAACTGCTTAAAACACATATATATTTTTTAAGATTCTGTTTCTGATTTTATCCCATTTTATCCCAATTTAGTAGCTAATTAGACCCGCTATTTTTATGTCAATCCCCCCTAGTAATGTGAGTTCACTGCTGTAGTCCTGCGACCTGTAGTGACGAAGGTGAAGTAATGCCTCCTCCAAGACAGCACTCACCAGGCTGTCGACAGTAACTCCTCCCCCCACCCCCTGGTGGCACTCCCGGCCAGAGCCGACTCTGGCGGGCCAGGGAATCGAACCCTGGTCTCCGTGGCCAGTGTCGAATGTTGTAACCACTGGACCACGCGGAAGGCCCTTAAGACACATATTTGATTGAATTGTGTTTTAATTTGTTAGATGCTGCCATTTTAAATGACTGTAGAGTACATTTTATAGTGCACAGTCTATTTGGTTACTTGTTAAAAGTATACTTTAGAGTATGAATGTTTATATCTTATTAAGTGGCTACCCCCAGCCCACCTTTGGGAGTGCCAAAAGTGTGCAACTATAACAGCGTATGAATCTGTGCTCAAGCATACATGAATATCCCCAGTCTGTCCATGCATGAATCACACCTGCATGTTTATTTAAAATATGTGCATACGCACATGTTTAGATTATTCCACTTCTGTGCTCATAAATGCTTTTACTCAGAATCTGTGATTGCCCAGGCATGTTTAGTCTCACACTTGTGTGTTTATTATGAATCCTTGTTCACACTGTTCAGAATCTGTGCTGCTCTATAGTGACACCTTCTGGTTGCTTTGTTTTTTGCACTGCTTCTTGCAGATCCACACATATCTCCACACACAGTGGCTGCTCTGCAGACCTGGGTCAAATACTTTATTTTAAATAATGTAACCCTTTATACATCAATAGAATTCCTATAGATTACTGACAGCTTTAAAAGTTACACCTATTTTCATCAATATATAAAAAAGTTTTTCAAATGCATATTTGACACCAACCCACATGAAAAGGAGTATTTTATGTCCACAAATTATTAGGGGACAGATATGACTATTGGGGGAGAGCTGTCCCCCCCCCCACTCGTTACACCTAAGTTTGACACAGGTCTTCTGCTCCCTGCCTGTAACATATTTTTTTAACATTTTGAGCATTTAGCAGACGCTCTTATCCAGAGTGAGTGCATTTAAAAATGGCAAGAACAATCACAGCTAGCGCAAGAGATCAGTACAGTAACACACTGATGCTGCTCCTGCTCTGTGACTCACACTGATGCTGCTCCTGTTCTCTGACTCACACTAAGACTGCTCCTGTTCTCTGACTCACACTAAGACTGCTCCTGTTCTCTGACTCACACTGAGACTGCTCCTGCTCTGTGACTCACACTGATGCTGCTCCCTCTCTCTGACTCACACTGAGACTGCTCCTGCTCTCTGTGACTCACACTGATGCTGCTCCTGCTCTCTGACTCACACTGAGACTGCTCCCTCTCTCTGACTCACACTGAGACTGCTCCTGCTCTGTGACTCACACTGAGACTGCTCCTGCTCTGTGACATCAACACTGATGCTGCTCCCTCTCTGTGACTCACACTGAGACTGCTCCTGCTCTCTGTGACTCACACTGATGCTGCTCCTGCTCTCTGACTCACACTGAGACTGCTCCCTCTCTCTGACTCACACTGAGACTGCTCCTGCTCTGTGACTCACACTGAGACTGCTCCTGCTCTGTGACATCAACACTGATGCTGCTCCTGCTCTGTGACTCACACTGAAGCTGCTCCCTCTCTCTGACTCACACTGATGCTGCTCCTGCTCTGTGACATCAACACTGATGCTGCTCCTGCTCTGTGACTCACACTGAAGCTGCTCCCTCTCTGTGACTCACACTGAAGCTGCTCCCTCTCTGACTCACACTGAGACTGATCTCCTTCCTTGCAGGTGAGGCGAAGAGCAGGAGTCACAGCACGGACCCGCTGCCCCGTCACGAGGCCAGGGACAGGGCTGGTCACCACGGCAGCACCAAGGAGCTCCCGCAGGCGGTCGACTGGGACGGCATGTCAGGACAATCAGCCACGCCCACAGCCACGCCCATCAGAGTGGGACGCACCCCCATCAGCCCCACCATGATGCAGGGGAGCAGCAGTGCGGGTGAGGGTAGGGCACTGCCCGGGTACCACCGGCAGTTTAGGGTCCGAAAAGCAACAGGAAATAGGTTGCTTGGGTGAAAAAGATGCTTTGTTGTAATGGCCTTTAATGCTGCATTACATTGAGCTTTTTTTTTTTTTTTTCCTTTGCTTTTTGTTTTTCGATTGAATTTATTTTTCTTTTTATCTTTTATTGGTTTATTTATCAGGGACAGTACACATCAATCAACAATAAAAACTGTAAATGACACCTTTTCTTACTTGGTGTGTGGATTGAATCTGGGAGAACGTTTGTTAGATGCATAAAACAGTCCTTACGGCGCTCAGCATCCTGGCATGTTGAGCTCTGCTGGGCGCTGGCTTTACGATCTGACCTGACTGCTCTCCCTCCTCACAGAGTCCATGTCGGGGTGCAAGCTGGGCCGGTCGGCCTCCACATCGGGTGCGCTCCCCCCAACCGGGACCCCCCACCGGCAGGCCCCAGAGGCACAGCAGAGCCAGGTACCGCCCTTCCCCGGAGAATGACCCGGCCTCACCTGTGTGTCCTACCCGTGTGTCTGCCGTCCTCGCCGTGTCCCGAACCTCTGACCTCAGCATCCCCTCTCCTCTGTCTGTCAGGTTTACACAGGAAGCTCTCTGTTTGTTGTCTGTTCTGTGTTTGTCCCCCATTCTGTAACATTGGACAGATGGATATATACAAACATCAAATGAGTGCAATTCTGTGCTAATCTCAGGAGCAGGGATCTGAAGAAGCCATTGATCTCTCTGCGCTTGAAGCAGTCGCAGGTGTTCCACGCACCTGTTAAGCGCTGTCAGGTTCAGGTGACACCAAAGCAGCTATGCAGTTTGTACCCCTCTGATGTCATTCGATTTTCTAGAGCATACAGAACCATCTATTTATTTATCGCTTGATGTGTGTATATATACATTGCATATGCGTGCTGGACATTTGTTGGAGCGTATCTTTGTCTGTGGAAGAAGTGTGTTTGTCAGAAAAGTCTTTATGTTTCTTGTGGTCGGTCTCTGTCGGAGTAAAGCGCTTACTCTCTCACCTCGTCACATTTGTGTGGAAATCCTTTAAACTGTGAAGTGCTGCTGTGACGCACGGATGTCACACCTCTTGATTCTCACATGGGCGGGGTCATGTTCCCTCACGTATACCGTTCACACACTGGCATCCAGCACTCTCAACAGACTGGCCCCCAAAGACACACCACTACACTCCCCAAAACAAACCACTGTACCCACAAACAAACCACTGCACCCCCAAACACACTACTGTGCCCCCAAACACACTGGTGCCCCCAAAGACATACTACTGCACTCCCCAAAACACTTCTGAACCCACAAACAAACCACTGCACCCCCATATGCACTACTGTGCCCCCAAACGCACTAGTGCACCCAAAACACACTACTGTTTCCCCCACATCACTGCACCCACAGACAGATTACTGTGCCCCCAAGCACACTAACCTACCCCCAAAACACACCCCTGCACACAAGACACACTCCTGTACCCCCAAACACAGTACTGCACCCAAAACACACTCCTGTACCCCCAAACACAGTACTGCACCCAAAACACACTCCTGTACCCCCAAACACAGTACTGCACCCAAAACACACTACTGTTCCCAAAACTACTGCACCCAAAACACACTCCTGTACCCCCAAACACAGTACTGTACCCAAGACACACTCCTGTACCCCCAAACACAGTACTGCAACCCCACTGCAGTATTGCCCTTCCATGTATGGAAATGTAATCTCTTCAAAGCCCAAATTTAAGAAAATAAACCCAGTTAAACCCTCAGTATTATCCTCTCCTTGTGGTGTTGTCCTTTTGTGTCCATCTGTGTCTGTTCAGAGTGAAATTATTTGCTATACTGTCTGCATGTGTGTGTGTGTGTGTGTGTGTGCATACATGCGAGAGAGAGAGAGAGAGAGAGAGAAAGAGTGAGAGAGAGAGAGAGAGAGAGAGAGAGAGAGAGAGAGAGAGAGAGAGAGAGAGAGAGAGAGAGAGAGAGAGAGAAAGAGTGAGAGAGTGAGAGAGAGAGAGAGAGAGAGAGAGAGAGGAGAGAGAGAGAGAGAGAGAGAGAGAGAGAGAGAGAGAGAGAGAGAGAGAGAGAGTGAGAGAGAGAGAGAGAGAGAAAGAGTGAGAGAGTGCACATCATACACAGTTGGTGCAGGCAGACTGCAGGCTGAATATACAGTGTATTAGTTTAGATGATCATTAAGTCATGCACAGTAACACATTGACATACATGAACATTGACTCACACTCACTTACACACTGACTCATACACACACATGCACACATTCAATACTGACACATACATTGACTCTCATTTTTACACACAGAGACACTCCCATACCCATACACTGACACACACACACACACACACACACACACACACACACACACACACACACACACACACACACACACACACACATGTTTACACATGCTACACACAGATTTACCTGTTGTGCTGATGAAAGGCACACCTGTGTGTACTGCTGTCATCTCTATCCCCCAGCACTGTACATGCGCATATGTCTCCACATCTGCTGAGGTCTCCAGGCAACGATACACTGTTCTTTCACTTCCCATTACAGCACATTCAGCTTTCATAATGCATCAATGATTCTTTCTTTTCATTCTTTCATGGGGAAAAATGAATATCTCTGGTCATTATAAATGAACCACTAGAGGGCAGTATCTGTTACTATTATATTCAGGTTGTTTACCAATCCTTCATTGCTACCACAGCCTCAGATACGTCACTATCTATACATCTATGGTATGGGGTATATCTGAAGATATACAGATATACTGAAACATATCTACAGTACAGTAATTCCTTCATATCTACCATTATAACCCTGTGGTGCAGATATAACAGCTGTCATTTATTATAGATGCCAGTCACACCACATAACCAACTGAGATAACACTCAACCAGCACCTGTATACAGTACACAATGAAAATCGTATGCTATACACAACTAACATCATACACTAAGCAGAGCTATTATTCTACCCTATAACCAACTAATGATATACACTATGCACAACTGACATGGTACACAACTAAACCTGTAATCTATACACAGTTACAGTCTCCGGGCCCTGATTGGACACAGTGTTTGCTGTTTTTCTGTTCTGCTTCAGATCATCCATATTTAAAAAATATAATTTTTTAAAATAATTTTATTTTCAGATTTTACCCCGTTTTTCTCCCAATTTGGTAGCCAATTACTCCCGCTGTGCTTAGTTCAATCCCCTCCCTCATAGTTCGCTGCCGTAGTCCTGTGACTGGCAGTGACAAGGGTGAAGCGCTGCCTCCTCCGAGACAACACTCGTCGTGCTGTCGAATGTAATTCCAGTACCTCAGATCCACTCCTATGCACAGCGAACTGTGTCGGCTTCCCTCCCCCCTCCCTGGGGCGGACAGCCAATTGCCGCCCCGATGGCACTCCCAACCAGAGCCGACTCTGGCGTGACGGGGAATTGAACCCCAGTCTCCGTGGCCAGCGTCAGATGTTGAAACCACTGGACCACGCGGGAGGCCCCAGATCATCAATTTTTAATTGAAGTCACAATTCACACAGGAAGCCACCTCTGGTATTCCAGATGCAAATCAGTTTCCCACTGAAACCCAAAGTCTTTAGCACTGAAACTGGCCGACGCCAGAAATGTCACTTCGCATTTTGAAGAAACCTATATCTGGAGGCAAGCACATTCTTTCCTGTGAAAGATACTGTGGGCAATACAGTAATCAAGTACACTTTCAGATCAGATATGATTACAACAGCATTTTTATGCTACACAGGTAGAAACACAAACGCACATTTTAACAATTTATTTATGTCCACATAAAGAAAAGCATACAAGGACACAAATACTGAAGGTGCAGAAAAGTTACATTCACAAAATCATGGCATAGGTCTTCAAGATACACACACACACACACACACACACACACAAATGCCTGTAATGTAACACACACACGTACACGCCAAAAGCTATCCTCCCCTGTGCTGCTGTGGGAATACCAACACTGTGTGCCCCCAGCAGGTGGCGCTGGTGCCGTGGGCATGCGGGGACAGCACCATGATGGACACCATAGAGAAGAAGCGCAGTCTGTGTCGGGAGATCAGGGCTCGCCAGCGGGCGGAGCGCGGCCTGTGCAAGCAGGAGAGCATGCCCATCCTGCCCAGCTGGAGGAAGAGCAACGGACCCAAGAAGTTCGGCCCACCCCCTTACTCCACCCACACCACCGTCTTCTGGGACACCGCCATCTGATAGGCTCTCGCCCCCAATGCCACGCCTACTCTCCACACAAGGAATGCTGGGAGCCAATCAGAGAGGAGAGGCAGGAGGGCGGACAGGATGAGTGGGCGGCGGCTCAATGTAGCAAATGGAAATAGATCCCATTCAGAGTTCAGACCATCATGTTTTACTATAACTGTTTATATTTAATATTTTTCTATTTGAATAATTGTCTTAATATGAAATCTGCTCAGTATTATTAGCTATTTTTCGGAAAACAAAGAGGAATACATTTAAGACGTGTACAAATGATTTAGATTTTAGTGATGAGCTGTTTTGTTTTTTGAATCTTGTTTTTGGTATTTATATTGCGGGACACCCATATGCATCAGTATCACTTTGTTGAGAAATGATTATGACGTGTGTTGAAGTCAATTGAGTGAGCACTGTTTTTATAAAAAATCGTAAAGATTGATTTTCTTAACGTCATAAAAAAGTACTATTTTGAATGGAATATATTTTGGCATCTTGGATTGAGATGTTTACAGGAGCCTTCTGCATATGTAGGACTTCCAGTTCCTTCCTGGCTCTCCACACCCTCTTGAACCCAAACAGAGTGTTGCTGATACAGGTGGTGTGGTGATGTCACAGGTGATGTCACAGGTGGTGTCACAGGTGATGTCAGGTGATGTCACAGGTGGTGTCACAGGTGATGTCACAGGTGATGTCACAGGTGATGTCACAGGTGATGTCGGGACCCAGTGGTCCAGTAGTGACCTGACAAAGGAAGCGCGAGGGCTGGGACTCTCTCACGGTCGGGCTGGGACTCTCTCACGGTCGGCCGGTGCCAGTTGCGCTGTGGGCGTGCACAGCATGGGCGGTTGTGCGCTCAGAGAGAGAGTCGTAGACCAATGAGGCAGTTTGAGTCACGGTACCTGTGAGGGAATGCAGAAGGAGGTGCTCGAGACGAGTCTATTTCAACCAGCCCCGACTCTGTATGTTGAAATAGCGAGGCCGTCGTTACCCAGCATGCACTAGACCAGTGGCAATAACTGCACCTGCAGACCACGAGCTTTACCTGCTCCGCACGGTGACCGCGGCGCTCACCTGAAGCGATGAGGATTTGCGTGCGTCAAAGAGGAAATGAAAAACCTTACCGTCATTAATCACTACCGTTGCTTTTGTAGAAGAACGGTATTAGGTCGATGTGAAACAAAAAAAAAAAAAGAGAATGTTTGTGTTTCCCGTAATTGTTTAAATTTGGCAAATGAAGTGCAGTAATTCTGTTCAACTGAATTTAAATGACTGTTTAAATTAACGTTTCACGTTAGCAATGCGTACTTCCCAATGGACATGACCCCACTACATCAAAAACAGAGTTTGATACCACTATGACTGAAAATATACAGAATGCAACATGTAATCAGAAGTGATTGGCTGGTTGCCCAGTAGTTGGTCATCAGCTGCCATACTTGCAGATCTGCCCATTAATAAGGGCTTAATCTGCCATGCCCTGAAAAACGACATCACATCACACTCAGACACATACCTCATTGTCCACTGCAGCCCATCCCTGCCTGTGGGGAAGCTGTGGAGAAGGCAGAAAACATCGACTTTCACACATAATGGTCTGTGTCTTACTCGATCCAGCTCCATTTTACTCGATAGCATTACATTTGAGCACTTTAAATTCAATCATTTTACTCACGAAAAAAAAACATACAGGGTTATATTCAGCAATTCTGACAACAACAGAGAAGAGAAATATTAACACCCGATTGGTTTTTGTTTTCCATAATTGTTCATGTTCCTGCAAAGTGCACAAAGTTAATGCTATGACAGATGCAAACAAGTAATTTGCAAGGAATCGCTAACGGGCGATCCTCATTCATTTAGAATGCTTGTAAATGGCAAAACCATCAGAAACAGGTTAGGATCACTATTAGTTACAAAGGAGGTTGTACAGCTGTTTGTACCCACCACTGCTGTCAATGGGCCATCAGGCACCATGCAGACTCTTCACTGGACACATGCGCACGCCATCACAGTGGACATGTCTGCTCTGTAGGCCCTGAAAGCCCTTGCACTACTGTAAGTGTTCCTGATACATGCAGGACTACATGCAGACTGCCAGACCACTCAGGGAGCCGCAGCCAAACAGCCCGCAGTGCCACGGCCCAAGGGAGACGTCAGCGAAGGCCCCTCCCAAAGAGCGGCCATAACCCCTCCCCCTCCCTTCACTGCCCCATCACCTCCTCATCCTGCCCCTTCACTCCTCCCTCCTCCCTCCCTCCCTCCCTCCCACCCTCCCACCTTCCCCTCCTGAGACTTCACCTCCTCATCCTGCCCCTTCACTTCTCCCTCCCTCCCTCCCTCCCTCCCTCCCTTTCACCTTCCCCTCCTGAGACTTCACCTCCCTCATCCTGCCCCTTCACTTCTCCCTCCCCCTCCCACCTTCCCCACCTGAGACTTCACCCCCCTCCCTCCTGCCCCACCTTCACTTCTCCCCTCCCTCCCTCCCTCCCTCCCTCCCTCCCTCCCACCTTCCCCTCCTGAGACTTCACCTCCCTCTACTGCCCCCTCGACAACCTTCAACACAAACACACATAAACACATGCACACACAAACTCAGAGGGAGACACACACACACACACACACACACACACACACAAACGTACACACAACAGATCAGCGCCAGCGGACATCTTTGCTAAACGCTGTGCCTTGGAGACCGGGTTCACTGTGACTAAGAGTGGGGGTCACTTTGGAGTGAAAGGTCACGGACACTGAGGCTGCCGGTCAGGATCACTGTTTCAGTCACACAGTGAGCAGGTGAACAACGCGGGGTAATCACGACGAGGAAGAGAGCAAACAGCGATGCTACTGAGCAACCAAATATCTGCACTGCAGCTTGGTGCAGAGGCCCGACCAGGAGGACAAACACGGCATGCAATCAAAGACCAACCTCACCTGGGGTTCCAGCAAGGTCAGAGAACCTTGGACCTGCCGCCTGTCCTGAGCTGTCATATACGCAGATCAGTCATCAAATGATTGTTTAGAATTAAATTCTCTGCATCTGTGGGTGCAGATTTGGAATAGAGGATAACGATGTACAGTATATTTTGTGTTGAGCTGTGAAATCTAAGAAAAGAGCACAGTGACGTCACTGTCTATGTCTTTCTTGCACTGAGAGTGTTTAATTTTTATTTTTTGAATATGTTGACAAAGTATGCTTATTGTAACACTGATTTCTTTTGAGAATTTACAGAAGATGAGAAATAAATATGTTTTTGCATTTCATTGAGACGAAATGCAGACTTACCTACTGGTCTCCTGTGTTTGTTGCGACGGAGCCAAAGGTAGGCCATCGGAGCCTTTGAATAGCGGAACAGCTGTCAGATGCATTGAAGAAAATGACTGATTATTGATCGATTTTTACTGACCTAATTACCACAAGAGACAGCCATCTTGCAAGTATGGCACTCTTCTTCTTCTGGCAACTGATAAACGGATAAAGTGATTCCTTATTTATAGAAGGTTTTTGCTGAAACATGATGGTTTTAATGGAGGACTTAATGACATTCAACAACAAATTGATATGGTTCAACAACGGTTACCTTGCTTAGAATACTGTGTGCAGTTCTGGGCACTGCACTACAAGAAAGATATAGAAGCTCTTGAAAAAGTCCAAAGAAGGGCAACTAAACTGATACCTGGTATGAAAGGCAAAAGTTATGATGATGAACTTAAGGCACTCAATCTATTTAAACTTAGCAAACGGAGACTTAGTGGGGATTTGATTGAGGTTTTTAAATTCCTAAAAGCGATTAACAAAGTAAAATACCAAAGATTTTTTTAATAAGTGGGGTCAGCAGAACAAGAGGCCACAGGTGGAAATTAGTTAAAGGCAAATTCCGCACAAATATTAGGAAGTTTTTCTTTACACAGAGAGTTGTCAATGCCTGGAACAGCTTGCCAGGTCAGGTAGGAGAAGCAGAAATGCTTGGGCTATTCAAGTCCAGGCTAGATGTAGTACTAGATACTCTTTAGATGAGGACATGACGAGCCTAGATGGGCCGAACGGCCTGTTCTCATCATTATGTATTCTTATGTTCTTATGTAACAATGTAAATGGCAATTAAATTAATTATCTCAAGAGAAAACAAAAATAGAATATTCACCAAAATAATACTTTGGAAACTATGGAAATCTAATTCTGCCCAAGACCAAGCTTGGCTCCAAAGGGACAACTAACTCCTGCAGGGGATGGAAGCGTGGAACACTGTGTCTCCTGAATATCTTAAACCCAGATCCTCCTAATACCAGAGTTGACCGCTTCTGTGACATTACTGCACAGTGTCCAAGCTGCCTACAGGCAAGAGCCTTCCCTCAATGCTCTCTCAATGATCTCCCAGCATTCTCCCAGCGTTGTCCTGCACTTCCTTATGATCTGCTCAAAGCATGTAAACAAACCCACAGCGGGTGTGGTCTCAACTATCGGCCGCAACTTTTATCCATATTCAGGTTCCTCCTAGCCTCCTCGTCTGAAATATGTGATCTGAGAGAGCGTGAGACCAAACCCCGATCATTCCCATCTGCCCTCCACGCCTCTCACTTGGCACTGTGCCGCATATCCCATGGATGATAAAAACAGGAGGAAGTTCTGTGGTTAGGTTGTCTAGCATCAGACGTGTCAATGCCTCATTCAGGCCACCAGATGGCAGTATTAAACACTCAAGGCACACTACGGACACAGTCCCAAATACGGTTAACCCACTCTCAAATGAGTGCTTGGGGGGGTGTAACAAACAATTTGAAGGCTACTAAAATAATTCAAGAAGAGTTCCGCCTCCTCTGGCCAACTGACTGTCCCATCCCTCCGGGCGCCTGGCAGCCGCTCCTCACGGTCTCGCCTCTTCTCTGTCCTTCCACAATTGGTCAGGACCGCGGAATCACTTGCCATCTTCCGCAAGAGACTCTAAACCCACCTTTTCAGACTCCACTACCACTGAATTCTGTTCAACCCAATTCTACCCAAATGTCATCACCACTGCCAACACTTCTTGTATATGTATCCCTGCCTACCCATTTAAATTTAAAAAAATTAAAATTAAATTAAAATTGACTAAGCTTTTCCTTCCCAGTGTTACGGGTATGGTACGCAGCTGCCTACAATGATGTCTATCGCTGTATTACTGCACTGATCTCTTGCGCAAACTATGATTGTTCCTACCATGTATTTATGCACATCTTGTAAGTCGCTCTGGATAAGAGTGTCTGCTAAATACTTAAAATGTAAAATGTAAGAGTTCAACAAAATCCAGAATTGAGCAGATACCAAGCAAACGTAACATATTTAACCTATACCAAATGTTACGTTCTTCATGTGGACAATAATAATGGAAGGCAGGATTTGTTTTATGGGAATTATCAAATTAGAAGGTGTGCAGTTCGAAAAGGATATGGGTAAAATAGTTGGGTCAAGTCTATCTGGATTTAGACATTGTGCTGTCTAGTCATAAAAAAGGTATAGAATGTTAAAATAAGCAAAAGGTATTGAGTATGTTATAATGTCATAGGATGCATTTGTCAGACCACATTTAAGGGTCAAAAGTGTTGACAAAAATGCACCGGTTGTTGTTTATTTAGCAGGTCATTAACTCAGTAAGTTAACACAGCCATGAAATTGATGTTTAGATATTGCTACCACTGTTAAAACCTGGTGTGGTGCATTGATGACATTATTTGCCAACGTAGAAAATCGATTGTTGAGTCAATTCAGGATAACGGTGATGGGGGGGGTGGTGCACTGGAAAATATGGACCACAAGATTTCAGCTTGAGATTTCAGGGCAAAGATTTGGCAGCTTACGTGTCAGAAATCAGAAACAGGGACACGGAGCACGAGGAGACAGTTTGTGCCACGGGGAAGATTACATCTTGTCCCAAATCTCTAGTGTTGCCACTCAGTGTGACCAGCATCAGAGAGCCAGAGTGAATAAGAGATCACAGACCGAGTGACTCACTGAAACAAAGACCCAAATGGGATAAAAGAATTAACTAACTTAGAATTAACTTACATTTTACATTTACACTTTAGGCATTTAGCAGACGCTCTTATCCAGAGTAACTTACTCTGCGCATTAATACATGTAAAGATTAATCATGGTCCGTGCCAGAGGTCAGTGTCGTGATACAGTAATAGACATAATCGTTGAAAGCTGCAAACAGTAGCCTACCTGTAACACAAGGAGGGAAAAGTTCGTTTGTTTTTGTTTTTTTGTTTTTTTGGGGGGACAGACATCAACATAGATGCATATAAATACATATTACAAAATGCAATATTGAACATGAAAGCAGTGGATGAATTTGATGAATTTGAATTTGAGGATGAAACTTAGGATGAATTAATTAATGACCATCTGATTTATATATATATAAAACCCATGTACTTATTGATTTACTAATATTTACCAATAACCGGGGGGGGGAGAAGAAAAGGGGGAAAGGGAAAAAGAAAGAGAGGCAGAAAGCAGAGAGACAGAGGGAAATTGAGAGGATGAAGGAGTGAACGAGGAGTAAGGGGGGGCAGAGAGGGGCACTAAGTGGAAAATTCCTTTAGAGGAGGATGTATTTCTGTTTTCACTCCTCCATGCGCACACACACATAAACACACACACACACACACACACTCTCACACACACACAAACACATCTACAACAAACCTTTTATCATAAGACTGTTATTCCCTGTTGTGTATGTGTGAGTGAGATCTGTGCATGTGCCAGTCCATATGTATGCATTTGTGTGTGTGTATCACAGATATCACCGCAAAGAAAAATAACACTCTGGCCCTTCAGGGTGGTGAGAATGTTACCAGGGTGACCGCCAAGCATGCGCTGTCCCTGCTGGCTTGCCTGAACCCCTCCACCAGCCCCAACATTCCACTCCTGTTTCCAGGGTAACCTCACAACAACAGCAAGGCTGTGGGCTGCTGTCCCTTTAACCATTTACTGACCTAGCAGAGGCACTTCCTCTCAATCTCACACTACAAACACACACACACCCACTCATTCATGAAAAGTACTCATGTCTCAGCTGGCACACTGAACAAAAATAATGGAACAGTGCCTTGCTTTATATGTTGTGAAATATGGCATTTTACAATTGGTTTCCCTGTATAAAAAATGCATTGTGTATATTTTGGCACATTGTGTGTGTCTATGCATATTTATCTCTCTCTCAGAGAGAGAGAGAGAGAGAGAGAGAGAGAGAGAGAGAGAGAGAGAGAGAGAGAGAGATACATGCCCTTTGGCATGTATATATATACATATACATATATATATACATACACATACACACACACATACAGTGGGTATAAAATGTATTCACCTCTTTGGGATTTTTCACATTTTATTTTCTTACTTCATGGAATCAAAACAAATAAAAAAAGAAAAAACAACCAAAGCTTTTTCTTAACTAATTACAAATAAAATATCTAACAATCATTTATTACATAAGTATTCACCCATTTTTCTAAGGCACATATAAATAAACTCTGGTGTATTCAATTGTCTTCGGAGATCACATAATTATTTGATTGGAGTCCACCTGTGTACAATTTTATTGTGTAAACATTACATAAAATACAAATACAAAAGCTTCATCATGAAGACCAAAGAGCACTCAAAGCTAATCTGAGAAAAGCACCAATCAGGGAAAAGATATAGAAAGATTGAAAATACTTTAAATATCCCCCAGAGCACTGTTAAGTCCATCATAAAGAAATGGAGAAAATATGGTACAACTCTGAATTTGATGAAGGTGAAGGTGATCACTCAGAATGGCTTTGTATTTATTGCCATTCAACATGCCCTCTAAGCCTTAGAGTCTAAGGGGTTGAGTGGACCTAAATCATGCCTGGAAAATGTACCCCACACCATAACAGGGCTGATAGAATCCTTCACTGTGGGGAACAAGCACTCAGGCCTGTAGTGTTTTGGCGTGTGCCACACATGCACTTGTCCGCTTGCTGAGAACAGGGTGAAGGATGACTCATCTGAACACATTACTTTTTCCCCAATGCTCAGTAGACCACTGCCTGTGTTCTTTGCACCATTTTACTCGCAAAGTGCATTTTTAGGTGTAATAAAGGGTTTATGCACTGAAATAGAGTGACCATATTATCCCTCTCTGTGAAGTTCTCGGTGGACTGTTCTTGATTAAACTATCTGTTCTTCCCCTAGATCGATATTTGCAGTCAACTGATTCATTTGTCTTTTCTTTTTTGCTTTGCATCTCAAACCATTGCACAGACATCACGGTCGAGGAGTATACGCTTTCGACCACAGTTGCCCCTAGTCGATGATGTCTTTCCCTCAGACTTCCATGCCAACATCACCATAGCCATGGTTCCTTGCTAAACATCAGGAAGTTCTTCGTCACTGAAGCTCCTGGTAAATTTGCCCCAATAATCATCACTCTTTCAAAGTCACTGAGATCTCTTCTTCTAGCCATGGTAGTCAAACCAATGGGCAACTGGGTCTACCCAGCATTTGTATACCTGACCCTAAGCATGATGGGATGTTTAATTGCTTAATTAATTCAGTACCACACCTGTGTAAAAGCACCTGCTTTCTGCAGTGCTCATTTACTCAAGTGTTTCCTTTATTTTGGCAGTTGCCTATATGTGTGTGTGTGTATGTGAATATATACTGTATATATATATCACTGCTTATGACAAATGGTAAAATACATGTGGCATGGCATACATGCTGTCATAAGAACGACCTGATATCTCCAATGCAATATATAACAAATTGCCACAATTTGACTACTGATTGTGGTTGAAGGACTGCAAAAATGCACTGCTAATATAATAAATTAACAAGGCCATAACAATTCTCCTTGAGATTCAAGTACTTGATTTTGTACAATAATATTATGACAACTGTTATTGTTACAATTTAAATAAAATGAATGATTCACTATACCACATGTGCACTTGCACTATAACAAATCATATCAAACAAATCAACCAGTTCTCATATAAGTGACACATATGTCACCTATGCCATTTAGTGCAGTCATGTTCCCTGTGTCAATTCTGACTGGGACTGGAGGTCCCAAGTGGGTCACATATAACTGGCTCCCCCTCATCCAGGGATGTAGGGCTTTGGTCAGCAGGATATGCCCTGCCTGGTATAGAGGTTAGGGAACTGGGCTTGTAACGTTAAGGTTGCAGGTTCAATCCCCAGGTGGGACACTGCCGTTGTACCCTTGAGCAAGGTACTTAACCTGAATTGCTTCAGTTAATATCCAGCTGTATAAATGGATTGTAAACTGTAAGTCGCTCTGGATAAGAGCGTCTGCTAAATGCCTGTAATGTAATGTAATAATGTAATGCCTCATTGCTCCACTGGTCAGTTGGTCTTTGAGGACAAGTGAACCCTCCAAAATTGACTGAGGGCTTTGAGGCAATTGGGCGTTCGAAACAGAAGAAAACAACGACATCAAGAATAACAATAAGAAAACACATCAGCATTCTGAGCGCACATAAAATCAATCTGATTTAAATAAATGAAGGGATCGTACAGTACATTATTTATAATATGTGAAATTTTAAGTGCTTTTTACGACCATACCTTTGTTGTTTGTTGGATATATGAGCGGGGTTCGATGGCTGGGGTCATGGGAGCCATAAGGTGCCTCTTGGGTTGGGAGAAAGAACAGAAGCACAAGGGAATTTCAGATGCCTCAACAACCATAAATGTTCGTATGTTACATAGCTAATACAGCTGCCGAGCCTGCAACAGCCCCTGGCATCAGCTGCCGAGCAACAGTGTAACCAATCACAGTGCCGCGGAATGAGGATGACACTTAAGTGCAACATTCCCACAACATTCTAATTTTATGTCCCTGGCATGTTCCACAGTGAATTATAGCAGTCATTTTGACGTTATCTACGGTATAGAACATTCAAGTAAAGGTATAATGAGGCACTTGAGAAAATGATTGTAAAAGTGTTCCAGTAATGGGTGTAGTTATGACATATTTCATAAGCTTGCAACATTTCAAGTACATTTCAACTACGTAAACAGTAGGGTTTAAATAATCAAGACGAAATGTAACTTGTATTGGGTTCTCTTGTTTGCCTTAATGTGACTGTGCTGTGTCTACATTTATATGTTTCTACCCTGTCAACATCAGCTGCAAGAACAATAACTTCTTCTGTGAGATTTGCAGCATAAAACCAAAAGGATGTACCATAAAATCTGGTGAAATAATCTTGTTATACTGCCCATACAAGGGAGGAAGAGATTAAACTCGCACAGTCTGCCCCCTAAAGGCAGGACATGAGAACACAAGGCGCAGGTATTAGCGTATTAGTGATTCTGTGTGGCTCAGTTGGTAGAGCATGGCATTGGCAACGTTTAGGTTGTGGGTTCAATTCCCACTGGCAGCACATGTACTGAAAAGTGTATTCATTCACTACTGTAAGTCGCTTTGGATAAAAGCGTCTGCTAAACGGCTTGTAAAAAAAAGAAAAAAAGAAAAAAAATCAGACGTACATATATTGTGCTGTATTCACTTGTGTGTGTGCTTGGCTCTGTGTGTGACTGTGTTCACAACATGTCTCTCTCTCTCTCTCTCTCTCTCCCCCCAAGCGCAATGCTATGCGAACATTAGAACAGCGCCGAGAGAATGTTTGGACTGTGAGAACACAGGGTCAGCAGCGAGACACTCCTGTGCGTAGCGCAGGGGAGGCGGGGCAGCACACGAGGAAGAGTGCCTAACCTTTGATCACTCACAGTTCCCCTGCTGCGGTTGTCAGAGACCCAGGATATATTTGTCTGGGAATTCTAAAACAAGTAATGGAGGGGTACGCGGGGCTCTGCCAGGGGCTCTGCCAGGGGCTCTTACGGCACGGGGGATCCGGTGTCACTCGGCCGCAGGCCCCGCCCCTCACCCTGGCATCCACACTGCCTCGCTGCCTCTTACCCCACAGGTTTAAAGGTGAGGACTAATTTAGCGCCCAGCCTTTACGTAAGAGGCATGGCAGGAATCCGTGAGGAACATAGACGGGGCGATCTGACTCAGCAACAGAGCGAGTCTCACGCACATGAACACACACACACACACACACACACACACACACACACACACACACACAGGCTCAGGCTCGCACATGAACACACACACACACACACACACACACACAGGCTCGCGCACATGAACACACACACACACACACACACACACACACACACGCACACGCACACACACACACACACACACACACACACACACACACACACAGACTTGTGCATACGTGTGCACATTTGAACACACACACACACACACACACACACACACACACACACACACACACAGACTTGTGCATACGCACACACATTGGACACACACACACACACACACACACAGACTGGCGCACATGAACACACACGTGCGCACGCATGGACACACGTGCACACGCGTGCATATTTGAACACACACATGCGCTCACATGAACACAGGCATGTCTTTCATGCATGCACAAATGTACACACAGGGAGGGGGAGTGGTAGGGGAGGAGCAGAGGTAAGGAGTAGCGCTGGTGAAACTGGTGGGGTTGGGGGGGGGGGGGGATTTTGTAACACCCCCAGGGCCTGTTAGGGATAAACAATGTGTCAGGGCATTGGGATCCTATGAGTCACTGCTAAACATCTTTATGGGGAAAATATGAATAAGTCCATTAACTTATCAAACAGACATATCACACACTAGACAAGTTTATTGGATTAGGAACACGAGGTGGTAAAATTATATGTCAGAATGTACTGTGGTATCTGTACTGATTCCCATCTAACATTATTGTGTGCACTGTCTTGTAAATTGCTCTGGATAAGAATGTGTGCTAAATTAGAACACGTAAATGTCGGAAAAAACAACTATCCAATCATATTCAATTATTCTGTCAGCATATCCAGCATTCAAGAATGTGCTAAGGTTTGTGATCTGTGAAACAGGTCCAAATGCACTGGACCCGGATGAAGAAGCACTGGTTCTGTGAAACCTTCTAATGGAGCTTATACAACTCAATAGCTAAGCTTTGGGGTTAAGGCTCTATGCCCAGGATAAGTCTGAATGTACATAGAGCGGATATGACAAAACCCTGGACGACCTACAGTGGGTATAACAAGTATTCAGTCCCTTTGGATTTTTCACATTTTATTTTCTTACTTCATGGAATCAGAATGGATTTAATTGGGATTTCTTGCCACTGATCAACACAAAATACTGTAAGGAAAATGCTTCAGTGTACTTGGATGTTGACTTGAACTGTAACAGAGGGCCCAAAGACGGGTTGCTGGCTCAAGGGAGGGGTGATGGCCCAAGGGAGGGGTGCTGGCCCAAAGGGGGGTTGGTGGCCAAAGGGGGCGGGTGATGGCTTGACCAGAGAATAATAGGGCATTCACATGCATACAGAGGTGACAGCGACCATTTGGTTACCTGCCACTTGAATGGTGGACAGGAACCAGCATTTTATTTCAGCATTTTATTTCAGGAGTATAAAGCCTGTACTCAAAAGAACACAACTTTGTATTTGACTTGCCTTGCTTTTACCCGGTATGTTGCGTACTGTAAATGAGATGCAATGTTTTCGCTTTGCTAATAAATTGTTATTGACCTAAACTTTGAAACCACAACTCTTACTTCGCAAGACGGAAACATTCCTACAATATCCTATAATGCCAAATAAAACAAATAAGCTTTTTCTATACTTTTTATACCCACTGTACAGGAATGCTTCTGTTTCACACACTTCTGTTATCTGGAATGTTCAGACACATCTGCTCTCTTCAGATCTTCCCCGCCAAACAGTCCTGTCTCCACCGACACATTTAAGCATAATGCTGACATGCCAACTGAAAACACAAAAACTGATGCGAGGATTACAATGTTGACAGCGTGACAATGCGGGCCTGTCTGTATGTGTTCAGACCGATTAATAGGTCTCGGTGTGCTCTCATTTGATCTCTCTGTTTCTGTTCTAACCCAATCTCTCTGCGCCCATGCGTTTGAACTTGATCTGTTTTTTCTGTGGTGTTTTGCCAGTTGTTGTTCTTGGCAGGGGCGAGTGGCGCATCAGTAACTAAACATTGTGATTCTATTTACTCCTCTTAATCTCACAGATAGAGACAAGGCTAATTCCCTAACCAGTCAGGGTGCTTGGACTCTACCCTGTGAGAACTGGCAAGCACGCACACATGGATACATATATATATATACACACAACACAAACACAAATACACATATATGCTGCATCGAGGGTATAACCACACATTCAATATTGGGGGGTGGGGGCATAATGAAAGGGAATATTTTATATCAACAAATGATTGAGCGGGACAGGGAGACATGCCCCCCCTCCACTCTTTGTGTCTATGTACTGTATACACAAATGTGCACAGGCAGAGTCGTTGTATTTGCTGTTATCTTCCTTAAAGTAGCTGGTGTCTGTCATCATTTACATTTACATTTACATTTTAGGCATTTAGCAGACGCTCTTATCCAGAGCGACTTGTATTTACATACAACACATTTATACAGCTGGATATTCTACTGAAGGTACAACAGCAGTGCCCCACCTGGGAATTGAACCTGCAACCTCTGAGTTACAAGCCCAGCTCCTAACCATTAGACTACACTGCCAGCCACTACACTGTAGCCACACTACATCAGGAGGTTCCTTTGTTGTTTTGAAATAGAGCTGGAACAGAGCAGTGCATCATGGGACTGTCCTTCAGGTGGTCACTCCCCTGTGTGAGTGGGAAGGGCAGAGTGGACGTCTATATGTCCTGCCCACTGAGGAAATGTCACATGTCGCTGGTGAAACTGCTGTGCTTGGATTACTGAGATTACTGGGATGTGTGACGTCTCTCTGCCTTTAGCTGTGTCAAACTGATCCGACGGTCTGGATGAGTAAACTTCCGCTCTCCTGAAACCTAATTAGCGTGTTTAAGGACAGGCTCGCAAGGCTCCTAAACAAAATCAAGAGTGGTCCTCTTCAACACCGCCGAGCCTTTTAATTGACAAGCACCGTGTACACGGTTACCATCTGACACTCGCACGTGGTGACTCACTCACAAATTGCTCCCAAACACAGCCACGCTATCATGTGGTCACTAACACTCACTCATTCACACAGCCACAACCCTGCACCTGCTCCTATACACCATGTCCGTATGTATATATATGCTTAAATCTACAGACTTATGCACATGTACACACACACACACACACACACACACACACAGACCATTCACAGGGACGAGGCTAAATTTAGCCTCAAGTGTTACATTTCAGAAACCTTTAAAGGGCAATTATATTACTGTAAGTGAAATGTTATACAACTGAAATTTGATGACAGTCATGTGAGAAAAAAACTTTTTCTTCAGGTAAACACTTTTGTGCTACATAAATGTGAGAAAGGAAATGTTGCAAGTTTCTGAGTTTCTATTTTGTCAGGACTGCTGTGTTTCAGGGTGAGTTGGTAGTAATGATTGCATGTGTGTGTGAGTGTGTGAGTGTGAGTGTGTGTGAGTGTGTGTGCTGGTGGATAGGAGCCAGGGAGCATGGTTTGGGGTTGGGGGAGCAGGTTGTATGCTGAGCATATGTTTTTTTAATCTGCCATCATCAAGACACAAGTGTGAGGAATGGGACCACGGGACTCCATCTTTATAAAGCGGAGATTAGTGGAGTTAAATCCAGTTTCACTCCTTGGCAGCCATGCCTTGTACACCTGCAGTGCATGACCGTAACCCACACACCTGCCACTGAAATACATTCCCTCCCACAGAGGGACAGTGTTCAACTAAGAACATATTTAAACTGTACAATTTCTAATTGAGAACTACAGTTCAGGCAAAACTGAGTTCAAGGTCAAGTTTCCAACCCAGGTCTGTCACATCATTCAAAGCACAGCACAGCAATAACATCCTTATTGTAGTTTTGGAAAACAAACTAGAATCTGTTCATTCCCGATTTTGTGGTCAAAGGTCATTTTTTAATGCTTCTAGGCATTTGTTTTAAAGTATTAAAGGCTACGTGTTTTTTAATGGTGGCCACACCTGTCTCAGTTGGTGTACATGGGGATACCTAAAACTTGCCAAACAGACAACCTAGTACACTGGTGTTTCAGGGCATGTTTTAGGACTTCATTCTGTGCATAATCAGTTAAAGTTCATTGAACCTTAAATGATCTGGATGGCGCATGCAATTCACGCTGCCTACTTTATCAGCAAATACGCATGCAGTACCTCAAAGATACCTCAGTGTACTTCCAATCAGCAACCTGACAGCCCCCAACTAACCAGGAATGGCAATCTGTAAAGACCACTATTACCACTCCTTACAAGACATACCAAAGCACACCAGATACTATCCTCAACCCTGAAGCACAGGGAGAACAAAGCAACACAACACTCCTTCATGTAGTTGAGCAATTTGCTTGCTTTCTTCTATACAGTCCAGGGTAAATAAACGGGTTTTAGTCGAGCTAAACCCGTGATTCATGCTACTGCAAACATCAGATGCAACGGTGATACCCAGGAAGGCAAAATACTTCAAAGGGCTCTTTTCACATTTTCATTACCAATTCAAGTCATTACAACAGGTTGTTCAAGCTTTAAAAAGGCTCTTTTAATGATATGATTTGAATGATATGGTGCCAACCAAGCGCTTGTGTTTGTATTTGTGCTTTTTGTAAGGTCTGTGCGTTTTTTCCATTGGCTTGTAGACTAGCTTACTCTTGCTTTCCTTAATTCTTGGATTGTGAATGTTGAAAGTGGTGCTTCTACACCTTGTGCACTGCAGTGCTTTACTTCACACACAATTGTATCGCAAGCGGTACAATCCCACTCTCTGATTGGCTTAGCGGCTAAAGGCTGCTTGTCAACCGCTAAATAAGATTCTACAAAGAGAATTGGGTGAGAGGGCTCCAGATGACCTCCTGTCATAACTGGCATGGAATACCATGTGGATTTTCTGAGCCTCCCATCTGGCTGCTGGTAGCACATTCACGCAGCAATAAACTTAAAACACAGGCTTTGTGGGTAGTGCTTTCTGGAAGTGGGTGTGGTTATGCACATGAGTACAGCTCTCCACACACCAGATGTGCAATGTTTATTCAGAGAGAAAACGCAATACCATCTTCATAACATACACTCAGGCTAAACTACGTAAATATTTCACAATCCTCTCCAGAATTTGTAAGCTTTGACTTTTTGTAAGTGTTCAAAGTGACATCATTTGACACTTCCCCTTACCACCAACCGTTTCAGTGATGTTTAGAAAATTATTTACATTTACATTACATTTTAAGCATTTAGCAGATGCTCTTATCCAGAGCGACTCACAAGATGTGCATTAATACATGGT
The DNA here is from genome assembly GCA_029706075.1 of Aldrovandia affinis. Lineage (NCBI taxonomy): Eukaryota > Metazoa > Chordata > Actinopteri > Notacanthiformes > Halosauridae > Aldrovandia > Aldrovandia affinis. The sequence continues at coordinate 2,356,361 of JAINUG010000099.1, read as the reverse complement.
AAGAACAATCATAGTTTGCGCACGAGATCAGTGCAGTAATACAGCGATAGACATTGTTGTTGGCAGCTGCGTACCATACCTGTAACAGTGGGAAGGAAAAGGTTTCTTAAACATTTTTATTTTTATTTTTTATTTAGCTGTGCTATTTTGTTAAGTTCCCTCAATAAGATTAAAGATTAAAGTGTAAATGTGGCAGTCATTAGAGCCAGACCTGGGCCAAATAATTAGATAAAATACTTTAGACACCAGTAACATTTCTACAGTTTACTGACAAATTGAAAAATCTATTTTCACCAATATTCAGAACAAAATTTGTGTTTTCAAATTTTACCAGATGTTAAAGTACTTCAAATATGTATATTAGCCAGGTCTGGTTAGGGTACAAAGCTTGCAACAAGACAGAGAGACACAATGTCAGATGTAATCACATTTTATTCCCTGCCATGAGTCCCAGAGAACCTTTACGATATAATTTCTCTGTACTCTGAAATCTTTCATATCGGCACTGAACAGAACCACTGTGTATCCCAACTGCATGGCACATACTAACACTAATAAAGCAGCTCAGGTTCTCTGACATCATGCTGTTGACAAACACATACACAGCATTGCATCTAGATTTCTGCTGAATAACAGTGATTTACAAATATCCTGAGTCAGAGCTCACAAGCTATGAATAGGCTTGTGAAAGATTTACTTTGTTTTGCCTAAGTGTACAGCACCAGTCAAAAGTTTGAGTACACCTTCCATCTGGACTACGGCTAAGCGGGCACTCCTTCATTCTTGAGCAAGATAACGACCTGAAACACACCTTGAAGTTGTACAAGAACTATCCGGTGAAGGGGGAACGTGAAGGACAACTCAAACTAAAGACCTGGCCTGCCCAGTGTCCAGACTTCAATCCCATAGAACTTGTATGGGATGAACTGGACAGAAGAGTCAAAGCAAAGCAACCCACAAGTGCCTCTGGGAATTG
>JAINUG010000099.1:2327885-2350385 GCA_029706075.1 Aldrovandia affinis | reverse complement strand
TATTTATTTTGTATTTATTATTTCAGTATACTGTGATATTCTGTATGTCTTGTGTGTTCTTTCACTGCCTTCTGTATCTTTGCTGCTGTGACAAACCAAATTTCCCCCCCTTTATTAATCCCCCCCCCCGGGGATTAATAAAGGCTATCTTATCTTATCTTATTAAGTGTAATTTTCTCATATGATTCCTGAGTGGTTGGTGCAATCACATTACCCTCACCCACAGCCCTGGGTGAGCCACAGTCGTGAGATCAAAAACCCAGGGTTAAGCCCAAAGTTAGCTCGCTAACCTACCAATCCTGCTTCGTGAAACAGTGCTCTGGATCTATCCATGTTGCATGCGATTGGCTGTGCCGCCCCTTTGGTGAGCTCATAGCTTGATCGGAAAAAACAGGTTTGACAGAGTGAGTTGATGACCACCATCGTGAGACAGGTTAGCCGTAATTGCCTTCGTTAGGTTTTGTGTAGCCAGCTAACGCAAAGATACCCTGACTATGTTGAACTTCCTTCGACAGGCCCCAGGGCTTCAAAACTCCCCAAAACAGAAACAAAACTGCCTGTGTCTCTGAGTGATCAGTGATCCCTCACATTTCAGCACAAAACAAACAATCTTTCATCCTGACACTCACAGAAAGGCACAAACACACAGGTAGACAGACAGGCAGATAGCCAGATATAATCCCTCACAGATAGAGACACAAACACACTAGCAGACAGACAGGCACCCAGCTGGGCTAAACGGAGAAACTTAATGCATTGAACAGTCTGATTGAGGTCTTGTAGACCACAAGGTGAGTCTCTTACTCCCTCTAAATCGCCAGCAATCTGAGACTAGATTACGTTTTTAGACTGGTACAGTTATGGCCAATGAATAGAAGAGCTTTAGTGGAATACAAACCTGTAGCTTTGGATAGCTGCCCTAAATGACGGAGACAAATGTTTCCTCTACTCCAGCAAGCAGCCACGAGGTGACGTCATGTCGCTGAGCTCTGAGTCAGATAAGAGCACATCTGCTCAACATTATACTTTATGAGTGCAGGGGCCCCTTGCCCCTTTTCTCCTCAACTCCCCTCTCTCATGTTTTTCTCCTTCTCGTTGCAAGGACTGGGGCCTTGCACCTGGATAGGACCACAGTGAGGGAGGTGTGTTGTCAAGCAGTTAGTTACCCTGTCCAAAGTGGCTCCAAAGTGCCAGTATTTTGCTTTCAATTTTCGGCTCTTGTTGAGTCTCAGAGAACTTGTGCAACTCTCAACCTTTCCTGAATACATAGTGGCAGTGGGGGGGCCTGGAGCCCCCAACCCTCAGAATTGCGCCATTGAGAGATGAGGTCACTGAGCTGTAACGTGATTGGAGGAACAATACACCCTCTTCACCAATCGGATTGGAAGACGCACCACAGTAAGTACTTTATTATGCGCAGAATGTAGTCATTATACCATATATTCAGTGATATGTGTGACTCTATTGCACTTTAATTATAGAATAAAATCAACAATTCAGTAAAGATACAAAAACAAGTCATATTTTAAATGAATAATTAAAGAGATCAACATGTTTTTGTATGACTGTGTATTTATTTTAATACTTCATGCTGCCAGGTATGTTATGTCATAAAATATATTTGAATGTCTTATTTGTGTTACTTCGTACTTGATTACTTGATGTTCCTGTGAAGTGGCAACAGCAGCAGTGGCATATTCACTTTTGTGAACTTTTTTTCTACAAACTTTTGAACTTTTTCCATAAAATCCCACGAAACAAAGATTTCAGAGCAGATCCCATCTAAGCCGCTCGGTTTAATGCATCAGGCCGCTTCCTCGACAGCCAAGATGCCGCGTGATCCTTAAAAATGGATTTTGTCACTGAATACTAGTCAGTGCCTCACTAGAACAAAATGTCCAAAGACATGGGCCATGAGACACAGCAGTGGTCTTCAGCAGGAACAGGTCCCACAGAACGGAGTGTGAAAGCATCGCCCATCCATCCTTTGACGAGTGCGATTCCTAAAACACGCATACACTTCACCGTCATTAGAAGCATTTGGAATGGTTTCCAAGTTTTCAAAACCGATTACAGAAAACACTTTTGAAGCAGGGCCCCTAGATGAGAGTTCACCATGTCAAAATTCCCACACACCCTCTCACATAGAAGCCCCACCTAGCATGCTGGGAGAGGAGACCAGTGGAGACTGAGGTGAACGTAAAGCATTATCTGTGTGGAAACAGTGACAGTCCTATTGCAGTGACAACACTAAGGGGCTTTGTTTCACGGCATCCAAGTCCATTCTCCTCCGTTAACAAAATGTGCCAAAACATTTCCTCGCAAAAAAAGTGAAATTGTCAGGGGCCTTGCCGAATGCTCAATTTCACACACAGCGAGCCACTGTCTCCTTTTTTAAAAGCGCCGTGCGTGGTGTGCATTTTTGACACTAATCAGGCGCTGCGTCTTTGTTTGACCCTGCGGTTTAAAAATGTCCTTGAACGGCAGAGACAACATGTCATCCTCCTGAACATAGAGTGCAGGACATCTGCGTATCACGGTTCTCTGTAAACAAGCCAAACACGGCCTGACAATCAATTCAGAGCGGAGAGAATGTGTCATCTGTTATTGCCCAGCATTTACGTCTCGGGGACGAAGAGCGTCAGCCGCTGCCGAGCACGCGCGCCGCGCGATCACCTTCAACACCAGGTAGTGTTCGCGTTATGAAATATTGAACGGAATATGAAATATTTGCAACGATGTCATTTTTGCATGCAAAAACTGCACTGCAAACAAGCACCACAAAACACCTTTAGAACTTGTGTGAACCGCGACATTTCTCTGCAAATCAAGCAGATCGTTGATTATTGTGCATTGTTAATTATCACCTGGTACATGTGTGAACAGTGGACGTAAAAAACAAAACAATTTCTCCTTCAGAAATCAGGGTTTCCCCATTGGTGCGTTAGCCAGAGAAAGCCTGTTCGGTGTTAGTAAAGCCGACGAGAGCGTGCGTTAAATCACACGACTTCCAATAAAATAAGTAAAGCGGAGTAAATCGAGCAGAAAGGGCAGGAGCGTGTTTAAAAGATTAAGCGCTCATGTCACACTCGGCTTTTTAAAGCCCCCCGTTACGACACAAAGCAATGTGACACCGGTGTACAAGAGGAAGAAACATTTCTGCTTTATTACACAAGAGGTTTCAGAGCAGACAAACAGCTCCATGTTGGGAGGAGGAGGGGGAGGAGGAGGAGGAGGAGGGGGGGGAGGAGGAGGAGTGGGCACTGTGGGGAGTCCACTCTGCTGCTGCTGTTGCTCTCCTACTTTCCATTGCATTCGTTCTTTCATTCATCCACCCAGTCGCTTCTCTACTCGCGCTCCCATTCAACCATCCATTAACTTGATTGTTCATGTGTTCACTTGAGCCTTCTATTCACCCACGCGTCTGTAAAATTCACCCACTCGCCGACTCCTACATTCGACATTTGCTCATTAAATTCATCCGTCCTCTCTCTACACTATGTACAGTGGAAGACATGGCTGTTGCTGGCGGTCAGTCTGGCTTGCAGGGCAGACAGGACTGGGAGGCCCGGTCAGCTCCACGGTCGATCCAAGTTCACGAACAAAGTCCAACGTGGAGGGAAGCCGTCCGAGCCCACCAGGGCACTTTAGTACACCCGCCCACTGACCGCCGCCATGCAACATGTTTACTACACTTTAGGTATAACAGGTGGACCGTCGCCCATTCTTGACATGCTATATTGAAGCTACTCCCCTGTTTACAACAGAACATAAAACATGGCAGACGCACGTCCAAAAGATGTGCCCCTTGCATTTAATTTCCGAAAACGAAGGACTAACAGAAGCCATGAAATGTTAAATACACAACTCTCAGACGAACACGAACGCCATTTCTATATTAAATAATTTACACAAGACTGTCTTCAGTCTTTTTCAGCAGCAAATGAGACAAATATTACGACCACTTGTTTTCTTGTGGCTGTGATCCCCCTAAGACACACAGCTGAGGATTTCTGATAAGAAAAGAAAAGACCCCAAAAGTTAAATAAAACTGCAAGCAACATTACAGCAGCTTTTCTGCACATTAAAATATTAATTTTAAATTACAAGAAAAATATATTGGAACATATTTTTTGTTCATTGGTTTACAAATTTCAATTACAAAGGTCAATTTTGATTAGACATGGGCACCCTTTTGGCGAGTTATATAAAAAGAACAGCTTTGGACATTGGTCATTATTAAAAATCATAGATCACAGGCCACAACATTTTAGTAACCCAGTAGACTTTAAAAAAGAAGTGAACCGTGATGCTCACTCAGTGGTTCTGTGTTTTGAATGGGTCTGGAAGCACACCGTTCAATACAGTGACGGACGTTGAGATAAATACGAGCCCGCTAGTAAAGGCACGTGACATTCCTGGTGTGCTGTACACTCATGCGGCATTACAAATTGTGTGTGTGTCGTGTGACAGTACTGAAATGTAGTGACGGTGCTTCCAAGTGGAGCAGTGCTCCAGATACTGCAGGCATTAAAACCGTGTGGATGCTAAACCGTGACCCGCACTCAAGAGGGATTCGGCCAAATGGTACGCTTCTGATCAAAGCATGTGACTCATTTGTCAACAGCGTGGTCACATGGTTCTCCACCTGCCAGGAAAATGGGCAGAACACACCCCCCCAAAAAAATAAATTGTAATAAAAAATCCCATCAAGAATGCTAGTCTTTGTCTATTCCCTAATAAAAACAGTAATACCATTGCTATAATAGCCCCCGACAGCCCCCCCCAAATGAAATGAGAAAATCCACATGGAGCGCGGAGGGGAGGGGCCGGGGGGCCGGGGGGCTGAGGGACTGAGGTGGAGGCTGTTTGCACAGCTGTGAGTTTGGTTTGGTTTTGTCCACTGGGTCCTGAGGTGAGACTGGGTAAACAAGAGTGCCTGAATGGGCTTGTCCCTGTAGCTGAGGTGGTGTCGTACCTTCGCGGTGCTCCACTGTGAGAGGAACAGCGCTGTGTGGCGTCCGGAGGTGTCGTACCATCGCTGTCCAGAAGGACGCCACTGTAGCGTCGCGCTGTAGAGCACTTTTACCGTGAGGATGGCGCTGTACCGTAGATCTGTGAGGATGGTGCTGTACCGTAGATCTGTGCTGTACCATAGATCTGTGTGGCACCATCACTGTGAGGATGGCGCTGTACCATAGGCCGTAGATCTGTGCTGTCCCATCACTGTAAAGATGGAGATGTACCGTAGATCTGTGCTGTACCATCACTGTGAGGATGGTGCTGTGCCATCACTGTGAGGATGGTGCTGTACCATAGATCTGTGCTGTACCATCACAATGAGGATGGTGCCATCACAATCACTGTGAGGATGGTGCTGTACCATAGATCTGTGCTGTACCATCACAATGAGGATGGTGCTGTACTGTAGATCTGTGCTGTGCCATCACTGTGAGGATGGTGCTGTACCATAGATCTGTGCTGTACCATCACAATGAGATCTGCTGTACTGTATCACTGTGAGGATGGTGCTGTGCCATCACAATGAGGATGGTGCTGTACTGTAGATCTGTGCTGTACCGTAGATCTGGTACCATCACTGTGAGGATGGTGCTGTACCATAGATCTGTGCTGTACTGTAGATCTGTGCTGTGCCATCACTGTCAGAGGGAGGTGTGGGTGTGGCAGAGTGGGCTGGCTGATGGGGGGTGCAGGGAAGTCCAGGTCTTCATTCTACAAGCAAGAACAGACACGTGTGAGCAAACCTGGACCAGGCACTATGACTGGAACCAAAATATCAGAAACACAAAGAGGTACAGTCATCTCAGCTATCAGGGTTCAGCACAGGAACTCATAATACTAATATTATCATTTATTAATTTATTTTATTTTATTGGGAGATTCCCTTATTTAGGGAGAATTACGCAACTCAGATTTTAAGACATTTTCCATGTACTGTTCCACGCACCCAGTGTAATGCACACAGCATACTGAGAGAGAAACTATGAAGACAGGGAAATATGGTGTCGTTACCGTCTGTTGTTGCCGTTTATTTTTCCACTATGAGTAATGCCTAGTGTGATAATGACATGCTTGCTTACTGGCTACATCACCTTTGGGTAATTGAACTGATGGTTCACATTGACTGGTTCACACGGCAACAGACATTATAATCTTCTAAATATGACTGATTAACAGTTACCCATAATAATCACTTTCACAAGGATAAAAATGGCTATAAATTACCTTGCGACGCAAAATCTACCTACAAAACAACTCGAATTTGGAGACTTCACTTTGACCAGTGACAGAAAACTCAACCATCACACCCAAACAAGTATACATTAAACACAGCATGGAGGTTTTTTTTTAGCTGGCTAGTGTCTATAATAAACATGTGCCATTACTTAAAATGTAATATTTCAAATGACAAAAAAGGGCTTTCGTATGCATCATGAAAACTGTTCTACCTGAATGGACAGATTTATGACCCAGCGAGAGGCCCATTCACGGACAATTCAGGGCCAAGGAAGCTTCAGCAGGGCTCTTCACTTCCACAGATGGGGAAGGTCTGTTGTCTAACATGGAGGCCACGCTGACCTTATAAAAACTGGAGCAGAATCCCGAACAATCACACACACGGAGGTGCGGGTCACGGACGAGGCTAGGTGGACGCGGCGGAGTGAAGGATCATGGGAATGAAAGACCTGCAGAGGCCCACTCGTAACCGCCAAACAAGAATCAGTGTTTCCCTAGCAACCCGTAAAACAGCACCAAACAAGCAGCGGGGAGCGAGATCCCGGTGACATCATCTTCTGGTGGGGGAGTTAGGGAGAGCGACCCCCCAGGATTAAAAGAGGAGTGTTTGTGTGGATTTGCTGAGGGAATGTCCTGTTCCCTCCGGCCGTCTGATCAGGTCCCTCAGCCTCACCGGCCCCTGCAGGGTTTTGTTCTTGTGCGCTTACGTAACGGTGTTCCCATCTGTGACTAAGCAGTCCCATCAAGGGGGGCATCCGCCATCAGGAGCCCAGAGTCACCACGCACCTGACACTGCTAGTGGCACACCGTCCACACCCCTCACACTGACACAGACAGACAGACAGACACACAGCTACTCTGCACTACGTAGGCGTACAGTCGACAACGGCAACGTAGGGATGACTTCAGTGTGGGTCATTACAAACTCCTCCCACTAACGTTCTCACTGCATTGATCCAATACCTTCCCCCTCCCCCTTCCTGCATTGATCCAATACCTTGACCCCCCTTCCTTCCCCTCACTGGACGAGCTCCCTCACACAGCGCTCCTCTGCAGCGCACTGAAAGGTTACAGCCAGACCGGGGCCTCGGTGGAACGCGGCGTTCCGCCTCCACATCCTGTGACTTTAAGTACCTCCGACAGCTGCTTTCTCTGAAAGGTCAGGTGCATGCTGGGAGATCAGGCAAGGTGAGAGAGAGCGATGGGCCAGACCCCCATCACGGCCCGTCGCTGTCAGCGTGGAGACGGCGACCCTCGCCGAGGCCAACGGCTCCGGTGGACCGTGAGAGCGGTGGTGCCACGGGCCTGGTTCGGGCGGACGGCGAGGTTGTCAGGCAGGCGGGCTCTCCCGCAGCGCCGATCTGAGCTGCTAGTCAGCTGGAAACGAACGGCACAAAGTCGACTTCGTCAACACTGAGTGAACTTAAAAGCCATGTTAAATGGCGGAACGTATAACTTTAAGACGAGAATGGCACTTGTGCGAACATTTAGATGTACATTCGAGGAATGGCTCCACCGCTCCGTTAGTAACAGGAGGACGGGAGAGCTGCGAGCTCTGCAGCATTCCTTGAGCGGGAGACAGGGAAAAGGGGCCTAAACGGGAACGTCGCTGGTAGCAAACCACAAACATGGAGTCACCCTGTCTACGCGATGAATACCACACACAGCGACAACACCAATGACCCTTTGACTCACGGATTCTTTCACACTGAACGGTGTGACCGTGTTGGATGAAGGAGTGCTACGCTCATTAATGCCTGGCTGAACCGGGGAGGGGGGGGCAGGGGGGGGGTCAGGGCACACGAAGCTCGCACACAGACAGCTTTCCCCTTTTAAACACGGCTCTGAAACATTAGCTGGTGTTCACCCTAAATCCAGCAGGGACAACCCGAGAGGCATTTCCACAGCGCGTTTGGGGGTTTGGCCCGATTGCACTAAGGTCAGAATCTCCTTTTAGGGGAGCCTGTGTGACCCTCAGATCGGTGAGAGCACAGGAGCTGGGAGGGAGGGGGGCACATCTAGCCTACGCACCCTCTGTGCAGACATCTCACTTCCACACTCCCAACTGGCAAACTCTTTCAGTGGCCTTTTTTTAATGACATAATTGAAATTTCCCTGCTTAAGCTTCACACCAATGAGCGAACAGAGAAGCATCTCAGACCGCACTCAAAATACCTTAGCGGTTTAATAGCAATAGTTCACATAAAGTGCATTAGTTCCGACTGCACGTCATACCAGAGTAACGCTGTACAACGATGTCCAATAAGCAACCAGCATACAGGCGTAAGCGTCACACTACTTTGCTAGGTAACTTAGACCAAAAAAACGAAAACAAAACTAAAAATAAGCAGACGGTAACTAGCCCTGCCTCCTGCCTGCCTGCTCTTGACGTTGGGAAGCAATTACTTGGTTGGCTAGGCAACAAATGACCTAGCAGTGGTGGCCTGTCTTGGATTCCAACCATGAAAATTCCACCAGTATGTAGAAATGGCACAAAAGTTCATTTTTAAAAAGCATTAAATCGAAAGATAGTTTATCAACAAAGTCATACATAGCAAAACAATTAAAAGCAGTAGGAGTTAATGTGTAAGGCTTACATCGGAAAGCCAACATAAACATAGACCTGTTGGTGATCGGTTGCAAACAGTTGGGTGGGCTTCCAAACAATCTCACAGTGTACCTGCCATTCATGGTCACGCCACACACAGCGACATCACCAATGACCCCGGGGTTCGTTAATACAAGATCTTTTCAAAAGTATGACGAGAGAGCGTCCGAGTGAGAGAGACAGAGGGTAAAAGACATAATCATAGACTGCTACAGGTTGACCTTTAAAAACGGAGGTTTATCCAATGTTTATAAAGCACTAGACTCACGAGCTACCGTACCATGTTAGGCAAAATTCCACAGGTTAACTTTACCTCAGTCGTTTACCACACGTCACACACCATTCCAGCAACAAATGCGGTTAATAATAGTGTATTATTAATGGCCGATACATGGAGAAATGAAATAAACAGTGATTTAAAAGGTTATTTCAAATACCGGGAAATTAAGGGATATGTACTGCGACAAGTTGGTTGTTGATAATGACTTGTCTGCAGTACATTATAGCGCTTACCCCACGGCTACGTGGCGAAGGAATTAATAGACAATTGACGAATCACATCAAGAAATAAATGCATTCACAAAATTAGATCACTTTCCGTGAGGTACATCCGCCGCAAAAAATAGTGCTGCTGATTGTGAACCGCACTACTATGTTAATGTCAGTTCAGTCGTGGGCGCCTTGGTATTCTTACATGTGAAATATGGTACATCCTGACACCTGGATTACGTGTCACTGTGACACCCTCTTGACCAATCAGAATTGAATATTTAACCAAGCTGTGGTACGACTGAAAGTAAAGACCCCTGGAACCCCTGACTAATTTGAACGGCTGCAAGAAAGGCAAGCGCACGCAGGAGGAGGGGGCAAGCCCCCACAGGCAGGTGATTCTACTGTTCTCAGACCCAACGGTGACACACAGAGACGGTGTGCCATCACACAGGAGCACAGGCAGCTGGATGGGTGCTAATATTCACACATCAATAACCTCAATTCAGCGTCGATTCATGTGAGAAAATCTTCTCTGTTTGGAGTCAGAGGCACTGACACAAAGCCACCTTTCGGGAGACAGCAGCAGAGGAGGTTAGCACTACTCTATGAAAAAAACATATTGTAAAAAATAAAAATAAAAGCTCCCTGGAAAAAACTAAACTAAACTAAAAGCATCAGACCTACAAAACAGAAAACTGAAATCAGACAGGAGAGCCTTTTCTTGTTGAGAAACAAAGAATAAAATGCTTTTATCACAGTTGTCTGATGTGAAAGCACTTTTCACTTTGCTAAATTCCATTCCTTTCAGCGGAGAAAAGCCTTCCCTCCCCCTCCATCCCCACATGTTTTGACGACTTCAGCAAGTTGAGACACACACAGCTTTTTTCCGAGTTCAGCCCCTCGACGTTGTAAACTGCGGAGGGCCCCGGAGCAGGTTTTCCCTGCCCAACACAGCCCTTGCTATGTTTGGGATGAGGCCATTTTTTCCCCCCGAATCTTCACCAGAAGTGGGAACAGATTGAAGTGCAGTGTGCTTCAATCACTGCACACCTGTGCCTTAGCACGACTTTAAGAGCGGCACAAGACTCAGTGTAAACATCGGTCTGAGAGTTGGGTTGAAAGACGTGAACCAAATTACCACGTGCCATTATATAACTACACATACTGTATGTTACATCATCAAAAAAAACTGAACCGTGACACAATGACCTCAGAAAGGCAGTAGTGTGGTGGTTCTATCACCAGATCGGATGCATAGAAAAATGACAGAAGCCATTGATAGCGATGGTCATAGCACCTATATTGTTAGACAAGAACATCGGATATCAACAAAAAACAGTGATTTTGCTTTGTGGTTTTTGATGGCTAAACAAATATCAACAGATCGCAGAACATCAAACAGATCTTTAGCAAGACTGACAATAGCGTCTTTATTCCCAACAGCTTTGGCATCTTTTGTTCTTTTTACTGAAACCCTGCTCCTGGCCTTCAGGACGATGGGACTGTAGGGCCACAGTGTTGCTGTTGCTCCTCACGTGATTTAACCGACAGCAGAGGTAAACCGGGAAGAACTGTACAGTACTGGAATGGCAGCTGAATAGGAGCGAGGTAGGCCCGGAGATCAGAAACAAAGGAGGTCTAAACGCAGTGCACACAAACATGCACAAAGTTTCCAGCTTCAGGCAGAGACATGCCAGAGCGGACGCACTTCACAAAACTTTCCACTGCTGTTCCCGTGACCTCCACTATAAGGACATAAATAAGGACATAAGCACTTCTGGAAATAATGTTATACGCCTGCCGGCGCTGGGCTGTGCTGGGCTGGGCTGTGCTGGCTGCTGCAGCAGGCAGACACATGCAGTCCAGAAGGTAGTTTACACTCTAAATGCAAACAGAGCGAGGCTTTAATACGTGTTGTAGTTTATTGTGGCTTCTTCTGGAGTCCCGCCAAAAATGAGTCCTCCTTTTTGTTCGCGGGGAAAGGAGGGGGTGGGGTGGGGGGGAACTGAAAACTGAGAGGATCCCTTTCCCCCAAAGCCGACGCCCACTCCCGGCCACTGCTCCAGCGCCACTGATCCCAGGTCAGATCGAAACGGCTGCGTCTGTCGGACTCCTCGGCCAATCAGATCTGCGCGCAGCCAAACCCCGGCACACCTTGGGTCTTTTGTTTGCTTGTTTTTTATTTATTTATAGGATTGATGCTAAACAGATGCGCCGCAGATCCACTGATCTTTACAGTCGACGCGCTGGCTGATAGAATTCCCTCAGTGGATACGACGAGCCAATCCAGGTCATGGGAATCAGAGACATCTGCAGCGCATCTTCCTAGCGCGAATCACAAAAGACAAGCCCCCCTGTAAACAGCGCAGACCCTGCAGATGCGCAGGCCGACAGGCTCTGTGCAGATAACTCCGTGCCTCTCTCCCCCCTCTCCACTGAGCTCTGTGTGTCTGGTCTGGTCTGGTCTGGACCCGGGCCAGACGGGCTGCCAGGTCAAACTCGGCCAGGGGGTGAAGCGAGGACAGCCTGCTGAGAGCTCCAACTGGGCTGGGCGAGGATCCCAAAGAGCCGGGCCAACCCCAGGACCACATGCATCCCTCACCAGCCCTGAGCTCAAGTCCCACGTGTTCGGGAAAACCTCAGGCCAGTTACGCGCTAAAGCTGGTTCACAGGCCCGCCCGCGCGATCGTGCCACGGAAAGCTCGAAAACGCTGAGCGTCAAGTGCAACTCGACGAGCTAAACAATCGAACCGAACCAAACGCAAAGGAGGACATTCTTTGGGCTCGGTGACGTTAATGGACCGGAATTCAGGGAATTGCAAGCGATGGCATGAGCGAACGCTAATGGGAGGCGGAGAGAAACGACCTCTTATTTCCATGACAAAACCCACAGAAGACGTGAAACTGAATGTAAAGGAAGAGGTTCGATTTCTCCGACTGTAAGCTTTACATTTCTCAAGCGCGTTCCCACCACGAAGGCGAATCATGTGGTTGACAGGGTATGTTAAAATGCCAGCGCAATCTGCACACTACCAGACTCATAACTGCACAGAGTCATGCAGTCAAGCCATCAATGGAGCACAATTCTACACACTTTAAAGACAGGCAGCGTGTAGGACGGCGCACAGCTCGGAGACTCCATTATGGAGCTGCGGGGTGGGGGAGGACCTGAGACAGGGGCCCAGCTGTGGATGTCTGAGAAGCGCTCCCCGCCCGCCCTCCCGGCAGAGCATCGGGACGGTTTACACGAGCTTCCATCATAAGACCACCTCCAGAAGAGAGGCACGAATCGTAAAATCGTTGCCACAGAGCTTCAGCCCTGGAGCTGCACTCTGGCTCTAACCGCTAATTTCCCCCTTTAAGCACATTCCTGTAACACCCCTCCTTCAAAAAGCCCCCGCTAGCCCACGCAAGCACGTGTCCTCTTCCTCCCTGCACGGATGAAACCGTGTTGTGTTTTAAATCAGCGCTGCAGAGGGATGACACAAAGGCACTGCTTCCCCGGTTCCCCCGTGGCTCAGTGGATAGAGCACGGCGTTGGCAACGCTTAGGTTGTGGGTTCGATTCCCACTGGGGCCACATATACTGAAAAATGTATGCATTCACTGCTGTAAGTCGCTTTGGATAAAAGCGTCTGCTAAATGGCGTATATTACTTCCAGGCTACAGTTAAATATATCAGGTGACCTGATAGCATCTGTACAGTTCTGGCCACATCAGAGTCACATCTTAAGACCCTGTGTGAACACAGTGCACCGGTACCAGCACAGCCAAACAACACATACCACGACAAATACTCAATAGTGTGACTGCGTATTTAAATGCTATTTAAAGATATGGGCTCCTTATATTAAGCGCCCAACAGCCAAGCCACCAGTGTTATCTGTTATCAGACATCATTTAATCCAGCCATCAGTTAATCACTCTTAAACCCAATTGGCTGTCACACTGTGCGTGCTGAGTACACAGAAATAGGTGACAAGGAACAGGACAATACTCAGATAAGTATTCACGAAAGCTGATCGACTAAATCTACATCAAAGGTGTATTTGCCGATAACCTGGTCATATTTAAGGATAACTGAGCATTTTCCCATACAACCGCCTTGTCTACTGGTCATGGTTTTTGGCACCGTGTTCCTACTGCTCTGAAAGCACCCTGGACAACAGCAACCGAGAACAGATGACCACTAAATCTCCACTCGCTGTTCTTCGTCTCTCACGGCTCTCTGCGACTTTGGCAGGAGGTTTGCTGTTCAGATTAAAACGAATGGGTTTGAACGCAAATAAAGCTTTGTCATTTTTAATGCCTCCGCGTCAACTGAGATTTAACCGTGAAGCACAGACGGCGCAAAAAGTGGATTTCCGTTCGGTCTGGGGCAGTCCGCGGCCAAGGAAGGCACCGTCCCGCCTACACGCAGCTGACCAGCCGATTCAAAAGAGCACACAATGACAGGCAATTCAGACATCAGGGGAAAGCAGACTTGCCAAGGGACAGGCACGCAAGCATGCGCATGCACGCACACATGCACACAAACACGCGAAAGCATGCACGCACATGCTCTGCCGGTTTCTGGTACAAACAGGACATTGTTTTCACCCTCAGCGTGTTAAACACTTCCCCTAGACAAGACGCCTCTCAAAACAACCCCCAATCCCATCCCATCAATGGCTTCCCACAGGAGCACACATGCAGCTGAGAAAGGGGGTTACACAACCACGCAGCCCCCCCCCGCCACATCCTTGCATAATGACCACTCTTAAGCGCGGGACGCCTGCAATTTCACTCCCTTTCAATTATTCATTGCTCTACGCAGTATCGCTGAGAAAAGACGACCTCACTTCTGGACGTGTGGGGTTCCTCAAGTTCCTCGTGGACATCATGACCGCACACACGCACACGCACACGCACACACACTCAAACCCCTCCTACAAAAACACATCCACCAAAACAAACACGACGAACATGCATGCACACAAACGCACACTGGCTTCACCCGTGGTCTCTCTTCCTAAAGGTTGTCTTTTAGAGGAATAAAATGTACTTCTGTAAAACCATGCTGTAAAAATGGCTACAGGAACAATGGTGGAATACATTTTCATTTGGAGAAAGCGCTCACTTCAATAGTTAACTGCTTCACTACAAAATACCAAAGCCCCAAACATATTATATTTCAGAGAATGTTTTAAAAAATAAGTACAATACTTAAAACTACACTTGCTGTATTATTACACTTGTTTGACATAAACAAAAAGCCTATTCTGCTTGTGATATATTCACTGTGTCCTGGGAGGGTTAGTCTGCTCTACTGTGTCCTACGGAATTCCCAAACTGAAAACAGCCACCATCCACATGTGTACACGGCAAAACAGCAGGACAGACCAACATTTTGTGGGCCATGTACAATACAAATCTCTCATGCCTACAGGCACAGACAAACACACGCACACACACACACACATCTGCATGTCCTCCAGCCATCCACTGAATTCTGTTCCCACCAACAAACCCTGTGACTGTCTCACACCCATCACCAGAAAACGGCTGCATTAAAGAACATATAAAGAAAAAAATTCACTCGCTATGTGTTCTCGAGATGGGCGCGGCCTGCCTCCAAGCCAAACCACATTCCCACCTACTGAATACGGGTGTGTGTGACCAAAAACATGAAAGGGAAAAAAAAAAAACTACAACTCCCATGCAACATCTCATAACATTTCATGAAACGGTATCTGCAGTGTACAGCATGCGCAAGAGCCTGACCTTCTCTGTGGGCCGGGGTCTTCCTCAGGTCTTCCTCTTTCTGAAACCGGATGCTGGCGTAGGTACTGGGGTCATCGGGGGCTCCGCCCTTCTGGGGGGTCCGCTCCTTCGCCAGGTCCAGGTCCATGTAGTCCAGGCCGTTCTGGACGGCGCCTCCTCCCGCCGTCGCCTCCTCCCTCCTCTCGCACGCCGCCGGCTCGCCGGGCTTCAGCCACACGTTCTCGAAGGACGCCGAGCTGTGCCGCTTCACGTCGTCCGCGCAGGGCGGGGCCGCCGCCCCCCCCCCGTCGCCGTGGCCGCCGGCGAGAAGGTCTCGGAGCTGTGGCGCCGCCGGCCCTGCAGGTGGGCCCGGATCACTTTGGCGCCCTGGCTCCGGCTAGGACTGGAGTTGACCCTGGAAAAGGCGCTCAGTCCTGACATCGCGCCCATCAGCCCGGGACAGCCGGCGTCGGGCGCTTCGCCCAGCGGAGCGACGTCCCGGTTGGGCGAGACGGAGCGGTCGGGGGTCTCGGCGGAGCTGCTCATCTCGGCGTAGCTGAGCATCATCTGCGCCTCCGGGTAACCGCGGCACGGGCCGCCGAGCTGCATGTGAACGTAATCGCAGGTCTGCACGCCCGCGCAGGGCCCCGCAAACGAGACAGCGAGGCCACGCCTGAACAGGGACCCGCAAACGGGACAGCGGAGGCCACGCCTGAACAGGGACCCGCAAACGGGACAGCGGAGGCCGCGCCCGCATCATCGTCTGCGCAGGCCGAGCCTGGGTCTGCGCAGCCGGGCCTGCCGCCCTGGGCCCCCAGGTCCATGTTCATGTACTCCGAGGAGCGCGGAGGAGTCCGTCTGGCGGAGCCGCTCTCCGCGAACGCGGGCGCGAGGAGGGAGGCGAGACTGGCGGAGAAGGGCCTGTCGCTGAATTCCATGTTGACGTACTCCCCCGGGCTCGCAGGCACCGGCGGGAAGGGGCTCTCGCGCGCCCGCGGGGCAGCGTGCTGGCCCTGCCGCCGTCCAGAGAGAGGCGCGTCGGCCGCGCCAGCCTCCCGTCCGCCTCCCTCTGCGGTTTGGCCGCCAGCTGCCCGCCGCCCCCCTGCCCTCCCAGGCTGTCGCTGCTGGTGGAGGACGAGGAGGAGTCGCCGTACGCCGAGCGGCCGGAGCTCACGGAGAAGCGCAGGGGACTCTGCTCCTGCTTCCTGTGGGCGTGTCTGAAGGAGCGAGGCAGCGAGTAGTACGAGTACACGGGCTTGTGCGGCTCCTCCACCGGGTTGAAGTAGCAGTCGGGCGGGGTGCCGGTGGTGGAGCAGCTGGCGGGAGACATGTTGATGTAGTCCCCGCACGGCGCCTTCCCCTCGCCGCTCTCGGACAGCGCGGGGTTCGCCCCGTTGGTCCAGACCTTCCCGTAGCTCGCGTTCTCGGGGGAGCAGCTCACGCTGCTGGGCGACATCATCATGTAGCCGCTGGAGTCGACCCGGCAGTGCGGCTGCGGGCTGAGGATGTGCTGGGGCGCGGACACGCTCTTGGGACTCATGGGCATGTAGTCGTTGGTCTTGCAGGCGACGGGAGCCACGCCCGGCGACATGGGCATGTACCCGTCGTCCGCCTGGGCCGTCCTGCCGCTCTCCGGGTGCAGGTCCAGGCTCTCCTCGGGGTACGAGTGCTCGGGCAGAAAGGCGGACTGCCTGTAGGACGACGACGAGGCCCTGCCGTATGTAGCCACCATCGGCGCGTACTCCTCCAGCGACGCGGCGGAGGACTGCGACGGGGTCTTCTGGTGGCACAGGGTCGGGGGCGAGGCGCCGGAGGAGTGAGTCCTCTTCCTGAAGCTCTTCTCGAACTCGGGGTCCTCCAGACGCGGGGGCGTGCAGCGAGGGTGAGGGTGAGGGTGAGGTGAGGCGGGCGGCGCCGCCGTGGCCGTGGCCGTTGGGCACCGCGCTGGGCTTGGCCATGCATATGTAGTTGTTCAGCTCGTCCTCCCGGGCGGGCGGCGTGTGGCCCAGGGAGTCGGGCGTGGCGCTGCGGAAGGAGCTCCTGAAGTCGCAGGGGCTGGAGCCGTACTCGTCGGAGGAGATGAAGCCGCCGTCGCTCGGGGAACCCGAGGCGCTGGAGCGCCGGGGGTACAGGCAGTCGGAGGCGGAGCCGTGGCCGCTGGTGCTGCTGGACGAGAGGCTGACGGGGCTGGTGGCGGCGGGGGAGCAGCGCGAGGAGGACACGGGGATGGAGCGGCTGTGGCTGAGGGGCGGGTGGAGCCGGGAGCCGCCCCTGTGTCTCTGCGAGTGCGTCCGGGCGGAGCTGGGGCTGCTCGGGCTGCCCTCCACGGAGGCCGGTCTGGACATGGTGCCCTCTCCGTCGCTGCACGCCCTCACTCGGAACGAGTGCGCCTGCTTGCCCGGGGCGGCGGGAGAGGTGGCCGTAACGCTCTCCGCCCGGGACCTCCGGCCCAGCCCCACCTGGCTGGGGGGCGGGTTGTTGTGGTGGTGCCTTCTCAGTGGCACGGAGATGGGAGTGGAGCAATTGGAGGAAGATTGACTTTTGCTCCTCGGGCGAAATTCCTCGCTCATCGCTTTCATGGCCTCCAGAATAGTTTCGTGCATATTTTGCGCTACGACGGAGTCGTCGACTTGCATCCAGAACTCCCCGGGCCCCGTGACGGCGGAGCGCCCCACCTCTATGAAGAAGAAGTTCTCCGAGTGACCGCATCTCCGAATGTTCATGAGCTGCAGGACCACCGCCGCCGCGTCCGAGTTCAGCTTCACGAAGTTTATCGTTTTGTTCGTGAGGCACAATCTGTAAATTCCAATCAGGTTTTTCGTCTGTCCCAGTCCCTTTGGTTTTAAAATAACTTGCCAGACTTCTTTAAAGGCGGGTCCCGGCGTGGCCTCTCCGTAGCTGTCCTCCCCCCCAGTCCCGACTCGCCCCCCGGCGGCGGGCTCGTGCAGCTTACCCCTGTTGTGCAGGTCCACGAGCGCTTGGTACCACAGGTCCTGCTCCTGTTCGCTGTCGGCCGCGATCGCGAAATACTCCTCCTTCGTGTACAGCGCCACGAGATACTTGTTTTTGGAGTCGGCTCGCTTGTTAATGTTGAAGCAGCTCTCCAACGGGATAGATCTTTTGGGAACGGCGGACTTGTGTCTCCATTTCTTCTCGTTTTCGTAGTATTCCAATCGGGAAGGTCCGGAGCCGCTTGCAATCCGCAGGACAAAAAACCTCTTGTGCATGCTTTTGGGTTTTCTTAAATAGCCCACCTTTCTCACGTCAGAAAAACAACCATGGT
The DNA here is from genome assembly GCA_029706075.1 of Aldrovandia affinis. Classification (NCBI taxonomy): domain Eukaryota; kingdom Metazoa; phylum Chordata; class Actinopteri; order Notacanthiformes; family Halosauridae; genus Aldrovandia; species Aldrovandia affinis. Next base: position 2,332,003 of record JAINUG010000099.1, on the reverse strand, counting down.
CCGAGGTTGGGCTTGCCATGTTTGGGGGGAGAAAAAATAGTTGTATTTCCAAAAAGTAAAAGAATCTCTTGTCAATTCCAACTCATCTACGACGAGAATAAAATAAAAAAACACGTTGGACAGTGTGATTGACTCCGCTATCTACAATAGACAAAAAACGTGTATGTGCCTAATTTCCATTCGCTAGCTAGCCAAGTTAGCTAAGAGAGCGGTGCAATTAGGCAACAGCTCCGTGCCAAAACAATCCCTTGTTAGAGTATGGGATCTTTGCAGCGTGTTACATCCTTACTCATTTTAATGTATAAATTCGATCTGCGGTACGTATGATTCATAGCCAACTGCACAAAATATCCAGTAGAAGAGAGAAAAAATATGCGAAAAATCGTATCTTACTTCAGTCTGGAGTTCCAAATACACGGTCGTTCGCGTACGACCCCATAGAGGTAGCTCGCTCGCTCGCTGATTCAGTCAATATATCTTTGCAAATGTAACAACAGTGAGCAGAAAAACAGAAGAAAATATGCACCCGACTTAAAAACAAAACTACAAAAAACCCGAGGCGCGGCACTGTGCAATACCGGCACAATGCGCTCTATTTCTACAATTATTTTTGTTCAGTCACCCAGCTTCCAAAAACAAGGCGCCGTCCCTGTTTTGCGAGCAGAATCCCTCCTGCCGACTCCTGCTGGCGCTGGAGGAGGTGAACACGTGACGACTCGATGCGTGGACAGTTCAAAAAGAGGCACAACCTACCATGGCACGGCACTGCTGTCCGACCCGCCCCTCTAAACCTGATTGGCTAATACGTCTTCACGCGCATAAATAATGCCATACCGAAGGCAGGCGAGAGAATCTTTTGTGAAAAAATGTTTTGATACTTCTCGGGTTCTGATTGGATAGATGTCGCGTCAATCAAACGAAACGCCCAAATAGCTCCTTTAAAAGTTAGATAGAGCTGAAGGCGTAGTAGTGGTGATGTATTTTGGTAGAAGCAGAATAAGGACGGACGCCATTCTAGTTCGCGTGTGTGTACAGTAAGGTAATATATGCACTCACTAGCTATCTTGCATAGCAGGTGTAAAAACAACATTGAACATTGAACATTGAGGAGGTGTGGCCAGCTGATAAATTCGCAGTTGTTCTCCCAAAAAAGTGACTGGTCGCCCCCTTGGTCGAGAAAACCGTTTTACTGTAAATGATCGAAGCTTACCAATATTCTTAACTAGTTAAACAAAACTGTTAACTTTAACGCACTTGTTACAAATGGTGCCAACTTTGTAAGTAAACCAACGCAAGTTTCAAAACACGCAATTTAAATAGCACAGTGTTTAATACGTTCACTCTTTTAGCCCATTCACACTGAAATTAGTATTAACGCGGTTAATTTGGCGATAATTTTCACCCATGTATTTTTTTTACTATCATGTCTGTGAATGAAGCTAGGGCCTGCGTTTACGCCGATTTCCCCACAGCACTGAATGATTCAGGGGAGATTCTGGTTTCTGTGTGCAAGTATAAACCCACACTGTGCGATGCACATAGCCTAGCTGTAAACAGATATATTCACTTTAAGTATTGTTTGCGTTGGGGGTTGCCCATTGCCGCTGCACACAGACCCACACTCTGCCCTGCTCGCATGCTGAAGACTCACCCCCACCTGCACGGCACCCCCGAGAGAGAGAACATCAGCTGCACCCTCATTCTCACAGCACACCGTTGCCCCCGAAGGGATGTTGAGCACACAGCCCTTCGGATGCATCTTAGAAGAAATTAGCTGGCTAGCTCAAATAAAACCATTATTAATGAATTCACGAATAACATATAGTTGATATTACAAGTGCATGGAAGTCAAATATCGCCATCAGTATTTTCTTTCTTTTAAAAAAAAGTTTAAATTGAGCATCAGTGGAAAACTGTTATATTTATGTTCAATCCATTTATCAGTTATTTGTATATGCCTACAAAGTAGCTAATTTCGCCCCAATTTACATAACCGGTGTTTATCACTTTGTTTTGCACATACAACAATGGGTTGGTATGGGGTCATTTATAGTTATGTCCTCGGTTTTGATAGCGTATTGCTCGCATCTTCACCTCAGTGGATTTTGATGTGTGTATTGTTTAAATAAATTTGCGCCTGTCTACATATTTATTCTGAAAGCCCAATATTTCTATAAAAATCGCTTTTAGACGATCGCTTTTGTAAAAGGTGATGCAATTATTTTTGACCGATTCGAGTCTCGCGCTCAGTCGGTCGTTATAAAGTTCTCGCGGGTGGGCGGGGCGTTACGTGGGAAGCACGTGACCAAAACGTCACTTTAAAAGCCAATGTTTAGAAACTAAGATGTGATGAAATTGGATGAAACAAACTATTAATTTGACCTGTCCAAAAACTGTTCATACTACTATTTATAACTTGCGAGGGGTAAAGTTGCCATTTCCTTGTGTCGGAGTCGAATGAAAGGATTTAAACACACGTCTGCAGACGCGCAGATCAGGCAAGGAGGGAACCAGAACCAGAAGTGAAAGTAGAAATATACTGAGCGAGCTAGCCATCAAGCTAGCTACCTTGCGTGACAAACTGTTTGAACGAGTGGCTATCAATAGCTAACGTTACACATTGTCTGCAGTGGTGAGTAAATCGTTAGTTAGCTGATTGTTCGCATTGTTTGGATGTGTATTTGGGCGTAACCTGCGTATGGCGAAGTTAAAGGTATGGCTCAAACGTGACTTTCGTAATTTAGCTGGTTAGCTATCTAGCTATCTGTAGTTAGTCGAGGTACTTCATGTACTTTAATGTTATAGAAATCCAGTGGACTTGCTCATGTTTGACACTCTGCGCCAACCCAGCATAATAAAGTTGGCCATTGATAATGACGTCTCGCTAGATATGGCCAGTTCTGCCGGGGGGGTGTATGTTGCATCTGCTAAGAATGACTGGTCTTGAAATCATCTGGACAGCTCCAACCGGTCTGTGATGATTCAGAGAACCCACCACGCACCATGATGACCCACCACGCAACAAATGATTCCTATTATTATTCCCACAAATACATTCCCAAGAATTCCCAATAATACTTGAAAAAATCCACTGACATTGCGCTTTCTTACCCAGTGTATATATATATTTTTTAATATATATGTACATTTTTATAGACTATTGTGTGAGTGAGATCTTCTCTTGATCGCTTCGTTGTTGTTTTTTTTTCACCTAATGTCCTTTTCGCGGATAATTGGACCACATTTATTTACTTGTATTAGCAGTACTACTATTTGTAGTAGCAGTATTTGGGGACATGGGACAATGTGCTGAGCTGTTTTTGATCTGTTTGTGTGCACCTACACATACGAACCCGTTTCTTAGTTTGCCAGCACAATTTGAAATGGAATGATGCGTCTCTATCAGTCGTGACGCACAGTAGCAGTGCCAGACAGCCTGGCCCGTCACCTATTCAGGAATGCCCTGGGAGACGAAATCTGATTGGCTGAACACAGCTGTATTTGTGGTGTACTGTCCTCGTTCTGATTGGACGATGGCGCTACGATGGCAACACTACGATTAGTGTTGCTCATTCTTTTAACACTATTTTGGCACAAATGGAAAATATAAAACATTTCCACTGCTCTGAGATCAAACAGTTTATTTCCTTTTTCTACTATTCGCCACTTTGCACTGTATTGACATCTTTTAAAGAACTTTATTGCTGGTGCCCTGGTTGTGACCAGCTATAACATAACATTTATATAACATAACCAACCATAACATAACCTTTTCAATAAGGAACAAGTTAACACGTGGGGGTATGGTAGCATTTAGCTACACTGTTTTCAAACAGTTGGTTTTGTGTTGTCAAACGTGGCATGTTTTCATATCCATGCATAGAAACATTGAACACCGCCTGTATGGGTGTGAATCTGGGTTAGGCCACAGTGCTGTAAGGTCCCCCAGCAGACAGTCTCATGTTTGACACAGATATTGTCCCGGTCCGGGCCTTTGGGAGCTCTTTCACAGCCATGTCTGTGTATAAAGCATTTCTCAATTGTAACTGATGCTGGGTTGCTGTGCTGGTGCATTCCTGACATCGCAGGACCTCGCACACAGTCAGCTGCTGTGTGTG
>JAINUG010000099.1:2235385-2322885 GCA_029706075.1 Aldrovandia affinis | reverse complement strand
TCTCATTGCTGGTTTTGTGTGGTTTTGCTGCGCAGGGTTCAGTGGTTATGATGGGACGCAGGCTCCCCACGCTCAGAATGAGGCCCCCAGGGCCCACGTGCCCCGCCCGGGGCCCCACCCCTACTCTGCTGGCCTGTCAGAGGAGGAGCAGTATGAGGCTGCACTCGAGGCAAGCCTGAGGGAAAGAGGTGAGGGCCCGACACCACAGGATTGTGGTTCTCTGTGGCTCAGTGGGTAGAGCACGGTGTTTGCAACGCTTAGGTTGTGGGTTCAATCCCCACTGGGGCCACATGTACTGAAAATGTATGCATTCACTACTGTAAGTCTCTTTGGATAAAAGCGTCTGCTAAATGGCGTATATTATTATTATTAAAACACAGCAGGAATGGAACAGGGCTCGGCCAGGTCACTTCCCTTGCACTTTATTCCGTCTTGGAGGAGGTTCTGATAACAGTGCTTTGTGACTGAAGGCAGATTAGACAGACCTGCTGTGGAGATGAAACTGTGTGATCTTAAGCAGTACATTTATCCTGCTTCAATTGATTTTATAAGGGTTTTATTTCGGCATGTTAGCTAAAATATACTTAAAAAGCAAACGTACAAATTGTAACACAAGCTTTAGCCTGTATGTCATTTTTTGTTTTGAACAGTTGGGAATGATTGTAGCGACCTGGGTCACATGGTGTTAGACTGGGCTGTGTCAGTAATGCACAGTGACGACCTGTGTGTTTTTCCTCAGTAGTTGCAGGACTGTGTGTTTGACTGTGTGGGGAGGGGATCTGATGGACCAGTAGAACTCATTCTCACCCAAATTCTACCTTTTAAACTGATCTTTGGTCTTCGTTAACAAGCATGACAGTTCTCTGCAGAATCAGATGACATTGAACCCCAAAACGTTCTCTTAACTTTCCTGTTGTATTGTCCTCTTTCTTCTCATCACATCAGAGGGTGTTGACGAGATGAGTTAAATTGAGTAAAATCACGTAAATCTTTTCAGAGAACTTAGCTTTTGACATTTTGACATTTTTAGGTAACTGTATAAGTATTGTATATTTGTATCCTGTATATGTCCCCAGCTTTGAGCGTAGTGTGCAATAAAGGTTAGCAAACAAGGTTCAGAAAGGCTGCGCTTTTACATGAGCATTTAAACGGCAAATTCTGTGCAGAACAGATTAATAGAACTTTACATTGTCATTCAGGCACAAATAACAAAAAGTACATTTATCGTCTTGTTCAGATAATCTGTGGCATAAAATGCTGCACAATTACGTGATGTAAAGCGAAATAATTATCTTGCTAAATAAAATTGGGAATAATTTAGCTATACCTATTAATGTTGCTTATTCATCTTGTTCAGTGTAGCTGGTTCCTCTGTTTGAAACTGCTGCCCTCTGCTGGTTGAAAATATTAATATTCGATGCGTCGATTTCAGAGCCTTTTTTATGGGAGGTGGATTATGCAGGTTCTAAATCACTGTTCACGTCTGACGAGTACCACCCAAGCCCACCTGGTAATACAATTATTACCTGTCCTCATCCATAATTTAAGTAGATAATTCACAAGGAATTACTACTGGTCCGACAGGCCGTTTATTTCCTGATTGTCAGTGATTACAACGGTAGGCAAGTGTGCTAAAAGAGAACAAATTCTCTATCAGATTATACATATTTCAGTTTACGGGTGTGGCACTGTGTAGGTGTCCCAGTTGAAAAGAATGCTAAGCTAATCAGCGCATAATTATGTTTTTTTAACATTGTCACAAAGTAAATGACACAATGTAACAAAACATTTAAACATTAAGGGAGCATGACTGCTGTAACATGACTAGAATATAAAATAAGAACACGAGTCAACAATTGGCAATAAAGCACTTTCAGTTTTTAAGCTTGGACATGTACGTCCTCACTTCCTGGCTGGTTCGCAGCCTCATCTGCCCGCGAGAAAAAAATTAACGGCAATGTAACGATCTTTCCTTACCTCGTCTGTCCAGATGCTGCTTAAATAAAGCAGTTAATCTGATCGTTATGATAAAAATGCCAACTCCAGTAGAAGAGAATACAATAGTAGATTTCTACTTAAAGTGGCCCTAAATCTGGACCATCTCAACATTCGTTTTGTGTTTACTCACCTCATTGATCTTATTTTCTTTTTCTCCTCTCAACTCCACAAGGCTGTGGAGGAAGAGAGTTAAGTGGGGCTGGATTTTATTAACGAACATCAAATTTGTCCACAAGTGGAGTACTTGTGTTGAAATTGAGAAGCTTGTGTCATGTGTAATTCCTCCTCCTCAGTGTGCTTTGTCCTGTCTGTCCTGAAGGGGGCGCTGCTGCAGGGGGCGCTGCTCAGGAAAGACCAGCGTACGGGTTTCACATCCCGCTAGAGCCGGACGAACTTCGCCAGCGGCGGCTGCAGAGATTCGACCGCTGAGGACGGCGTCAGGGGGGAGTGATTTCCTTGGACACAACGCAGTGCCAGCCTCTGATGTCGTCATCAGGATGAGTTTGGGCTAGAAAGGGTTAACGCGCAGGCTTTTTGTCTATTTTTGAAACGTGAAAGTGTTCAGCCTGATAAGTCAGTGTACAGTCTACTTGGCCGAACGAAAGGGAATATCCTACACTCTGGTTTTGGGGGTGTAACTTGTGAAGGAAATTGTTTCTCTTCCTTTTTGCCAGCTTGAACTAAACCCAATACATACAGTACCAGTCAAAGGTTTGAGTACACCTGCTGGAAACTAGGTTTATCCATAATTGACAATGTTTTACACCATGTACGCTTCGCTAAATACTTGAAAATGACAAAAAACACGTAACAATAAACAAAAGAAACATCAAAGCAATGTTCAGGAAAATGTAATTGAAAAAAGAATCTTGGCTTCCTCAAAATAGCCACCCTTTGCCATGATAACAGCCTCACAAACACAGGCCATTCGGTTCATAAGTTTCAGCAGGAAGTCACCCGACGTGTCCGAACAGCTCTCCGGCAGCGCTTCCCAGAGACACTCGTGGGTTGCTTTGCTTTGACTCTGCTGTCCAGGGCTTTACTCTCTGGAGTAAATGTAAACGGCCTCCCCCTCCCCCCCTGTGTTGATGAACACGGAGACACTCCTGCCTCTGCAGTCTGGGGCCCACGGTGCTCATCACCAGCGCCGCCCTGCTGTCAGCATCCTGTCAGCGATCGCTCTCAATAGTCTGGCGGTCCACAGGATTGGAGTGTAGCATGGTGCCATTCCAGCTAGCAAGGAATGTTTGAAGAACACTGGGGAACATTCTATGGGGATGTTCTATGGGATTGAGGTCTGGACACCTGGCAGGCCAGGTCATTAGTCTGAGTTGACCTTCACGCGACTTCAAGGTGTGTTTCGGCTCGTTATCGATCAGCCCTAATCCAGGTGGATGGTGTGCTCAAGATTTTGACTGGTACTGTATGCGACTGTTTACATATTTGGGAACGACCCCAGGTTGCACCAATCAGCCTTCATATCCAGCTGTTCAGTGCTGATCATAAACCCGTTTAGATGATTACAAATGATCTTACTAAAATGTATATTGTCATTAAAAAGTATATTGGGGTGGCAGGCATGCAATCTGCCAAGATGCAGTTTGGCGAGGCATATATGCATGTTTACATATGTATATACATTTATTTATTTACTTTTTTACAGAAATCCTTTGAATATTGCCAGATTGTCTTACGTTCGGTTTCCTCTTAAGTCTGTTTTTGTGATCAGGTAAATAAAAATTTCCTGAACTATGCTAAACCCTTTTACTGAATCCTCAAAGACATACTGTGTCTGTGTCTGTGTCTGTGTCTGTGTGTGCGTCTGTGTCTGTGTCTGTGTCTCTGTATTACTGATAAAGTGAGGTTTTAGTTATATTTTCCCAGGTAACTAGCACAGTAACTACTTAACCTGTAGCCCTCTCTGCTGTCTGTAGGATACTTCAAATAATTAAGTGTTTATGAGATTAGATTCATTTATTTGACCCTGATGTAGGAGTGTTGGTGGGAGCGTTATCCTATGGGCAGGGTTCCTCAAATCTGGCCCACGGATCAAATCCGGTCCTGGTTTTCCTTTCTCTCAGGGAGTTAATTGAACAAGAAATGCAGTTGATTGGCCAGAGTGTCTTCACACCTGACTCCCAGGTAAAGGAAGGGTGGAGAAATCGCAGTGCTCGGCCCACGAGGACCGTGATTTGAGGAACCCTGCTGTAAGGGTTAAGCCTTTGCATTTGATACACGGCAAAACATGTCAAATCGGAAGGACTCGATCATTTGTGTTCTCTGTTTGGATTGCCTCTCCTTCCCTGTCAGAATCGGCTTGTGTCCTCCCTGTTGTTGCGGGGCTAAAACACCACCTCACGCCTGGCCCGAAGAGCGTGTCTTTAGAAGCCCACGGGCCCTGGGAGGGATTCATGGGCATCTGTGACCTTGTGATGTCATTTTGAAAAGCTCAGTGAAGCCACCGTGAGCACGACCCTTTTAGAGACAGCAGTTGCTAGAGCTCTTAAAACGACAAAAATTGAAAACACAACCGAGGAGGTGCAGCATACAAGTGTTTATTTGAAGATCCGCAAACCCTTTGATAAGATTTAAAAATCCTCCTCTTAAGATAAAGTGTTTTGAAAGGTGAAGTACATGGTGCCCTACTGCGTTTCAGCTCTGTTCTCATTTCCTAAGCGTCTTCACAATCGGTTCTCTGTCAAGCCAAGCATTCCTGCGGATGATAAGACATCTGTGACGTCACTATAATTGGACTGCCATTACCGAGGATCTCTCTGACTAGGAGAACAGAAGAGAGGCCTTCAGGGAAAACCAGAGCATGTTGATGGTGGGAGCGTGCAGGATGTGGGTGGCAGTGAATCAAATCAGAGCTTGCACGGTCTCACGCTGAACGCGGGCGCTGATCTCATCCAATAAGTGACTAGTGGCTGTGCCTAGGGTCATGTTTTCATACACCGATCACTCGATTGCTGCGGTCAACAGGAAATTAAGTCTTGTTTAAACTGAATATTGAAGCGTATTGAATTTATAAGGAAATATAGCAGCCCTCTGTGATGAACATGTCATGTTCACATCATTTACCACGAAGCTGAAGATAAAACTAGCAGGTAAAGTGGAAAACATCGAATTTCAGTCGCCACCAAAAGCATGCTTGCCTACGTATGTCAATAACCGAGTCAGAGCATATCTGTGTGTGAAGTTAAGCAAAATCTGCAGATTACATGCCTGTTACTGGAGCCAGTGATGGAAAAGAGCTTCAGAACCGGATGTGCGGTTTCTGTCACAAACTCACTGACACGTGCTACTCAGGAGTTTATATGACTACAATTTCACGTGCGCTATAAAGCAATCTGGTTGCTGCAGTGTTGACAACCTTGTCCGTTATTGGATGGAACCAGAATCCAAATTCAGTGTTTAACCTGCTCAGACTCAGCCTTGTGAATGAACCCAAGGCTTCGGTAAAAAAAAAGAAGATAAACTGATGAAATGCTCAGAAAGGGTTTTTAATCCCAACCGTTTTCTATGATATGTACCCAATACCATGAAGCCCTGCTGGGTGGGGATGACCCTTGGGTGTTAAACAGGATGTTGAAGGGTCAGCACCATAGGACACTCTGTCTGCTGTTCCTCGTCCGTGTGACAGCCAGGAGACCAGACCTCCTGATGGTAAACTGGAGTCATACATGGCAGTCTCTCCTCTTTGGGGAAAGCATGTTCACCATTTCAAATAGCACCAAAATTACTATACCTAAATAAATACTCTTGACATTTACAGTAAAAATATAAAGAAATCCTGTTCTTTCGACAGTGCAAACATATGTACATACAATAGAAAAGTTCAAAAACATTGAGGAAAAGGATTTCAAAGTCTGCAGTTCAGGTCATATAATCCGTTATATATGTGTGAATATTGCTTGTCATTAATACTGTACCTGTGTTAGCTTTGTTTAATTGCATGTTAGCGTGTTGAATGAAAGTGGAGCTGTTTTGTGGGGGGTGGTGGCGTTTCCGTTTACCTGCTCTGTTTATGAATCTATGGGCACATTTTAGCCTTGTGACCATTTAGCGATGGTGATTCACCTAAAACAGACTAGGCCCATTAGACAGATATTTGAGGATTAGAAAGAAGGCAGAAAGATAATATGTTTGTGTTTTTTAAATACTGTTTGCATTTGAACACTAAAGTGTATGTGTGTGGTGTGTGGTGTGTGGGGTGTGGGGTGTGTGGTGTGTGGGGTGTGTGGTGTGTGTGTGTGGTGTGGGGTGTGTGTGGTGTGTGGGGTGTGTGTGTGTGTGGTGTGTGGGGTGTGGGGTGTGTGGTGTGTGTGTGTGTGCGCATGCGCATGCTCACAGTGAAACCTGCAGCTGAATACATTACTTAAAGTGAGAGGCAACAGAACAGCTCCTATTCCAAATGGCGTACAAATCAAATGATGTCAAAGCAAAAAATGTCAACATGTGCACATATCATATACAACACACTGAAATTGAGTATGTGTCAAAAGTACCTGGACTCAATGCAATAACCACAACTGGGATGAATGCTGGCGATGAAAAGTGGAGGCTACAGGTGAAAACAGAGGTGAGCACATGCAGGTGAGCACATACAGGGCAGCACACAGAATTTTGGACAGTACTTAGTTGTGCCCTACAGAGAGAGGCTGTATTCCAAACTGCTCCCAAGACCCCCCCAGCTGTTGGAATGACGGTAACAAGTCACATGACCACCATCAAAAAGACCCCTTGGTGTCACTTAGTCGAATTCATTGGTAGTGGTTTCGTTTTACTTGCTTCAACAGAAAGATTAACTATCTTAGGAGAATTCATGGCAAACAATTAAAATTGCGAACATTTTCCAGACAAAGTGCTCTTGTATTGACATCACCTTAAATAACCTTGTACACTTTTTGATTGTGTTGCATTTTAAAGCGTTGTTCTCGTGTCATTGATTCTGTTGTTTTGCTGGGTAGTGCGCTTATGCTCCGCCCTCTCCCACACACTCTTTGTGACATGGGTGTAGGGTCTCCACTGGACCTCTCAGCCAATGGAAACTTGCCTTACTGATTGTGGCGCGCTCAACCAATGGAAACTTGCCTTACTGATTGTGGCGTGCTCAACCAATGGAAACTTGCCTTACTGATTGTGGAGCTCTTACCAATGGACACATGCATAACTGAATGCAATACTATTTTTTTTTATATCTTACCTTTTATATCTTGTCAAGTAGGTTCATTGAATGAACTTGGATACAACAAATTATATAGGAAGGTAAATACCAGTGTATTCACAGCCTTTTGAGGTGACCAATCGGTGAGGCGTTCACAGCCTCTCAGATAACCAATCGGTGCGGTCACAGCCTTTCAGGTAACCAATCAGTGTGCATTTTCAGTGCAGTTCTCACAGGAAGGTGGGCAGGAGCGGTGCCTGTGGTGCTGGCAGGTCTGGAGACGGGCAGGCTCGACCCGTAGGAGCCGTCACTCCTTCATGCAGACGCTGCAGCGGCTGGCGTACTGCCGCTGGCGCCACTCCTCCTTCAGCGTGCCCGCTGAGGGGGCGGCGCTGAACTGCTCGGCCATGCCCACGCGCGTCAGCCAGAAGCTGTAGGCGCTGGCGAAGTAGTGACAGGTGCCGCGCGGGCCCTGGCACTCGATGAAGGGCTGTCTGCGGAAGTCCTTCAGGCAGCTTCCCGACGACGTCAACGACTGGCCACCGCCTTCGTCACCTGAGCCCGTGTGCTGCAGGAGAGAGAGACCGCACACCTCACTTCCTGTTTAATGCACGCACACGCACACGCACACACACACACACATACTCTATGATAGATTATCACAGACACACACACACACACATACTCTATGACAGAGTATCACACACACACACACACACATAATGATAATAATGACACACACACACACACACATATGATGCAGGAATATGTCTCACACACACACACACAATACACACACACTATGATGAAGTAACACACACCACACACACATGATGAAGTATCACACCACATATAGACACTATGATAGAGTATCACAGACACACACATACTCTATGATAGAGTATCACACACACACACACACTACACACACATGATAGAGTATCACACACACACACACATACTCTATGACAGAGTATTACACACACACACATACTCTATGATAGAGTATCACACACACACACACACACACACACACATACTCTATGATAGAGTATCACACACACACACACACACACACACACACACACATACACACACACACACACACACACACATACTCTATGATAGAGTATCACACACACACACACACACACACATACTCTAAGATGGAGGATCACACACACACACACAGAGACTCACCATGAGGAAGGAGTAGCCCATCCACAGGTTCCTCCAGCGCGGGGGGCAGGGGGGGATGCTGGTGTCCTGGCTGTGCACGGCCACCGCCGGGGAGGGGGCCTCACACACCACACAGCGGCTGACGTGACGGCCAATCTCTGGCCCCGACACGGGCATCATGGGCGTGGCCGCTGTGGTGGACAGCCAGTAGGACTTGTCGTTGCCATTAGCGTAGTCACAGGTGGCCATGTTGCAGGATGCGAATGGCATGGTGCTGAACACTTTGAGACATGATCCACCATGGCCTGTGGGGACATTACAAAGTCACACAAAACACATATATATATATATCAGATATTCATACAAATATACACACAAAATCAAACACACTTACTAGCTGAACCACCAACCAGCAGTTCTGTGTGTGTGCACATAGGCTTCTGCAGATGACTGTGTGTGTGTGATTGTGTGTTTAGGAGTATGACTGAGAGCACAGGCATGACACTGTGTGTGTGTGAGTATGACTGTATGTGTGTACATTGGATATACAGTACTGTGCAAAAGTCTTAGGCCATTTATCTGAGCAGTGTAAGTGTTTATTTTGGTCGAAAAAAGTGAAGCAATTCGCTTTGGTAGACTGTTGTGTAATTTTTGTTAAATAGTCCTGTGGTAAATTCTTCCAAGCTTCTTAAAGGATTTGCCATAACTCTTCTTTTCCCTGTCCAAGTAATCCCATACAGCTTCAATTATGTTGAGGTCAGGGCTCTGAGGTGGCCAATTTAATACTGTGTGTTCCTCAAGGAGGATATCACAAGATCTCAATAACTTTTTGGAAAATGCAATAAAATCATATTTTTATTGTATTAAATGTTTATTTGTATTTATTCTAATGTTATATAGTGTTTTTCCAAGCATATAAACACTGCCCAGATAAACAGCTTTAAACATAGCTTTAAACATTTTCTTGTCTGTGTGTGTGTGCGTGTCTGTGTGTGTGTGTGTGTGTGTACACTGGATATACATACCCAGATCTTGCGTGTGTGCTCTCTCCTGTCCCTCCAGGTACAACAGACTGTAGCCACTCCACAGTGTGACCATGTCCACTGGGCACAAAGGAAGGGTGTCTGATTGGCTGTGCATCACCAGCAGGAAGGTGTTCAACCTCCTGGTTGGGCTTGGATATCCAGGCTCTCCCTGCAGACCAGGGGCACCTGTGCCGGGGGGAGTGGGGGGGTGATGGGTCAGTCTCAGTGTACAGGTGCGGGGCAGAGCACTAGTCAGGTGCATTTCAGATGAGGCCCCCACGTGCTCACCTTGCAGGCCAGGGGCACCTCGTTGTCCAGGTGCACCTATATCTCCTGGCGGTCCAGCTGGTCCAGGAAACCCCTCTGATCCAGGAAATCCAGGCGTCCCTAGTGCACCCTTTAGCCCTGTAACAACACACAGTAAGACTTCCTTCCTTTACATGCACTGAAACTCCACCATAAACCACTAACATTATCTACAGCACACACACAGACTCCAATATATATATACACACAGTAAGACTTCCTTCCTTTTAAATGTTTTTCTTTCTGATTTGATCCCATTTTCTCCCAATTTAGTAGCCAATTACACCCGCTGTTTTATGTCAATCCTCCCTAGTAATGTGAGTTCGCTGCCGTAGTCCTGCGACCGTTAGTGACGAAGGCGTAGCATCGGCACTCACCAGGCCATTGACCGTAACCCAGTACTACAGGGCCACTCTTATGCGCAGTGAACGTCCTGTCGGCTTCCCACCCCCCTCCCTGGGGAGGACAGCCAATCGCCGCCCCTAGTAGCCGACTCTGGCAGGACGGGGAATCGAACCCCGGTCTCCGTGGCCAGTGTCGAACGTTGTAACCACTGGACCACGTGGGAGGCAACTTCCTTCCTTTACATGCATTGAAACTCCACCCTAAAGCACTAACATTGAGACCTATCTATAGCACACGCACACAGACTCCGATATATATACACACGATAAAACTCCAATACACACGGAGACTACCCTCCATCACGCTAAGTCTCGTCTACATCAAACACACCAAAACGCTCATTCTGTTCCTGCAGACAGACCTCCAGGTTTTGACAAGTCTTACCTCTATGCCCCTCTTTCCCAGAGGGGCCCGGGTCACCAGTGATACCCACGGGCCCATGCAGGCCAGGGAGTCCTAGACCCCCTGGTGGAGGACGGTCAAGCAGCGGGGTCACGACTCCACCTCTAGCACCTGGGGGGCCTGCAAACGAGTCCCGTGGAGAATCAGTTCAGAGAGGCAGGCAGGCAGTGTGGTATAATGGTTAGGGAGCTGGGCTTGTAACGTTAAGGTTGCAGGTTCAATCCCCAGGTGGGGGCACTGCCGTTGTACCCTTGAGCAAGGTACTTAACCTGAATTGCTTCAGTTAATATCCAGCTGTATAAATGGATTGTAAAGAAATGTAAACTGTAAGTCGCTCTGGATAAGAGCGTCTGCTAAATGCCTGTAATGTAATGTAATGTAATGTAATGAGAGAGAATTCCACTGGTCACAGCAAAAGTGATGTGCTGTTCTGGGGGTACAATTATAATGTGGTGGATATAAGGAGCAGCAGTGAGTCTGGACTCAAGTCTGTTTGTTTGTTTGCTTTCTTTAAAGGAAATTTAGTTTTACCATTTTGGTATCCAATTACACCCGCTATTTTCATGTCAATCCCCCCCTCGTACTATGAGTTTGCGGCTGTAGCCCTGTGACCGGCGGTGTCGAAGGCAAAGCATCGTCTCTTCCAAGACGGCACTCGCCAGGCCATCGACCGTAACCCGATACTACAGGGCCACTCCTGTGCGCAGCGAACATCCTGTTGGCTTCCCTCCTCCCTCCCTGGGGCGGACAGCCAATCGCCGCCCCTAGTGACACTCCCGGCCAGAGCCGACTCTGGCGAGACGGGGAATCGAACCCCGGTCGCCGTGGCCAGCGTTGAACGCTGTAAGCACTGGACCACGCTGGAGGCCCTTGTTTGCTTTCTTGATGCTCAACTATTCCCCCGATGATAGAACCATGTAGATCCTCTTTTTTATTATTATTATTTTTTTACAATTTATCCCATTTTCCTCACAATTTAGTAGCCAATTAGACCCACTATTTTATGTCAATCCCCCCCTAGTAATGTGAGTTCGCTGCCGTAGCCCTGCGACCGGTAGTGACGAGGGCGAAGTAACGCCTCCTCCGAGACGGCACTCGCCAGGCCGCCGACCGTAACCCGATACTACAGGGCCACTCTTATGCGCAGCGAACGTCATGTCGGCTTCCCTCCCCCCTCCCTGGGGCGGACAGCCAATCGCTGCCCCTGGTGGCGCTCCCGGCCAGAGCCGATGTAGATCCTCTTTAACCAGCCTTTCATTGAATACTATATGAATCCATATAAGGGCTGGCAGTGCAGTGTAATGGTTAGGGAGCTGGGCTTGTAACTCAGAGGTTGCAGGTTCAATTCCCAGGTGGGGCACTGCTGTTGTACCCTTGAGCAAGGTACTTAACCTGAATTGCTTCAGTAAAATATCCAGCTGTATAAATGGATTGTATGTAAAAAATGTAACCTGTGTAAGTCGCTCTGGATAAGAGCGTCTGCTAAATGCCTAAAATGTAATGTAATGTAATGTAATACATTTTTATATTTTCCATGGTTTGGTCTCTTGAATGTGAAAAATAAAAACAAATGAATGAAAATAGGCAACATGGCCTCCAGAATCACTGAAGTGAGACAGGCCAGTCTTTCCTGCTTACGAGAAGCACACGCTCCACAAAACGAGATCTATTTTACATGACGTGGAGCATCGTTTTACAAGGAGTTTCAGCTGCTTCCATCTGGTCAATGGCCGGATTATCTAAATTGAAAGGTAACAGAGCAAAACTATTATTTGTCCCTGAGGTCATAACAATTCTAACTTCAGAAAAAACTTCATGAATTCAATTTTTGGGTTAATAGTTTTATTATTGATTATTGGTTGTTATTTATTTATTATTCCCATTATATGACCTGTCCTTAATTGTATTTATTCATTCGTTCTGTGTTTTAACCCCAACTATTAGAGATCCTTGAGAGATCTACGTGTATGGGTGTGTTTATGTGTTTTTTACATGTAATATTACTATTATTATTATTATTATTAGGCTTAAATGGCTTTTATGTTTGTTTTGCTTGTCGTGTTTAGTTTTTTTAAGGCTGCACAAAGAAACGCCTGTCATGGACAATACAGAATGATTGATTGATTGATTGATTTAGCATGCGAGAAGAGTGGTCTGCAGATAGAGGATGATACTTCCCCTGACATCACACACACTGTACATCTAGTGACGGTGGCAGCAGAGCAGTGTCTTCTAACAGAGGTCAGTGCTGCTGGAGAAGTGTCGACTAGCAGAAGCAGTGTTAGTGGCTGGGGATTTATGTTGTGATACGTTGTATATACAGCTGTGTAATATAATATATGCCATTTAGCAGACGCTTTTATCCAAAGCCACTTACAGTAGTGAATGCATACTTTTTTTTCTCCAGTATATGTGGTCCCAGTGGGAATCAAACCCACAACCTAAGCGTTGCCAACGCCGTGCTCTACCTACTGAGCCACACAGAACCAATATATCGCTCTGCAAGTCACCAAAGGGTATTTGTAGTGCATACACTGTAGCAGTAGGGCGCAATACTGACCTGGTGGGCCCGCCATCCCCTTTTCTCCATTAGGCCCTTGGTAGCCACATTTTCCAGGGGGGCCAATGGGTCCAGGATAGCCCATTAACCCAGAAGATCCTCTTTTACCTGGCAGAGAAACATCCTGAGAATCGCATACTACTTCCATTGTCAGGAATACCATTTCCTGTTATTCACATCCACTGTTGGAAATACTGCTTTGTGTTATTCCCATCCACTGTCAGGAGTAATGCCAAATAATTATATGTCACATGAATTGCAACACTTAGCGATTCCACATTTTATGCAGATACCATCGCTGACTGAACCATTGAGAATAAAAGCACGTATGGCTCCGAGTCTATCTCCACATTTGATTGGTTGTGTGGGATACTGTACGCTATTGTCAGATGGAGAGTGTTAACTGAGGGGTTGGTGTTTGTTACCTTTGGAGCCTGGCGGTCCTAGGAACCCAGGAAGTCCCCGAGGCCCTGCAGGGCCTATCTGTCCTTTAGACCCCATGCACCCTGGCCCACCGTCGTCCCCCTGGTCCCCCGGAGATGGTAACAATGGACCAGGGGCCCCGATTTCACCCGGCAGCCCTGAACATCGATACACATACAGTTACGTACAACATACGAAAACATGGACTGGCAGTGTGGTATAATGGTTAGGGAACTGGGCTTGTAACTCAGAGGTTGCAGGTTCAATTCCCAGGTGGGACAATGCTGTTGTACCCTTGAGCAAGGTGCATAACCTGAGTTGCTTCAGTAAAATATCCAGCTGTATAAATGGATTGTATGAAGAAATCTAAACTGTGTAAGTCGCTCTGGATAAGAGTGTCTGCTAAATGCCTAAAATGTCAAATGTAAATGTAATTATACTACTGTCTATCTCACATACACTCAGGAACTTTCATATGCGCACTGAAGATACTCCTGACCAACACACACACACACACACAATCTGACCTGGTGGACCATCTGGTCCGGGGAAGCCCATCTCTCCAGTGGGCCCTGGTCTGGGGTCTGCACAGTCATACCCTGGTGGACCGGTGGACCCCGGGGGTCCAGCCACACCTGCAACAGTCAACATTTTTCTATCAGTAATGAAATATAATCTTTAAAAAAATATTTTTTTCTTTTTCCCAATTTGGTAGCCAATTACCCGCTGTGCTTAGTTCAATCCCCTCCCTTGCAGTTCGCCACCGTAGTCCTGTGACCAGCAGTGACAAGGGCGAAGCACTGCCTCCTCCGAGACAACACTCGTCGTGCCGTCGACTGTAATTCCGGCACCCCTGAACCACTCCTGTGTGTGTCAGCTTCCCTCCCCCCTCCCTGGGGCGGACAGCCAATTGCCGCCCCGATGGCACTCCCGACCAGAGCCAACTCTGGCGCGACGGGGAATCGAACCCCGGTCGCTGTGGCCAGCATCGGACGTTGAAACCACTAGACCACACGGGAGGCCATGAAATATAATCTTATTATGAAAAGATTGTATAGTTGTGAGATACCAGAGACAGCATATTTTAATATGCTATTTTTCAAAGTTGCATTTAGCTGGGAGTGCTTGAGGAAGGAATGGTTCAAAATGCCAAAATCATGAATAACGTCAATAGTTGTCATCAAATGTCATCAAACATGTGAAGGAGGTAAGTGACGCACGGTTTCAAATTAAATATGTTATTTTTATTATCGAAAGGTCAAAGATTCAGGTTTTACTAGACTGGTATAGGTTTGCTGTGGGCTAGTTTGAATTCAGCACTGAAAACAACACATGAAAAGTCTGAGACTGTAGTGCACATTTGAAAATCTGAAATTGTTGACTAGTCTGTAAAAAAATTTTTTTATAATAATACTGATGAAGGAAAATGTCTTATGATACAAAGGGGTAATGTTCTCTCACTATCTTTCTTAAGCATGTGCAATTCTTCCTCCCTGCATCCATAAATACTTTTGTTTTTAATTAGATCCGAGTTGTGAAAGTTCGGATTGAGTTGTGTTGAGTTTATTTCTATTGTTAATGTTTGAGAGATGTGATCGACTGTATGTGGTCCATAAAGACCCACCAGTGTGCTGCATTCAGGGTCTAGAGGGAGACATTCATGATTATGCACTGACCCTTCTTGTTGATAATGGTGGTTTTATGGTAAAACAGTGCTCTCATGAGTACGGTGGTGAATCCATTTGATCTTCTGATTGAAGAGTTATGAGTCTTATCGATTCAATTAGCTACACAATCCTAGCTTTTACTAAGAAGAAGCTATCTGGCCAGCAAACAAAGGGAAATGATTGCTCTACATTTAAAAAAATCATGGTTTATGTCTTTGTTCATCTATGACTAAGTGGTTTAAGCTGAGATGGACAAAGACCCCTGTATGATGACATACTTGATGACATTTGTCCCTTCTTCATGGTACTACTGCACAATGTGAGGATTTACACATTCATTCCCCAGAATGTCAAATGTCAGCATTTCGCGTGATGTTGATGTAGGCAGTGTGACGGTTTCTCGTTTAAACTTATGGGGCATTTAAATGTCAATTATGACACTGGAGAAAGGCTGGAAATAAATGGAGAATAAATCTCCAATTATATGGCATTATTTAAATAGATATAGCCGAAGGGGCTCAAAAGAACCACCGCTCTGGTATTTATATAATAACAGGGATAATGGAAATCATTTCAAATATTTGCCAATCAGTCAACCACAATTAAAGATCATGAGTGATTTTGAAGATAAAAAGCTTTCATGTCCAATTCAAAGTCTTTGTGGCTTGATCTACGGATGCTCCTTCAGCTATTAGTAGAGACTTCATTGAGCTGCTGTGAAATTGTCCTGTCTTGAGATAGATAATGATGTATACTGGACGTTACTGAGTGTTAAACTGGGGAATGTGAGTGCATGGTAAAGTACAGATATTATTCTTAGTATTTATATAATTGTCATGCCTGAGGGGCCCATCTGGCCCAGGGAACCCTTTGGTCCTGGTTGGGAGGGCCCAGGAGGGCCCTGGGAACCGTAAGGGCCCTTTTCCCCGGCACACCCTCGGGAGCCTGGGGGCCCTGGCACACCTGGGCCTGGGGAGCAGAGAGAACCACATCAGATACACACACACTACACACACACTACACACACACTACACACATACACACACACACTACACACACACTACACTCACACTACACACTCACACTACACACACACTACACACATACACACACCATACACACACATACACACACTACACACACACTACACACTCACTACACACACACCCCATACACACATACACACACCATACACACACACTACACACACACACACACACACCATACACACACTACACACACACTACACTCACACACACACACACACACACACACACACACACACACTCACACACACACCATACACACACACACACACACACTACACACACACACTACACACACATACACACACTACACACACACACACACACTCACACACACACCACACACACACACTACACACACACTACACTCACACTACACACACACTACACACTCACACTACACACACACTACACTCACACACACACTCACACTACACACTCACACTACACACCATACACACACACTACACACACACTACACTCACACTACACACTCACACTACACACCATACACACACACACACACACACACACTCACACTACACACTCACACACACACACCATACACACACACTACACACACACACATACACACACACTACACACACACTACACACTCACACTACACACCATACACACACACTACACACACACTACACTCACACACACACTCACACTACACACCATACACACACACTACACACATACACTACACACATACACACACAACATACACACATACACTCACACTACACACACCATACACACACACACACACACACACACACACACCATACACACACACTACACACACACTACACACACACTACACACACACTACACTCACACTACACACACACTATACACACCATACACACACACACTACACACACCATACACACACTACACACACACACACACACACACACACACTACACACACACACACACACACACACACACTCACATACACTACACACATACACACACATACACACACACTACACACACACACACACACACACACACTACACACACCACACACACACACACACACACCATACACACACACTACACACATACTACACACACACACTACACTCACACTACACACTCACACTACACACCATACACACACATACACACACACCACACACACACTACTCACATACACTACACACCGTACACACATACTACACATACACACACACTACACACACACACTACACACACACACATACACACACACACTACACACATACACACACACTACACACATACACTACACACATACACACACACACTACACACACACACACACACTACACACATACACACACACTACACACACATACACACATACACACACACATACACACACACTACACACACACACACACACACTACACACACACACATACACATACACTACACACACACACATGCACATACACACACCACTCACACACACACACACACACACACACACACACACACACACACACACACACACACACACACACATACACCCATGAGGGAGCAATGCAAGCCGGGGTACAAAACTCAGAATATGATGATGCTTACCTTTTACCCCATTCTCCCCTTTCACGCCCTTCAGCCCATCTAAACCGTGTAATCCAGGAGGCCCAAGAGGACCTGAGAGGAACCAAAAACAAACAACCATCAAATCACATTCACCAGTTCACCACCACAAGAGCTGGTTAGTTAGCTAGCTACAAACTATGGGCTAGGCTTCTGACATGGTTTGTTCATTTACACATTTTCTAGATAATAGCTTATTGGCTGTGAACCTAGTTGAATGTTTTGAAATGAGACCATATAAATGACTGTCAGATGTGTAGTGAATATTATCTGGTGTACTATATTGTAGCAATAATCTGTACCTCTGAGTCCAGGGCATCCTGGGCTCCCTTTGGGCCCCGGCTGTCCAGGTTGGCCCATTGGTCCTTCAGATCCCAGTTTTCCCACGTGGCCCTGGAGGCCCACTGATGCCTTCCAACAAACAGGGAAGAGAAAGGATCAGCTGCTGTCTTTTCCCCTGGACAGCACTGTCAATCAACACAACAGTGGACCTTTCCATCCAATCAGAATGCAGAGAGCTGTGAGAGGCAGACACTGCAGAGACAGGTTACAGGAGGAGGTGTGTTTGGTACCTGGGGGCCCTGGAGGCCCTATGAGTCCTGTGGGGCCAGGGGGGCCCCTGCACCCTGTGGCTCCAGGGAGTCCTGGGTCACCCACATTACCTGGGTCACTTGCTGGAGCTGAGGGCAAAAATATAATATAATGTAATGCCATTTAGCTGACGCTTTTATCCAAAGCGACTTACAGTAGTGAATGCATACACTTTTCAGTATATGTGGTCCTAGTGGAAATTGAACCCACAACCTAAGCGTTGCCAATGCCGTGCTCTGCCAACTAAGCCAAAAGAACAACGAGGATCAGAATCAGCCTGAATCAATGTTCTGTACCCTCCTGCTTACAGTCTACCATCTCTTTAAAAATTAATTAATTGTGAGTAACAGGCTTTTGGCTTAAACATTAACTTAAATCAGATTAAATCATCTTATTTTGTGCAAAGAAGTATTTTTTTCTCCTGTGCCATGACGTAATAATGCAGGTCATTTGAAAATGCCAGTGAGCATTTGTTCTACATTTTTAATTCCCTCACATCCTAAATGTGGGCACCCACACTCTGGCACAAGTCTAAGGTAGCTGTGTGCATTTGTAGTTCTATAACGGTGACTCGTGCTACATTTTGCTGAAAGCTGATCTCCTGGAAAGAAAGCTATTGTTTGCACACCTACAGTATATGAGTGTCAACCCCTGTACAATTGTACAACATTTAATAATTAATAATAATATAATATATGCCATTTAGCGACTTACAGTAGTGAATGCATAAATTTTTCAGTACATGTGGTCCCGGTGGGAATTGAACCCACAACTGAAGCGTTACCAACGCCATGCTCTACCTACTGAGCCACACAGGACCACATTTAAATGTATGTAGTTGGTAAGGAAAGAGAAGGTTCATTTTTTTCATGTTCATTGATGGATTTGTTTTATGTTTTATGTTTTATGTTTTATGTTTTATGTTTTATGTTTTATGTTTTATGTTTTATGTTTTATGTTTTATGTTTTATTCATACAGAAACATAATTTACAATCAAAGTCAGCTGAATTTAAACCCATGGCAGTACTCTTTTAAGTACTTAAATGAATTAGCGCATACACTACTGTGAAACCCCCAAAGAAACAGCAACTAAAGATGAGCAGCTTTACAGCCTGTACATTATGCACCTTTGCCAGGCCCCTCCCCCAGTCTCTGTCTCTATGCTACAGTCTCTTACCACAATGTCCATTATCTCCAGGTGGACCTCTCTCTCCAGGTGTCCCCGGGGCGCCGACAGAGTCTCCTCTCTCACCTGTTCAGGGTGGCCTAGGTTATCATCTCCTTCAAATCACTTCCCATATCTCCCAGTCACCACACCCATTTACCCCAATCACTCCCTGGTACACCCATCACTCCTATTTAACTAATTCTCACATTTAATAATTTAATATCTATGTATTCCATTTACTATCTCATATCCTCTAGTAACCCCCATCCCCATGTCTTCCAGTCACCTTGTATCTCTCACAGTCACAACCCCTTATTTCCCCGTCCCCCACCATTTACATTTTTACATTTTACATTTTGAGCATTTAGCAGATGCTCTTATCCAGAGCGACTTACAAGATGTGCATTAATACATGGTTGGAACAATCATAGGCAGTAATACAGCGATAGACATCATTGCAGGCAGCTGCGTACCATACCTGTAACACTGGGAAGGGAAAGGTTAGTCATTTATTTACTTTTTATTATTTTTTAATTAAATGGAGTAAGCAGGGGTATATAGTGTTGGACAAATAGGCAGTGGTGGTGACAATTAGCTAGATGTTCAGATGTGGAGTCTGAAAAGGTGGGTTTTGAGTCTCTTGCGGAAGATCGGAAGTGATTCCGCAGTCCTGACCGATTGCGGAAGGTCGTTCCACCAGTGAGGGGTCAGGACAGAGAAGAGACGAGACCGCGAGGAGCGGCTGCCAGGCGCCCGGAGGTATGGGGCAGTCAGTTTGCCAGAGGAGGTGGAGCGGAGGGGTCTGGCTGGGGTGTAGGGAGTGATGAGTGACTGGAGGTGAGGGGGAGCAGTACCTCTAGCCGCTTGAAAAGCAAGCACCAGTGATTTGAATCTGATGCGTGCTGCGATGGGGAGCCAGTGCAGAGAGGAGAGTAGAGGGGTTACGTGGATGAATTTCTCCTAGTAACCCCCTATGCCCTTGTGGCCTGTAGTTTCGGGAGAACAGTATACTGACCCACCTTTAACGCCATTGGCCCCGTTATACCCTGGATTACCAGGAAGGCCACTGGTCCCAGGGTCACCCTGCAAGACAGAAACTGTGTTGGGTTCTTTCTCACATAGCATACAGTATACTATATTATCAAACCTCCAACACCATCCACCCCACTGTAACACAATCACATCACACTTTAAAACATAACCCAACTGTGTTGATGTAATACGACTGTAACACAATCACATCACACTAACACAGTCACACTGTAGCAAAATTACACCACAATCACCATCCACCACACTAACACAATCACACATCCAACACCATCCACCATACCGTAAGAAAATGACACCACACTGCAACACAAGTAAAGCACATCGTAACCCCGACACACACCACTATAACACCACACTTGCACTGTCACAGCAAAATGGCACAATAAAACACACACACACACACAGCGAGGGAATCACCATAGCAATAGCAGAGCAGGTAAAATGACTCAAATGAAGACTGGGAAGAGTGAATCACCATAGCAGTAACAGAGCAGGTAAAATGACTCAAATGAAGACTGGGAAGAGTGAATCACCACAGCAATAACAGAGCAGGTAAAATGACTCAAATGAAGACTGGGAAGAGTGAATCACCACAGCAATAACAGAGCAGGTAAAATGACTCAAATGAAGACTGGGAAGAGTGAATCACCATAGCAATAACAGAGCAGGTAAAATGACTCAAATGAAGACTGGGAAGAGTGAATCACCACAGCAATAACAGAGCAGGTAAAATGACTCAAATGAAGACTGGGAAGAGTGAATCACCACAGCAATAACAGAGCAGGTAAAATGACTCAAATGAAGACTGGGAAGAGTGAGTCGCCATAGCAATAACAGAGCAGGTAAAATGACTCAAATGAAGACTGGGAAGAGTGAGTCACTGTGACCGCCTGAGGGATCAGCCTGCCAGTCACCTCTTAGCTCTCACCTGGTCACCGCTGTCTCCAGGGAAGCCGACGATTCCCCTGCAGCCAGTGGGCCCAGGTTGGCCAGCGCAACCAGTCTGTCCAGGCTTCCCAGGGGGCCCACGAGAGCCCATCTCAAAACCAGGTGGGCCGTCCCAACCTCGGTACCCAGGGTTACCACCCCCACCAGGCAGGCCCTTAGCTCCTGAGAAAATAATCACAGTGTTACACACCCAGCACTGCGACGGTATAATTACAGACCCTGACTGCATGACACTCACACGGACTGAGTGAAACACTGACTGAATTACATCCAAACGGACTGAACCCCACCAACAATGCATGAATGACATTCACACCAACTACATTACACCCACACAGACTGAATCACACCCACCACAATGAATGTATTCTCTTCCATTTCAAGCCCATGCCCATTATACTTACATAACTGATGTTGCTAGCTTTACCAAGCTCAGTACATTACATTACATTACATTACATTACAGGCATTTGGCAGAGCGACGTACAACAAACATTAAAGGTGTAGCGCAGTGCATTGTTATTCATTTTTGCTCACACCCACACACACACCAGCATACTAAACTTCAACAACACACGTTTGTCGGCTGCCACCGTTTTCAAATATTTGTTTAAAGGATCATTAAGCTTCTTTTATAAACCACGAGGAGGCATGGCCATGAGAGCCACTTTTAAAAATGAAATAAAAAATACGTTCATTTCAAACAAATCAAATGTAATTCTTGTCATTCACCCCCTGCCCCCAGTGTCACCTCTAGGTCCAGTGAAGCCCAGCACGCCTGGGGTTCCAGGTCCCCCAGTACAGCCCTTAATGGTGTTGACCAGTTGGGCTCCAGGATAGCCCGGATCTCCTCTGCTTCCTGACAGGACGAGGAAGGAGGAGTAAACGGACAGTTAGTGCTGTGCATGGCTGACTGAAACGCAGCACAGTTGGTACTGAGTGTAAGAGTGTAAGGAGAGTGTGGTGCAGATGAAATTCCCCATGAGACTCAACCGAAGGCTAAATTACAGCACAAAAATGCTGATTTCAACAGTATAATAGTCAGACATACAGCAAAGTTCAAAAATATATACTCTAAATTCTCTCTGGAACTAAAGTTACCACTACAGAAATGTTGATATTGCATGCTGCTTGTTTCATTAGCTTGATAAACAAGCCAGATGGCTTTACGATTCAATAGTTGCTTTAGCCAGATTTCCTACCGTAGCGCGTTAGCATTACACAATTAGCCCTGTAGCTAGCTAAAATAATAACCAGTGGTTCATTTGCTTATGAGCTAGTCAACATTAGTTAGGTGGTATGATTAAATGAGGTAGCTAGCTAGCTAGCTCATAAGCAAATGAACTACTACCTAGGTATGCAAGCTGGCTAATGCAGCTAATGAAACAAGCAGCATACAATATCAACATTGACCGTAAAATAGTAACTTTTTAATTACTTCAGACAGTAACTCCCCCCAACTCCTCCCATCTTCTGGTTCTGGAAGTCTGATGGAAACGCAACCAAAAAAAAATCAGTTCCATAAAAAGTTCCATATAGTTCCAAAGGTTCATGGAATGAGTGGTTCCCATACCATGTTGTGCTATGGAAAAGTGGCTTAAAAGATGATCTGTGATTCTGTCATTTTAGCAGGTGAGGAACAGTGTAAGGAATATTAATGCTTGTGCACATGATGCAATTACCATGAATCATGGGGCGATCTATGTTATTATGCATGTATCTGTAAATGTTTATAAGTAAATGTAACATGTAACATTAGTAACTTGAACTATCTACGTGATGGCTTCTCTTTTGGAAATATTATGCAATGCTGTAAGACCATTACATACAAAAACACAAGGATTTGGAGTTAAAATTCTATCTAATTGGATCATTGTTACGACTCATAGATTTGATTCTGCTGTATGACTAGCAATAGCCTCATCAGTTCAATGCTTGCTAATTTGTGAAATGACAGTGAGTACTGCACTGCATGCACAAGTGAATGAACGGCCGGTACTGCATGTGCCATTATGATGATATATTTCTGTTACCTTTTTCTCCTTTGGGTCCATCGTCCCCTGGGAATCCCGGACGCCCATCAAAGCCCTTCTCCCCCTTTTTCCCAAGGAATCCACCAAGTCCCGTCTGCCCAGGGCCACCAGGTGATCCATCTCTGCCAGAGATTCCAGTGATACCTGTAGGCATGGCATCACAGAACATATTCCAGAGCAGCTATGACATCACAGCTCACATTTCAGTGTAGCTATGACATCACAGCACATGTCCCAGAGCAGCTATGACATCACAGCTCATATTTCAGTGTAGCTATGACATCCCAGCTCATATTTCAGTGTAGCTATGACATCACAGCACATATTTCAGTGCAGCTATGACATCACAGCTCATATTTCAGTGTAGCTATGACATCACAGCACATATTCCAAAGCAGTTATGACATCACAGCTCATATTTCAGTGCAGCTATGACATCCCAGCTCATATTTCAGTGTAGCTATGACATCACAGCACATATTTCAGTGCAGCTATGACATCACAGCTCATATTTCAGTGTAGCTATGACATCACAGCACATGTCCCAGAGCAGCTATGACATCACAGCTCATATTTCGGTGTAGCTATGACATCACAGCTCATATTCCAAAGCAGTTATGACATCACAGCTCATATTTCAGTGCAGCTATGACATCCCAGCTCATATTTCAGTGTAGCTATGACATCACAGCACATATTTCAGTGCAGCTATGACATCACAGCTCATATTTCAGTGTAGCTATGACATCACAGCACATATTCCAAAGCAGTTATGACATCACAGCTCATATTTCAGTGCAGCTATGACATCCCAGCTCATATTTCAGTGTAGCTATGACATCACAGCACATGTCCCAGAGCAGCTATGACATCACAGCTCATATTTCGGTGTAGCTATGACATCACAGCTCATATTCCAAAGCAGTTATGACATCACAGCTCATATTTCAGTGCAGCTATGACATCCCAGCTCATATTTCAGTGTAGCTAGGACATCACAGCACATGTCCCAGAGCAGCTATGACATCACAGCTCATATTTTGGTGTAGCTATGACATCACAGCTCACATTTCAGTGTAGCTATGACATCACAGCTCATATTTCAGTGTAGCTATGACATCACAGCACATATTCCAGAGCAGCTATGACATCACAGCAAATGTCCCAGAGCAGCTATGACATCACAGCTCATATTTCAGTGTAGCTATGCTGAATTTCAGTGTGATCTGGTCCAGCATGTCCCCTTACCTTTCGGTCCTGGTGTACCCAGGAGTCCAGGGTCCCCACATGGTCCTGGGGGGCCCTGCTCACCAGGGCACCCCGGGTATCCTGGAGAGCCTGGTTTCCCAGAGCAACCCTTCCTGCCTAGGCCAGGGAGACCCGCCGTTCCCAACGCACCTTTCTCACCATGACAACCTTGGAGACAGACACACACCAATAACAGTGTCACTGTGAAATTGAAGACGGATACACACTGACAACAGCATGGCTGCAAATTTAAGAGCCAGGCACACGGTCATAACAGTGTAATCACTGTAAACTTGGAGACAGGCATACTCTAGCATGAAGAACCGGAGATATTGTGTTGTGTGGAGACAGTACTGCATGTGTGTCTGAACGAACCCTTTGGTGAAGTCATGTATAGCGTGCTAACAACTGCGCCTTGCATTCCTTTTAGCGGTGTACGGGTTCTCCAAATCCATGGTTCAGTTTAAATCTCACTTTTTGGGCCACAGTTTCAGGAAAGGAAAAAACTAAAAGCAACAAGAATGATTGCTTTATCATGAATGCATTTTATTAAGTCAACTAGAATTTAGAACATAAAGTATGTAAGAAATTATTATAATTACAGTTTTTTTCAACTGCTAACATGCATTGGTCAAAACTGAAGTCACATTTTCAAAACTCTTCACACAGTCAGCAAACCAGAAGTCTATGTGGACCAAACAATTAATCAATTTTCATTGCTTTCACACAAAATGCATTCAATGACCACATTTTCCAAAATCCATGAACTCTTTTCTCATTCATACTCCACCACCCGCAAAACACTATATATTTGCAGCACATTTTTCAAATGCTAACACACTGTTTTCAAAACTGTTAAAAACGCATTCAAAACAGAATTACGTCACAATGTGTGCAGCACTGTCCAATGATGGTTTGCTGTTACACAAACCACTCATTGGCCCCTACAATACAGAGAGGCTCATTTCTTTTCTGGATGACCTGCATAAATGACTTGTGCCAGCGGAGGAGAGAGGGGCAGGAAACTCCCCTACCTTCATTGTTGTGTGGGATAATGTGGCATTCCACCACTCTGCTGCAGTCACAGACTGGTTTGCTGCACATCCCAGGATGTTAGTACTATTCCTGCCTCCATACTCCCCTTCCTAAACCCCATAGAATAGTTTTCTCCGCGTGGAGGTGGAAGGTGTATGACCACCGTCCACATGACCAGATGTCCTTACTGGATGCCATGAATGTGGGGTGGAGACATTTATCCTAAAGACTGCCAGGGTTGGATTAGACATTCCAAAAGATACTTTCCAAGATGCATCGCCAGAGAAGACATAAGATGTGATGTTGATGAGAACTTGTGGCCAAATGCAGGAGAGAGGGAGAACTAGAACCTCACAGTACTGTACAGTATGAGTGATTATACTATACATGTTGTTTTTTGGTGATTATTATTGCAGCCCTGGAATTTCAGGAAATTGCTATTTTTTGTTTCAACTTTTTATTTTTCACAAGTAAATTACTATCTGCAGAGATATAGAAAAATAAACGATATTGAAGCAAATTTCTGCATTTCTGATTCATTGTTGTAACATATACTTTAGTACAGTCAATAAAGTGAAAAGGTGTTATTCTTATTCTATAAAGAAATACTGATTTATGTGAAAAATCATTCAAACTTCAAAGATAAAAGTTCATAATTTATGTAATGCTCCCTGTTGTTAGTGTTTTTTAGGTCAGTGTGTTATGAGTGACAATGTATGCTTTCTGAGTGAGAATTGTTGCTTTATTTTGAGACATGTATGAAGTGTTTTGGTGGTTGGAGTGAGTTTTGGAAGTGAGATGAACTGTTTGGCTAAGATGCATGTTGGCAATGCAGACTGTATGAAGAGTTTTGAAAAAGTGTCTTCAGTATTGACCGATGCTTGTTAGCAATTGAAAAAAACTGTAAAATGATTTTAGATTAATATTAACAGCTTCTTAACTAATCTGTTTTTATATTAATGTAGGAAGATGTCAGATGTCCTGAAGATGTCAGAAAGAGTTACTTGAGTAGTGGTTTTCCTTCCTGCTCCACTGAGATTAATTTCAGGATGGTGTCACATATTTGATGTGCTACCTGACACGTAGGGGACTAATGTCCAACATTTTTGACAAACTGTTGCTGTTTTGTCCACAACACAATTTTCATCTCATCTGCTGGAAAACCAAAATGCTGCCATACCACCAACTTAACTGTGGAAGGAGGATCTTCAGTTTCGGCATTTTGTTGATCTGTACTAGCCATCTTGGCGAATGGAAGCCTTAGCTAACTTTTACCTCAGGAGGTTACTACGTAAGTTATTTTCAGTTTGAAAAAAACACTAAAACTGAAGGCTAGCGAATCACGGTTTTGGTTTCGGAACCGTTAGAGGCGTAATTCCTTGGGACAAGGAATACAACAACATGGCCGCAGTGCTCTCATTACATACATACATTACATTTAACATTTTAAGCATTTAGCAGACGCTCTTATCCAGAGCGACTTACAAGATGTGCATTAATACAAGGTAAGAACAATCATAGTTAGCGCACAAGATCAGTGCAGTAATACAGCAATAGACATAATTGCAGGCATCTGCGTATCATACCTGTAACACTGGGAAAGAAAAGGTTAGTGTTTTTTTTTTTTTTTTGTAGTGTAGAACAAGTAAACAGTGGTGACAACAGATTGGCTAGATGGACAGTGTTCAGTGGTAGTGGAGTCTGAAGAGGTGGGTTTTGAATCTCTTGCGGAAGATTGCAAGCGATTGTGGGATCTCAGGCTCTCAAGTGACCGATGGAGATCTGCCCTGCAAGGATGGACACTGTGGTGTATACTGATTATGCGTAATTCCAGAAGCTCACTGCTGAACCAAGAGGAATTGCAGTGTTCTTACACCGACAGACTTAGCCACACCAGGAGAAATGTGTTTCCTTGCTGAGGAAATAGGAAAAACCAAGCAAGGAAAGTGCAGCAATGCAAAGTACCCTCCAAGCGAAAACAGCAGGAGAGCAGGAGAAGATAGAAGAAGGAAAGATGCTGGGTGCCTCTATGCAGAGCTACTAATGATGAGTTCATAATAATACTTATTGTAAGTGGTAACTATTTCCCTGTAAACTAGTTCATAGTTTTCCTGAGTCTGAGTTGTGTAATGGCTCCTGAATTCTGTGAATTATTACATATATGACTGGAATATGGGTACTGCATTACTCGTAGTATCCTTTGAATCATATATAAAAATAAACCTTTACTTTACCATTACATTACAGGCATTTAGCAGACGCTCTTATCCAGAGCGACTTACAGTTTACATTTCTTTACAATCCATTTATACAGCTGGATATTTTACTGAAGCAATTCAGGTTAAGTACCTTGCTCAAGGGTACAACAGCATTGTCCCACCTGGGGATTGAACCTGCAACCTTAACCACACTGCTACAAGCCCAGTTCCCTAACTCAGAGGTGATACCACACTGAACTCAAACATGCCTGATTTATCAATTGTTGTGTTAGTTGTGCTTTTACACTACCCAATAGTGACTGCTCCTCACACTCAGGGGTGAATGCACCATGGTGAAGCTGCTGCTCCTGCAGGCAGACTCACCTTGACGGCCAACGTCGCCACCGAAGCCTTCAGGTCCTGCGTTTCCGGAGGGTCCACTGTCACATGTAGAGGGCTTTGGGCCCGGGGGCCCCGGCTCCCCCTCCTCCCCTATCTCTCCCTGTGGCCCGTGGCTACCACACACGCCTGGTGACCCTTGGACACCTGCAGGAGTGCCTCTGTTAACACTCATCTACAACATCGCCACAACTCATCTACAGTGTTACAGCTCAATAACATCGCTGAGAACCAAACTCACACTTTCTCTCTCACACACTCCCTTTCTCACTCCCTCTGGCACACACACAGTTGGTACCTGCTGCTCCAGTTGGGCCAGGAGGCCCTGGCACTCCCTTTGAACCAGTAATACCCAGTAGTCCTTTGGGCCCTATATACCCGGGAGCACCCAGGAAAGAGTCCCCAGTCAGGCCCTGGAACCCTGGTGGGCCTGGCTCGCCCCTCACCCCTGGAAAACCCTCCAGGCAAGGCCCGTCAGAGCCAGGGCTTCCTACATCTCCTATACAGCCTTGCGTTCCTGCAGGAACAGACACACACACACAAACACAGAATTACCTTTCTTTTACACACACATACAGTGAAAACTGCCTCTCACATGCACACACAAACTGTACGCACAGTGTGAATATTCACTTTCACAAACACTTGCACATGCACACTTTGATCTCTCTCTTTCAGACACACACTCATACATGACACACTGACTACATTATTTCGCCCATATACACACACACACACACACATGCGCACACACAAAAACACTCACTCACACACACACACACATGCTGGTTTTCCATGGTACCTTCCGGGCCAATCAGACCACACTGTCCAGTGTCCCCTCTCACGCCCTTGGGCCCTTCTGGCCCGGGATATCCACGGTATCCTGTAGATCCCGGTACCCCTGGGCTCCCTAGACAGGGCCAGACACAGCGCTACGTCATTCTAAACAATTTCACCAACACGCAACAGACAAAGATCACTTACTCAGGGTTCAGCTCACCCGTGATGCCGGATAGACCCTTTGGGCCAGGGGGGCCAGGATTGCTGGGCATGCAGGGCAGTGTGTCACCTGTAGGGGGCAGCGAGAGGCAAATGGGAACGGGGCAAAATATCATAACTGCGTTCATCAGTCATCAATATATGACATTACAATGGAATTGTTTGAATCAAAGGAACCTCACACGCTAACCTGCAGTAAACCTCCTTATAACTCCCTCGGGGCTTTACCTTGGACACCTTTGGCTCCTGGGGGTCCTACTAGTCCTAGGGGGCCCTCATCTCCCGGCTGCCCTCGCCTTCCCACAGGGCCCATGATCCCAAAGCCAGGTGGGCCCTGTAGGCCAGGGGGTCCACTTTCCCCTGGCCTACCTCGATACCCCCTGTCGCCAGGAAACCCTGGGTGACTTTCCCCCTGAAATATCAAACAATCAATCAAAGAGCTATGAAACTGCACATATCATGTAAACCAATGGATGTAATTGTATTATTTAAATAACAATAGATTGCATTTATATGCAAGGAACTCAAAGTGCTTTACAGTGATGGGGGAGACTCACTTCAACCACCACCAATGTATAGCACCCACTTGGGTACTATACTCTTACATACATTGCACTTAAGTGACACTTGCGAACCTCCAGTGCTTAATTTGTGCCGGGGCAAGCCGGGGCACAAATGCCAAGAATCCGATTCTGCGCCCGGCAAATGTCTTACTCAGAATCAGAGCCCCGGGCTCATAAATATCAAAAGTGCGACAACAACGCGTATTTTAACAGACTTAACAGACTTAACAGCCGAGAAACAAATCGTGCTTTCAGAGTGTTCACAGAGACATCGGGAGAACAAGTTACAGCCCTTGAAGGATCTCTTAACCGCTGTCAACACCGCAGTAATTTCCAGCGCAGAGTGCGAGACAGGTTTCTCACAAATGAACCTAATCTGCATGTCAACAAGAGCGTCTTTAAAAACAGCAACCATATCATCGCTTCTGTTTTTAACCCTTGTTGCTCCACCACTGGAAAGTTACCATTAGACCAGAAGGAGGGATAGAAATGCACAGACACAGAGGTAGGGTGGGGGGTGCGTGGTGTGTGGTTGGGGGGTGGCGAGTTGAGCCCGGCATCTCTTATTTTACAAATTAAGCACTGGCGACCTCTAACAAGTGGCCTTACCTCTGGGCCAGGGTCCCCAGGTGGGCCAGGTTTACCATCATCCCCTATCGTCCCGAAGAATCCTCTGCGGCCACTGGGTCCAAAGGTCCCTGGTTCACCCTTTTTACCTGCGTGTAAATCACTGACTGGTCAAAACCTGTCCAGTCACACAGCCTACAAGTACACAGCGTCTGACATTGTTTCCTCTCACCTTTAGCGTCCATTACGTAGACGTCACCCTTCAGACCCTTCTCACCTGGAGGACCTGGGAATCCTGAGTAGCCCTACAAGACAATATCAGACATCATCACTATGAGCAGGGTTCCTACAGCTTTTCAAAAATCTAATTCAAGCACTTTTCAAGGTGCATTGTCAAAGCGATCTTCCGCAAGAGACTCAAGACCAACCTTTTCAGACTCCACTACCACTGACCACCACTCCACTACCATTCTGTACATCTAGCTAATTGTCATCACCACTGCCTACTTGCTCAACACTATATACCCCTGCTTACTCCATTTAATAATATATATATTTCTTTTAAAGTGTTACAGGTATGGTACGCAGCTGCCTGCAATGATGTCTGTCGCTGTATTACTGCACTGATCTCTTGCACAAACTATGATTGTTCCTACCATGCATTAATGCACATATTGTAAGTCGCTCTGGATAAAAGCGTCTGCTAAATGCCTAAAATGTAATGTACGTAAATGTAAGGTCAAAGTTTTCCCAGCGCCTCGCAGCTTTGGAAAACGAAGCCATCTCATTTAAAATGCGCACTTTTCTGCACTGAACACACACATTTATCATTTAACTTGTTCATCACACAAAATATTTTTTCCACACTGAAATTAGCTTAAATATTTTTAAAAAACTGTATTTCATAATAGGCCACAGACTTTCCTGGACACCAGTACCTAGTACCAGCCCTAGTGCATGTGGATTTGGACAAGTGTGTGTGTGTGAGTGTGTGTGTGTGTGTGTATGTGTGTTTTTGTGAATGGGTGTGCACACAGGGATAGTGGATAGGGGAGACGTATGGTTATTTAGACTGCAATAGGTCAGAGGGTGACCGTTGTACTCACGTGTGGCCCTGGTTCTCCAGAGTTCCCCGGCTGGCCGAAAGTGCCCTTCTGCCCTGGCTTTCCGGGGTGGCCACTGAAACCTGATAGGCCTCGTGGGCCCAATGGACCAACGTCCCCCATCATATCTGGGGGGGGTCCACATTCACAATCTCCACTGTAGCCTGTGAGAGGAGAAGACACTCAGATGGCACGAGGCGCACACACACATGCGTGCAAACACATGCACACGCACACATATATACACACACACACATGCGTGCAAACACACGCACATGCACACACACACACACACACACACACACATGCGTGCAAACACACGCACATGCACACACACACACACACACACACATGCGTGCAAACACACGCACATGCACACACACACACACACACACACACACACACATGCGTGCAAACACACACACATGCACACACACACACACACACACACACACACATGCGTGCAAACACACGCACACACACACACACATGCGCACAAACACAAACACATGCCCACATATACACATACACACAAACACATGCACTAATGTACATCACAGATTAATGTGCCCACACCCGGACACACTTACCACCCTTAAGAACATACACATGCACATACACTCACACACGTAAATGTACACACTAATCAGCATACTCAAATAAAGACACACACTAATGTACACACATGCACACTCACATGCGCAAACACACAGACACGTGCAGATGCACAGACACACACACTACCTTTATTTCCTTTGTACCCTGAAGATCCAGGTGGGCCTTGATCCCCATCCTCTCCTGGGTCTCCCAGTAGGCCATTGGCACAGTAATACCCTGTGGAATGCCCAAACATATACCTGTCAGACCAGTGCATTCTCACCACACTAATCCTCATCTCTACACTGCCAACTGAATTCTGAACTCTCAATCGAATGAAATATGCTTTATAGGCATGAAATACACTACATAATATTGACATACATTTAACTGCCAAAATAAAGAGAAACACCAAGGTAAAGTGGCATAGATTCTACAAGTGTCTGGAACGTTTCTCTCTATTGGACAATATTCCAATCTTCCACATTCATTTCATCATCTGGTGTTTTATTGATGGTGGTGGGCAATGTTGCCTAGGGTGCCGCTACAGACTCCAGACCATAATCCATGTTCAATTGGGTTGAGATCTGGTGACTGAGATGGCCATGGCATATGGTTTACATCTTTTTCATGCTCATCAAACCATTCAGTGACCACCCGTGCCCTGTGGCTGGGGGGCATTGTCATCCTGGAAGAGACCACCCCCATTGGGATATAAATGCTCTACTATAGGATGAAGGTGATCACTCAGAATGGCTTTGTATTTATTGCTGTTTACCTTGCCCTCTAAGGGGTTGAGTGAACCTAAATCATGCCAGGAAAATGTACCCCACAAGCATTCGAGCATGTAGGCTTCTTTTGGCGTACACCACACATACCCTTGTCTGCTTGTTAAGGACAGGGTGAAGGATGACTCATCTGACCATATTTTTTAATAGGCATATCTTTTCTGAGGTTCTTTGTTTAATTTCTTGATCAAAGTTACATAAATAACTTATTAAAGTCTCTATCCCTCTCTCGCTCACACACACTGACAAACTCTCATATATTGGACTGAAAAAAATCACCATGGAGATAATAGAAGCGAGGGAAGACTCTACAATCCTTTAACTCATATCTTTGGAATCTACAGTACCATGTCAATGGAAGGTATGTCTTAATGTTTGTTTCTGTGCATTTTTAGTAAGGTGTAATTTTTATCCAGGTGCATTTCTTACTATGGTAATATCGATATCTAAACATCAATTTCCAAAAATTTCCCATTTTTCTCCCAATTTGGTAGCCAATTATACCCTCTACTTATTTCGATTTACCTTCCCCACATGAGTCCACTGCTCGACTCTACAAGGCAAGCTAATTCTCAGAGGGCAGCAAACTCTGCTTCCTTTGAGACGGAATTCGCCCACCCACGATCTGGGCTCCTGATGTGCGGGGCTCAAGCCGGTGGGGCCGGTCTGGTAGAGACGCGGGTTTCGGACCGCGTCCCTGACAGGCAGCGCACACCGTATCGGACCAGCCAAAATATGGTGCAAAATAGACTGCTACGCTATCCGCTGCCCAGACATCAATTTCTAAATACTTTTTTCATAATCCTAATGCTGCTGAGCTTCATATATGTAAAACCAATGCTCACCTCCACAGCCTGTGTGAAGCCCAACCCCAATACACCATCAGACACACAATGATGACGTCATGCCAGGGAGACGACACATATCGATGACATCATGCCAGGGGGACACAAAGAATGTCATCACAGCATGCAAAACAGACATTGAACATGGGTCAGAGGTCACAACACAAACATACCAACAGGTGGAAAACAGTGTCCATCTACTGTATTAGGAACTACTGACAAACTGCACATCAAACCATTAGGTCACACAAGATGAATGAATCTTTAGGCTCTAAAATGTCACATGCTACTGAGGGGGATGAAGGCAATACATCGTGGTATGAATGGAAAGGGACAGAAAAATGTAAAGATGGAGGTAGAAGGGAGAAAGGAGGGAAAGGGGAAGGGTTAGGGAAGAAATAGAGACCAGAAGGGAAATACAGGAATGTCTCCTCTCCTTCAGAAATCTCATACCTGGAGTTCCAGGTAGCCCTGTGACCCCTTTGACACCTTTGGGCCCCAATTTCCCAGGCTCTCCTGGTGTTGGCCCATTTAGGTCGAATCTTCCAGGGTCTCCCTTCGTGCCTTTCGGTCCATTGAGGCCTGAGGCTCCTGGCTGCCCTTTGGGCCCTGAGGAGGAATGTGCAGTGACTTTACAGCCCTGTGGCGCACTCCATTAGCTCACCATCGCTCATTCAACCACCATGTGGTTCTCTGTGGCTCAGTTGGTAGAGCACAGCGTTGGCAATGCTTAGGTTGTGGGTTCAATCCCCACTGGGGCCACATATACTGAAAATGTATGCATTCACTACTGTAAGGCGCTTTGGATAAAAGCGTCTGCTAAATGGTGTATATTACCATCGGCCTTGAAAGGGTAAGCCTGCCATGCTTCTCTGACCATGAACATTGGGCTTGTTTTTTAAAGACTTTGTTTCAGATTTTCTCCCATTTTCTCCCAATTTAGTAGCCAATTAGACCCGCTATTTTTATGTCAATCCCCCCCTAGTAATGTGAGTTCGCTGCCGTAGTCCTGCGACCAGTAGTGACCAAGGCGAAGCATCGTCTCCTCCGAGACGGCACTCACCAGGCCATCGACCGTAACCCGGTACTACAGGGCCACTCTTTCGCGCAGCGAACGTCCTGTCGGCTTCCCTCCCCCCCCTGGGGACAGCCAATCGCCGCCCCCTGGTGGCACTCCCAGCCAGAGCCGACTCTGGCGGGACAGGGGATCGAACATTGGGCTTGTTGACCACAGGGAAGGGAAGGTAGGTGGACATGTAACTTTGGGGTATCTTTGGGACAACTTACCAATGATCGACACCCCAGGGAACCCTGGAAACCCGTGCATTCCCATCTCCCCTCTGTTTCCACGGAAACCTGGCGGCCCAGGGGGGCCACGCTCACCACTGTTCCCTAAAACACAGGGAATTATGGGAATTATTCTTGCTCACAATACATTTGCTGTTGGATCACCCAACTTGGGACCCATTTTTAAATAGTTCAAGTTATTACCACATTCAATAGGATTAATCAGTCTCTATTCATTTGACTGATGCATGAACTGAATGGCTCCATATTTAGAGCTTATTTAAGTATCAGTGTCTATGTGACTACTACATGACTGTTTCATACTGGGGCACTAATGCCAGTGTTATGTCTTTACCTAGTTTATCCTCACCTGTGTGCTCAATTTGTTGGAACAACTGGAGTCCTTTTGCCCCCGGGTCCCCTCTGAAGCCCTTCATGGGATAAATATGAATTTTACACTTAATTTCTCATAAGGGTTGAACAAGGCTTGGAACAAGGCTCGTAACCCAAACAGCATGAAGAAAATTAGGGAGGTATTTGTAATTCAACACTGTGCAAGCAGGGGACCAGTCGTGAGTCTAGATCACCTTGAATCCAGGGTTGCCATTCAGACCTGGAAGTCCAGAATTCCCATCTAAACCCTGGAACAGGAAAAAGACAAAGCAAGAGATTCTGTCAATAGACAGACATTCACACTCTCTCTCTCAAATACGTGCATATCTCCCTCACTCTCTCTCTCTCTCACCCTTTCTCCAGGTAGTCCAGGCAATCCACTGTATCCAGGCTGGCCCTAAAGACAGAACGCAGTGTGCATTAGTGTGTATTACAGGGTGGGATGTTCAGTATTTCCCCATCTCAAACCATGTTTTTCTTAAATCCCTAAGACTGGACCTCACTCCTATTTCCTCTTATCTCCAGTGGGGATAATGCGGTATGACGGTCTCTTACAATCCGTATGAACACATTTTTATTTGTTTCTACTCCACAGTTATCCAGATGTTTCTGATAATGGCCTCTTTTTGGATCTGGGAATGATTCAACAGTTTTTCCGCAATTTACTCTTGGCTGGGGTTTTTTCAGTTCCCTGCTGAAAAACCTACTCCATCCAGGGTTTTGTGACAGTGCGATTGCAGTTGATTGATTAATCACCACTGCTCTAATCGTCTCACCACTAAGTCACCTCTGCACTCTGTGCAGTAAGTTTCACTCTAAAAACAAACTCCAGGAGTTGGCTAGAATGGACCCAGCTTCACACGTAATACGCAATATGCTAAACACAGCCAGGAGCTATTTCCAACAACAACCATAGCCCACATTCACCGTCTTCTTAATGACTTCAGTATAAAGTTTGAAATAAAGTTCAATCAAATGATCTAGTATTGAATTGAACTGAATTGAGTTGAGTTGAACTGAACTGAGTTGAAGTAGTAGTATGTCACATCAAGCACTTGTTTACTGTTGATTTGCTGATTTTTATTGCGGAAACCCCAAATAAAATAAAATAAAAAGAAAGATTTATGGTAACACTGCATAAGGTCTACTTGAATCATATATAATACCACAATAACAAATTAATTACTAGTTTATAAAGCATTAATATGCAACTGCAGTATATAAATTGTTTATTCAGTATTTCTTGTTTTTAGGTGGAAATGTATTCAAAAAGTATTCCCACTGCATAAGCTATAATTCAATAAAATATTTGCCTTAATATTTAATATGTAGACCTTTCCATTTGGTTATATACAAATTAATTTGCCAATTATTTGTCAATTTCTTGGTCCTGTTCAGATCTTCCTGATCTTGTGTGTTACACAATGAAGAACATATTAATTAGTCGAGACAGTGAAAACATTGTCATAATCATGTTGAAACACCTCCTACCCGTGGTCCAGGGAATCCTGTGATTCCCTTTTCTCCTTTCGATCCTGGGGGGGTGTCTATTCCCTGGAACGTAAAACAGAATCTGTCAACAACATTCTGTAGTGGTTTCTGTAACTCAACCAAACACACACACACTTACACATGCACAATAAGCACGCACGCACACTACAGCATCATTTTCAAAGAGACATATTACTGCTGTCTGCTCACAGACTATAGCAGCCAGGTCACAGACACACACTACAGAAGTCTGCTTACAGATACACACTGTAGCAGCCAGCTCAGACACACACTACAGAAGTCTGCTTACAGACACACACTGTAGCAGCCAGCACACAGACACACACTGTAGCAGCCAGCTCACAGACACACACTGCAGAAGTCTGCTTACAGACACGCGCTGTAGCAGCTAGCTCATATACTTACATCCAAGCCATTGATGCCACATTGGCCCTTATAACCTTTAGTCCCCTGTAGGAGCACAATTCACAGGAATAAAACAGTGAAGAGGAACTGAGCGGAGACAGTGGTAGTCATGGAGATGCCAGGGCTTCCCCACCTTGTCCCCTCGCTTGTAATAATTCACTGGCGGGTCCACAAACTCGAAGGGTCCAGGCATGCCTTTGGGCCCTGTGTCTCCCTGTCCAAGAAAAACAGCACTATTGTTAACACAGAGCACTACTGTATGACTGACATTCAACACTGCTACTGACCACAGCATTGTTACTGACACAGAGGACCATTACTGGCACACTGTACACCTATAAAACATGAAGCAAGCAGAAAATGTTGCACAACACTATCACTGCTATACACCACTCTTTTAGTGACACGTGGCACTGTCATTGACGGAGTACAACATTGTTATTAAGAGCTACAGACACTCAACATTTTCACAGACAAACAATACATTTAATGATAAACATACTGTGTGTTGTTACTGTATTGTTACACGATATACCTCGTACATCATGCAGTCGACATGGCTGATTTGAATCACAAATTACCAACTTACGTCATCTCCCTTCTGCCCTTCTAGTGACCTGCCCATGTCTCCCTGGAAAAACATCACACGCACAAAGCACCACACACACAGAGCATGAACCAACAGTGTTATACTACTGCCTCCTAGAGTTTACAGATGGTACTGCAATATCTGTGTCTCCTTCAATTCATGTATATGTGTGAGTGTGTGTGTGTGTGTGCAGTGTGTGTGTGTGTGTGTGTGTGTGTGTGTGTGTGTGTGTGTGTGTGAGAGAGTGTGTGTATCCATGTGTGTGAGTGTGTGTGTGTGCATGTGTGTGAATGTGTGTGTGATTGTGTGAGTGTGTGTTTGAGAGTGTGTGTATGCATGTATGTGAGAGAGTGTGTGTGTGTGTGTGTGTGTGTGTGTGAGAGAGAGAGAGTATGTGTGTGTGTGTGTGCGTGTAAGAGTGCATGTGAGAGAGTGTGTGTGTGTGTGTGTGTGTGTGTGTGTGTGTGTGTGTGAGAGTGTGTATGTGTGTGTGTGTGTGTGCGTGTGAGAGTGTGTGTGTGTGTGCATGTGAGAGAGTGTGTGTGTGTGTGTGCTCATACTCACAGGATCACCCCTCATTCCCGGAGATCCAGGCAAGCCCTGGCAAAGACACATGTTGACAGACACACATGGACAGACGTGAAAATGAGGCAGGTGTCCCCTGAGATGGCTGTGAATCAGATTGATAGAAATGACTTACATCAAATCCGTTAAAACCGGGGAACCCCATGGTGCCCTGTAAACCGGCAGTGCCTCTTGGCCCCTATGAAATTGTGAACATTGTTACATTACATTACATTACATTACATTACATTACAGGTATTTAGCAGACGCTCTTATCCAGAGCGACTTACAGTTTACATTTCTTTACATACAATCCATTTATACAGCTGGATATTTTCACTGAAGCAATTCAGGTTAAGTACCTTGCTCAAGGGTACAACGGCAGTGCCCCACCTGGGAATCAAACCTGCAACCTTTGCGTTACAAGCCCAGCTCCTTAACCATTATGCTAACACTGCCGCCCATTGTGAGGACAATTCAACACACAACACCTTATCATGCATAGAAGCTGTTTCCCTGAACATGACATAAATTATGGTTCATTTTGGTAATTACAGCAGAGTGACAGCCTTGTAATTATTGTGCTGTAGATAAAGTGTTGCAGTGTTTGATTATTAGATAGTAGACGGGTGTTGAAACACTTTTTGTATTCATTATGAAAGATAGGCATGGACACAGTTACAATAAGAGGAAGGAGAGACTGTGATGAAATGATTAGACTTACAGGCTCACCAGCACACCCTGTTGGCCCAGGGTCACCCTGTTAAACATAGAAAGAGGTCAAAGGTCAAATCATTACATTATAGGCATTTTTTAGCAGACGCTCTTATCCAGAGCGACTTACAGTTTACATTTCTTTACAATCCATTTATGCAGCTGGATATTAACTGAAGCAATTCAGGTTAAGTACCTTGCTCAAGGGTACAACGGCAGTGTCCCACCTGGGGATTGAACCTGCAACCTTAACGTTACAATCCCAGTTCCCTAACCACTATACCACACTGCCTGCCAAATCAAAACCATTATGACAACATGCATCCTTTACTAAACTCACCCAAGCTTGCAATTACTGAGAAGTAATTATAAAACGAATTACAAACTCATAAACCTTTTTGATTACCTACCTCAGGAAAGGGATGGAGGTCACTGCAGCACAACACACACACAAACATATCCCTGACTCCATAAAAAGGGCAAGAACATTTCAGGGGATTCAGAGATAAACTTCTGAGATCAGTGGTCTGTGGAGCTGAGATGTGTGTTGTTGGTTTGGGCACTCTGAGCACAGCTATGAAGCATAACTTTAGCCAAAAATATGTTTTTCATCAACCCATGATTTATACAGTACGTGTAATATTGAATCAGAAAGTTCCTGGTTTGAAGAAGAAATGCTCCACCACAGCCTTTCACACCAGAAAAGAGGTATGGATTTGAATGGGTGTTTTACTTTGACTCTCTCTGCAGAAGGTTTGGAGAATGCGAGCACAATACAGGGTCTCATGGTTGTAGTGTGTGTGGATGTCCTGGGTGTATGTAACCATTAAGTAATGTAATGTAATGTTCCATTAAAGTTTGCACAAGACCATCAATTTTCCCAGACTTCAATACATGCTTTTCGCATGGTTGAGGGCACATGAGAAAGAAATGCATTATAGGAGATTGTAGTTTGAACAGGAAGAAACATTTCTTAATGAATGAATCAATTAATGATTAATAAAATCATTAATTTTAGTGTGAATAATTCTTATATCTGAATATGCATACATATATTGTTGCATTTGCATTACAATAAGGACAAAGGACAACATATTATCAAACTGAATATGGGTAAAAGTCTCATTTAATACAGGGGCAGTGGCGTTGGGGATACAAGTATAAATGACATATAGTGACATTAGCTGAGATGGAAGGAAGACAGGCAGATAGAG
Organism: Aldrovandia affinis; assembly: GCA_029706075.1. Lineage (NCBI taxonomy): Eukaryota > Metazoa > Chordata > Actinopteri > Notacanthiformes > Halosauridae > Aldrovandia > Aldrovandia affinis. The sequence goes on along the minus strand of JAINUG010000099.1, from coordinate 2,282,292 downwards.
GGAGAGTAGCTGAGATGGAGGGAGGGTAACTGAGATGGAGGGAGAGTAGCTGAGATGGAGGGAGGGTAGCTGAGATGGAGGGAGAGTAGCTGAGATGGAGGGAGGGTAGCTGAGGCGGTGCTTACAGGAACACCAGGAATGACGTTGAAATGCATGACAGGCTCTCCTTTTTGTCCCTTCATCCCCGACACACCCTGCAGACACACAAAGGATGACCACATTTACACCCTGAAATTCTGTGTGAATGAGGCTCAGTGACACACAGGTCAAACACAACACTGATGCTTTTCAACGCCTGTTCGTTATCCACATACTTTTTGTACACCTGTTGCAAAGTTTGCCTGTGTGGTCTGAAGTTTGGGGTGAGACCATGTTTTGCAGGATCACTTCGCTTCACAATCCACACTTTATACCACTCACATACACACACACACACACACACACACACACACACACACACACACACACACACACTGTAAAGACAGGAAAGATCAACGTATTTCTCTCACAGTTCTTCCAGGAGGTCCGTTTATTCCAGATGTTCCAGGGTAACCAGGGTCTCCCCTTGTCCCATTACAGCCATCCAGTCCAGGAAGTCCTGGGTGACCCCCCACCCCAGGGTGACCCTAGAACATAGATAGAGGTGTCATCACAAACACACACATACATACACACACACAATCACACACACACACACACACACACACACATGCACTTGAGAAAAATACAATCCATAAGTATATATCGGTTACTAGGCACCAGAGGGCACTAGTAACCCAAATATCCCTGTCCTTGCACATTTGTTGGTTAGGATCCATACAGTCTGTGCACTAGGGTTACCTCGTGATACAATACGTACCAAGATACAAGGCGTGCTATGATTTTATTTTTCATTTATTTTACCTTTGTTTAACCAGATAGCTCAACTGAGAACTCATCTTTCTTTTGTAGCGATGACCTGCGGAATGAAAGTGGGTAAGGCAGTGTGTAGCCAGTCAGATGCAGCGGATGATTGCGTAAGTTGCCAGATGTAGAGAGATCGTTTTTGTGGGTATTTGACCAGGACACTAGGTGAACACCCCTACTCTTTGAATGCAGGGGTAGGGAACCCTGGTCCAGGAGGGCCGCTGGGTGTGCTGGTGTTCGTTGTTACTCTGCACCTCGTTGAATAATTAAAGCATTTGATTACACAGTTAACTCACTTCACCTGGTCCCTTGGGTCTGAACTGGTTTCTGATTTAGGGTCTCATCCAAAGGACGGCACCTTCTACAGCATTATTCATTCATCCAGAGGAAACAGTGCCCCCTACTGACCCACCAATACATCTTCCAACAGCAACAGGTACTAATCAAGCCCATGCCTGCTCAGCTTCAGCAATTTGACATGAGAAAGCTACAGGGTTGGTATGCTGCTGGCCAAAATGATCCACATGAGAAAGTGCATTTTACTGTTTGAAAAACATCTGATCTCATCGAGGAACACATTGTTGTTTGAGTAGAACAGTTGTTTATTGACAACCATAAGTAAATTGATTGTAGCTGCGCTGCCATTTTTGATGTCATGCTCACTGCTCATGTTTTAGGAGTGCGGGCCCCCATCTGAAGGCTGAAATAAGTATTACATTGTCATGTTAGTACAACAAATTGTGGGGCTCGACTGTTTTTTAAAAATGAACATGTTTTATATATTCTATATATATACAGTATATATACATATATATATAGGTCTATCTATCATCTGGCCAAATGGATTCAAAAATGCTTTCAAATCGATGTTCTTGTTTGCATTTGTAATGTTCCTTATACTTGGATTATGAAAGATTGCAGTCATAATATTATGTTTTTATGTTTCAGACCTTGAGGGTTCTAATCCATTCAGCCCTCCATGCTGGTGAAAATACGACTCATACAGTCAATGTGCGAATGTGTGCAACGTGTCCACTGCAGTGTGCAGAGGCACAGACAGGTCTGTCACTCACCGGCACGCCATCGAGCCCCGAAAAACCAGGCAAGCCAATCATACCCTGAAAAACAGCAAGCAGCACAACGTTAGGAGACACACACTCTCTTGCTCTCGCTCATACACACACACACACACACACACACACACACACACACTCTCTCTCTCACACTCACATACAGCGCACACACACACACACACACACACACACACACACACTCTCACACACACACACACACATCCACACACACACACACACACACACTCACATACAGCGCACACACACCAACATCCTGTGTTTTTTCCAGACGTGCAGAAGACAGTACTCACCACATCACCTTTCATCCCTGACGCCCCAGGGAAACCCTCATCACCACGACGACCCTTCTCTCCTGCTGGCCCCAGGGGGCCGGGGAGACCTCTGGGCCCCTGTGGCCCCTGGAACCCTGGTCTTCCTGGCGCCCCCTGGTGAGAGGGGGAAAACAACATTACAGAGCAAATCCCTAAAAATAATATACGCCATTTAGCCGACGCTTTTATCCAAAACGACTTACAGTAGTGAATGCATATATTTTTCAGTATATGTGGCCCCAGTGGGGATTGAACCCACAACCTAAGCGCTGCCAACGCTGTGCTCTACCTACTGAGCCACACAGAACACACACAACCTGGCAATAACTAGAGCAACATAACCAATGCAGGCTAAAACATCCATCTGGTATCGGTAGGAACAATTAAGTAGACACAACACACTTTGCAGGACGGTTACACCCGCTGATTATCCCACATTCGTTTCCGAGGCAAAACTGGGTCAGCCAAAGCAACACCTAGAAATCAATCAGTGTTGATTCCCGTAAAATGTGAGTTTATTGGTTTTGCACAAACACTAGTGAACTACTGAAGCACTCTCTCTAACACACACACAAGAGCAGCGGGCTTTAGGGCCAGAGCCCTGACGGGGGGCATCTCCTCTGGGCCCGGGGCTTCAAGGCGGGGCCGTGGGCATCTGTGGTGCCAAGCACGGTGGGGCCAAGGGGTTGTGAGGGTGGCAAAGTGCTGCCCTCGTTTAGTCAATGCCCGTCTATATTTAGCACCTGCCTATAAAGTAACATAGAGTTATATTGGGTTAAAATACACTAACTATAAACGTTTTCCAATGCAGCAAAGTTTTAGTGTACTGCAGATTATATATAAAATACAATTGACAGGGTACTAAACTATCGATGCAAAAAACGTAGTGCTGCCAAAATACTCACTGCCCTAATCAGCTAAAGAAAAAATTATATCGACCAACTCACAAATTTATCAAAGCAGTTTGGAAACATTTTTACCCTCAGTTTTCATTTGGTGTATTGTCTGACCCTACTGTTGATTTTAACAGTAGATAGTGTCGGCACACATTTACTTCTAAGTCAATACACATGCTTAGAAGCTTCATTTGTGGTGATTCGTTGAGATTCATTGAGATGACTATTGTACTGCAATGGGACGATTGTTTAACGCAAGCCTCGAGAAGAGACTAGAGCGACCGCCTAGTGGTGGGAGGAAGGAACTGCTAATCTGTTATTTTACAAACTTGCCACACGAGGGCAACATACTACATGTTTATATTTAGAGAAATAACTCATACCCACAGTTTGTTTGAAAATACAACATACTTGATATATAATATAATATTCTCTTTTGCAGAGAGAGTGCATTTGTGAGAAATAGTGCTCGCCACAGGGTAGGTTTCTTGTGGTAATGACACTTTTCAGAGAACTCTGTCACATTTTACATTTTACATTTTAAGCATTTAGCAGATGCTCTTATCCAGAGCGACTTACAAGATGTGCATTAATACATGGTAGGAACAATCATAGTTAGCGCACAAGATCAGTGCAGTAATACGGCGATAGACATCATTGCAGGCATCTGCGTACCATACCCGTAACACTGGGAAGGAAAAGGTTAGTGTAATTATTTGTAAAAAAAATTTTTTTTATAGTGTTGCACAAGTAACCTCAATGTGGAGGTTTAACAATTCTAAAACAAAAATGGAAGAATGTACGCCTAACGTTGCTCTTTCAATTGTAGGTGAATTGTCCACTGAACAGTACCCCAACAAAAAGCACTTACTGAAAAATAGAGACAAGTTAATGCTTTTGATAGGGTCCCAACTGTGTCTTTCAAAACAGGAATGAGAATGTCTTCATTTAAATCATTTATCTTCAAACTCTGTTGTTTGTAAATGTTTCCCTGAAAAGACAACACATAACATGAGAAGCCTAGGGCCAGGTGCTGTGCAAGGGGGGTTGAGGATAGGAGTAGGCAAGGGGCAAGCTGCATCCAAACACACCTCTCCTCAACAGGAGGCAAGTCTGGCACAGCTGTTTTGTGAAATATTCTGAACACTTTTAATTAAAATTCCCCAATTCCTTTCTCCTGTAATATCACACTCCCACATACACACCGAGTAGTGTATTCCAGTCCCACAACACATCATGATAAATCAAAATAGACAGAAATAGCTGATAAGCTAATTAAGTTACTGTCACACGCCACGTGACAAACCCTGGGTGGGAACAGAGCAGCCAGGAGACACAGAGTGGAGTTTGTCGGTCTACGGACCAGATTTTATGAATTTTTTTCCTGTCTCTCCCCCCAGACATGGGGAAGAGACAGTGGGAGTAGCAGGTTAACATATAACAAACACAACACAAACACAGACACAAAATCTTCACCCTACTCGCCGCGAAGCTTTCGGGTAAAAATAACTAACTAAAATAACTAACTAAAATAATCATAACTTACGGGACACCGCACCTCTTCCTCCGGAGTTCCCCTGGAACCTCCCCAGGCACACACATATCCAGTGACCTTTCAAGCGCTTACCAACCCATTCATACTGAGACACTCAAACTTTGCAGTTCGAGTTCTCTTTTCCCATGCATACAGAGACACCTCTTACCCATTCATACAGAGACACTCGCCACTCCCCACAGTGAGAGTTTTCTGGCAACCAGCCCGAGACATCCTCCACTCTTCCAGTGAGAGTTCTCAGGCTGTTGCCCAGAAACACTCTCCACTGCCCGAGTGCGAGCTCTCTTTCACTAAAACCGAGGGCGAAAGGCGGACCCTCTTCCAGGGCACCCTCTCGCTCCTCCACAATCACATGTACTTACAAGTAAGTAAGCTGTAACGCCTGGTAACCTTTTCTCTCCGTTGCCATGCCGTCTGTTGCAGATTTTCTTAAAGAACCTTCTGAGCAATTACTAGAAGTGTTTACAAAAGAGCAACTGTTCAAAATAGCAGAGCATTATGAGCTAGTAATCACTAGTAGCGAGAGACGGTCAAAGGAGTCTCTTGTCTCCGCTATTACAACGGATTTAAAATGAAAAGGCTGGAGCGTGAGATGGCCATGGAAAGGCTAAGACTGGAGCACGAGCATAAGCTTTCCCTCCCCATATCCTCCTGGTGAGAGGGGATTTGATGTTACCAAACAAATACGCCTCGTTCCGCCTTTTTCTGAGAAAGACGTTGAGAAATATTTTCCCTGTTTTGAGAAGGTGGCTAACACTTTAAAATGGCCAACAAGTGTATGGACTTTGCTTTTGCAATGTGTTCTGACTGGTAAGGCCCAACAGGCGTACTCTGTCTTATCTAGCGAGGACAGTTCAGACTATGACTTGGTTAAGAGTGCTATTCTCGCTAATCAAGCAAATGACCCTGTCAATTTAAGTGAGACCTTTATGTGCGATCCTGATTTATGCGTTACCCCCTTACTTGAGCTGCCTGATCTGAAGCCTGGTAACGTTACATTGTTACAGGACAAAGATTCATTGTCGCCTGTAGCAACTACATTGTTGCCAAAAGAACAGCTGATCCAAGTGCAGAAGGAGGATTCGAAACTCTCCTCGCTCTTTGATCAGGCTGTAACAGAAAACGAAATTCGTGATTTATCTGTCGGTTATTTTATTCAATCTGGTGTTCTAATGAGAAAATGGAAACCAGTGGAGGCATCTTCCAGTGATGATTGAACTGCCATTCACCAGATAGTATTTCAGGTCGGTACTTAAGTGGTAAAACTAACTTTGGCCCATGACTCTCCATTCGCTGGTCACATGGGAATAATGAAAACGTATGATTGTATATTACAACATTTATTTTGGCCTGGTCTAAAACGAGACGCTGTCGCTCATTGTAAATCTTGTCACGAGTGTCAAGTAACCGGTAAACCAAACCAGACTATAGCACCTGCTCCTTTACATCCAATTCCGTTTTTTGGAGAACCATTTGAACGAGTGATTATTGACTGTGTTGGACCCTTAACACGCAGTAGACGAGGGAATCAATATCTTCTGACAATAATGTGTGCTGCTACTCGTTTCCCTGAGGCTGTGCCATTACAAAAGATAACGGCCCCTGTAAGTATTGAAGCGCTGCTTACGTTTTTTAAAATCTTTGGTTTATCTAAGGTGATTCAATCAGACCACGGTTCCAATTTTATGTCTCGTACGTTCTCACAAGTGCTAAAACAGCTTGGCATTCAGCATTGTTTCTCCAGTGCTTACCACCCTGAAAGCCAAGGTGCTTTAGAACGGTTCCACCAAACTTTGAAAGCTATGTTGCGCACCTATTGTCTCTCTGACGAAAAGGGCTGGGGTGACAGCATCCCTATGTTGCTCTTTGCTGTCAGAGGTGGTACAGGAATCACTAGGTTTCAGTCCTGCTGATCTGGTATTCGGCCATACTGTGCGTGGACCTCTGAAACAGTTGAAGGAAAAGTTTGTGGAATCTGAAAAACCTCAATCTGCTGGATTATGTTTCTACTTTTAGAGCACGCTTGAGAAAAGCATGCGATTTGGCTAAATCCACACTCGCGGTGTCACAGACCAGCATGAGAAAATTATTCGACAGGCGTACCAAAGTTTGTTCATTTTCCCCCGGTGATAAGGTACTGGCGCTTCTTCCTATTGTTGGCTCAGCTTTGCAAGCTCGTTATAGTGGACCATACATAGTAACCACTAAAGTTGGTGAAGTGGATTATCTCATTGCTACCCCCGAGCGCAGAAAGAAAACTCGCTTATGTCATGTTAATATGCTTAAGGCTTATTGTGAACGCAGTGATGTCGCTTGTCCTGTTAAACCAATTCTTGTCAACTCCCCTATTTCATCTCAGAGCGCTGACCAGGTATCGACGCCTTCGCTCCCGGAGCAGACTGTGGGTGTCGTGACGGAGCCCTCTAGATGTTTGGTAGAGGGCAGGTTGAAGAATTCGGAGATGTTGTGGTGTTTATCTGACTCTGGCACATCTTTCCGACTCTTACAGGGCTGACATTGTGGATCTGGTGGAGTCACATCGGCAGCTGTTCTCCGATGTGCCGACTTGCACCTCTATGGTGGAGCATGATATTGATGTCGGTTCCACAGTTCCCATTAAACAGCATGCCTATCGTGCAAATCCAGCGACGCGTGAGCAGTTTAAAAAAGAGGCTGATTACATGTTACAGCAGAACATTGCAGAACATAGTCAAAATGCGTGGAGTTCACCATGTTTGTTGGTCGATAAACCCGATGGCTCTTACCGTTTCTGTACAGATTTCCACCGAGCCTGACAGTTATCCATTGCCGAGAATGGATGATTGCGTTGACCGAGTCGGATCTGCCACCTTTGTAAGTAGCGTTGACCTGCTAAAAGGATATTGGCAAATTTTGTTGACTGCTCGTGAAATCTCTGCTTTTGTTACACCAGATGCGTTTTTACAGTATTCTGTGATGGCCTTTGGCCTATGAAATGCACCCGCCACGTTTCAACGCTTGGTAAACAAAGTTCTGGCCGGCTTGCGTGGTTGTGAGGCGTATCTGGATGATATTATTGTGTATAGTGATACGTGGACTGAACACGTTAATCATCTCTCTGCGCTTTTTGAACGTTTGGCTGCTGCGAACCTCACAATTAACCTGGCAAAATGTGAGTTTGGAAAAGTTACAATTACCTATTTAGGAAAGGTAGTTGGAAATGGGCAAGTCCGTCCTGTGGGAGCGAAGGTAGAGGCGATTGTACAATACCCGGCTCCATCGTTCCGTAAGGGATTGCGCCGCTTCCTTGGCATGGTGGGGTATTACCGGGGATTCTGTATGAATTTTTCCTCCGTTGCTGCTCCTTTGACTGACCTCCTCAGTCCGACCGTAGAATTTCTTTGGTCCGAGAAATGTCAGTCTGCTTTTACCTCAATTAAAGCCCTCCTTATACACGCGCCCGTTCTATCTGCCCCTGATTTCTCTCCCGTTCCGACTTGCTGTCGATGCAAGCGATTATGGCGCTGGTGCTGTCCTTCTGCAAGAACTCTCTGATGGGGTAGAACATCCCCTTTGTTATTTTTCAAAGAAGTTCAATTCCTCTCAGAGAAATTACTCTACTATCGAGAAGGAAGCCCTCGCTTTGATCCTTGCATTGCAGCAGTTTGAAGTTTACATAGGATCTTCTGCTTCACCCGTTCTTGTTTATACTGATCATAATCCTCTGGTCTTCCTGCATAAGATGAAAAACTCCAATCAACGTCTAATGCGGTGGAGTCTCTTCTTGCAGAGTTTTGATCTGGTCATTAAACATATTAAGGGAAAAGATAATATTGTGGCGGATGCCTTATCTAGAGTGTAATTGGGTGTGGCCTGTGCATGTATAAGGTGGGTATGTCATTAGTGTGACACTAGCGTGCCACTCTTTGTTCCTCGTGTTGTCACATATGGACACATATACCGGTTTGTAATGTCTTGTAAATACTGTGTAGGTAAAATGTATGAAATTATAGGTTAAATTTATAATTTTTATAATTGTAATTTGTAATTTTGATGTGGCCACTTCTTAGCCACATTCTTGGTGGGGGAAGTGTTACTCTCTCTCCTTTTCTTTTGCTCCTCCCAGGTCTAATCAGGTTGATTGAGCGCACCTGTGAGGAGGCTTTCATAAAGGAGCTTGGGTTCCAGCCTGGGGCTGCCGCCTCCCTTTTTGGCATTCTATTCTGCGGCCTGGCTGCTCCAACCAACTCTTTGTGACTCACCTTATATGCGGATTGTGTATAGTTATTTGAATTCCCTAGACAAATAAATGATTGTTGCACCTTACCATGATTGTTATCTGCTTTTTGTTGTGGTTTGGTTCCGAGGGGAGAGCCAACCGTAACAGACACCCAATCAGCTAATTGACTTCCATATCAATTGACTGATTGACACCAATTAAATAATTAAATAATAATTAAACCAATTACGGCCTTTGGAGCTACCTTCCGGGCCACACCCTGTGAGAGTGCCAAACCTGCCCCCGGAAAGTCTACCTGCTCCAAAGGCCTCCACAACGTGTAAAGACACAGACAACCATGCCACTCCCACGTGGCCGAGACCGACGTCCTCCACAGTTACATCTCCAAACTGTATGAGGGACCAGACAGACAGTAATGGTGCTCGCCAACACACCACGTCAAGTATCACTCCGCTGTGTGTGTGTAGGAGTGAGAGAGAGAGAGACAGTTTAATATCGCAAATCAGTATTCCAAAGCATTTCATATAACATTTATTGCATTTTTCCCCTATTTATAACACATGAACACATTTATCATTCTTCATTTATAACACTGGAGACCACAGCCAATGAAACCAGAGCCATGTTCTTTACCAGAAATCTGACATATTAAGGAGCACAAAGAATATCTGACGGTAAGAGGGAAAGAAAGAGAGAAACGCATATTTGGCTATGAATTTGAGTGTAGGTGCACAAATACACACACACACACACGCGTGCACGCACGCACGCACACACACACACACACACACACACACACACACACACAGATGCTCTCTCTCACACATACAAACACACACACACACACACACAGATGCTCTCTCTCACACATACAAACACACACACACACACACACACACACACACACACATAGATGCTCTCTCTCACACACACAAACACACACACACACACACACACACACACACACACAGATGCTCTCTCTCACACATACATACAAACACACACACACACACACACACACACACACACACACACACACACACACACACACATAGATGCTCTCTCTCACACACACAAACACACAGTGCAATAATGGCCTCTACCATTTGTTTTGAGATTTTTCTCATTTCAAAACTTGGGCTTCTCCTTTGAACTTTATAACAAATGAAAGCATGCAGCGGGTTTAGCTTTGATCAGGACACAATGCAACAGGGCACAGGGCCCAGGTTAAGGAACAAAGCCAAGGCCTCTTTGATTTTCTGTCCTCCTGTGTCGCCTCAGCCCGGGCCAGTCCGTTACATCCCACAAACGGTCTCAATAACAAACGAGACCATTTTATTCAGGACGGCACCGTCCGTAATGCGCCATCCTTCTCGTTACGGTTTTTCTGTCCCCCTCCCACCCTTCCCCACCCTTCCCGGCCCTCTCTCCCATCCCCCTGCCGCGTGTGTATTTAGCGTGTGTCTGTGAGGCTGGGTTTCGCTGGGCGATAGCGTGTGTCAGTGCGGTGCACAGACTGGATGTGACAGCGGTGCTGGCTGGGGTGCCCCTCTCTTTCTCCCGCCTCGCACGGTTGTGATAATTGGAAGCCTCGCTAAGACCCCACTGATTCCGTGTCACAACAGCTATTATGTGAGCTGGGCTGGGGTGGCTGACTCAGCGCATTGCAGCTTCGGTACAGCTGTACAAATAAAGGACCATTGCAGGGCAAGGCACCAAGGCAGTACCAAATGCCAAAAGAACCAGCAACTGGGCCTCGTTAGCTTTAATTAGCCAGGGAATACACTGACACTGGACTTGGCATTGGACCCAATTCAGCTCAGCTGGGAGCAATCTTACAATCTTGCTGTGATAGATCCCACCCACCCACATATATACACCAGCTGTGATAATCCCCACACATATATACACCAGCTGTGATAATCTCCACACATATATACACCAGCTGTGATAATCCCCACACATATATACACCAGCTGTGATAATCCCCACACACACACACCAGATGTGATAATCTCCACACACACAAACACCAGCTGTGATAATCCCCACACATATATACACCAGCTGTGATAATCCCCACACATATATACACCAGATGTGATAATCTCCACACACACAAACACCAGCTGTGATAATCTCCACACACACATACACCAGCTGTGATAATCTCCACACATATAAACACCAGCTGTGATAATCCCCACACACATATACACCAGATGTGATAATCTCCACACACACAAACACCAGCTGTGATAATCCCCACACATATATACACCATCTGTGATAATCTCCACACACACATAGACCAGCTGTGATAATCACAGTCCACAAATGTATAGCATACCATATGCTATGATCTCCACATATCTACGCCAGATGTGATAACCTCCAAGCATACAGCTGCATTTACCTTGAGAAATATGCACCAGCTGGGATAACCTCCAGATACCTACTGCAACAAACTCCATGCCTATACATACCAGCTGTAATAATAACTGGTATGGGTCTTCAAAAACAGAGCACACAACCAGCAGTGACACTGAGCCAATATATTTTGCAGGTGTGAAGATATTGAGCACACATCAGGTGATGGTGGCGTGGGGGTTGGAGTGCAGGGCGTGGATGTGGGCGGAGCTGCAGATGGTTCTTGTGCAGCGGGCGGGTGCAGACGGCTGTGTTGGAGGCTGCTGATCAGAGCGAGATAAGCTGGAGGAGACTGAAAAGACCTAATCAGCCACGAAGACAAAGCAGTCTCTCTCTCTCTCTCTCTCTCTCTCTCTCTCTCTCTCTCTCTCTCTCTCTCTCTCTCTCACACACATATACACACACACACACACACACACACATATAAGCACACAAACACATTCATGCTCACACGCAGTCACACAAACACTATCTCACATCCCCTGTAAATGTATCTCTCTCACTGAAACGTGCACACATTCAACAATAAGTGCTGATTGTGTCACCCAACTGTACTCCTTTGAGGGGTAATGAGGCTGAGGTATTGTACTGACAGGTGCAGAATGCCCCCTCCCTCTCCACAAACACACATACGGGGGTAAATTGATCTGGGACAGTCGGGGTCAGTGTAGGACACTGATCTGTGGTCAGTGGGGGTAAACGTATCTAAGGTCAGTGTAGAAGGATACTAATCTGTGGTTAGTGAGAGGAGAAATGTATCTAGGGTTAGTGTAGGAGGATACTGATGTGTGGCCACTGAACTAGGGTCAGTGTAGGAGGATACTGATGCGTGGCCAGCGTGGGGCGACACTGAACTAGGGTCAGTCTAGGAGGGCTCTAATCTGTGCTCAGTGGGGGCAGACAGGGGGGACTAGCATCAGGCATGGTTCCTCCATATTCCTCTCATCTCACATCAGTATCTTACACACAGCACTGCTCTCTGTCCCATGGGGGGGGGCTGCAATGTTTGCCCTTCCACAGGTAGAACTGCTGTCTACCTTTCAACAGGTAACAATCCTGTCTCCCCTTCTACAAGTAGAAATCCTTTCTCCCCTTTTACGGCTAACAATCCTGTCTCTACATAACAGAGGCATGTCCCCCCTTCTGCAGATAACAATCCTGTCTTCTCCACAACAGGGAAAAGACTGAACCTGACCTCACCATATTCTGAGCATTGCAACGCCTCAATTTGTCCCCCAATCTTTCCACACCAGTGACCAGAACATCCACAAAATGTTTTTATGTGCTTTAGGTTTGACCTTCAGAGCACCATATAAACATTCCACTTTTCCTGCCCAAAATGACACCTCACTCCCCCAGAGTCCTACACATTCCTCAGACACCCGTTACCACCTCACCCCCACACAACCTCCCTGCCTGCACCACCCCACTCCCCTCCATCCCTCCTCCCACTCATCCTTCTTTCACATGTCCTCACAGCTCCGCCTCCATTTATTCACTGTGCCCCGCCCCCCATGTGCCACTCCTCCCACTAGCCTCCCACTAGCCTGCTAACTCCCCATCAGCATCTCCTACAGGTTTTACCCTTTAGTCTCTTACTTTCCCTTATTATTTATGAAACTTCCACTGCTCCGAGTTGACATAAGCAAGCTAGGGACTGTACCTAGGAACTGTACTTCCCGCTAGGGTGGCTTTCAGCTAAACTGTTCTTGACTACGGTTAACACTTTGTTGTACGTCGCACTGGATAAGAGCGTCTGCCAAATGCCTGTAATGTAATGTAATGTAGATAGGCTAAATAGATGAAGTGAAATCTGAATAAATCCAACAAGTAGTCACTAACTAGTTTTCCTCAGACCATTATAGCTTGCTATCTATTTTACAGTTGTGCTACAATTTATTGTACTACAAGTTTTTCATTTGTTGTTATAAATGTTTGTACAGCACCAAGGCCTGTGCCAATTACAATATCTAATGTTATACTGATTACGATGACTACTGCTACTTTGTGTTGATGTTTCAGCAGTGTCATTTTCATTATAATTATAATTTGCTCCTACATTCACTGTTCACCATTTCAACGTAAACAACGTAAACCTTGACAAAACATTTTATTTTAAACAATCGGGCATAATAACTACATTACACTACAGAAGTTCTGTGCATTAATCAGAATACACTACACTATACCATCAGAGTACACAACAGAACATTATACTACACTACACTACAATCAATACACCACACCACATTACATTAAACTACAGTACAACACACTACAGCGCATTACACCAGAGATATCAGCACCAGATGATACTACACTACATTACTGTACACACATATACACTTCATGACCATGCACTTATTACTCTACAATAGAGAAGTTGTCTGAAGTTACAAGTGGCCTAAAGCTGGTGTTACATTTCATGTTTAATATACTTTCAGACAGCCTGCACTATTTCATTAGGGCCTCTCGTTTGTGCGAAGATTTATGACACGCGCATGTCTCTTAGAGACCGCTACTTCTGTTTGGCGGCGAGATCAATCAGACCCAACGCCCCTGTGACACATACATGATAAATACCCCCACACTTATCTGCCCCATCTCCCTGTCTTCACTCCTCATTACCACAGATTACTACCCACAGCAGCCCTCATGATTACAGGGCTTCCCCTCTCTCTCCCACTCTCTTTCTTTCACTCTCCCGCTCTCTTCAGAGAGCGGTAACGTCTAAGGCTAGACAGGGAATACACGTCTCCTGTCTAATTGCATCGTCAAAGTGTAATGACTGTTTGAGATTCTAACGAATAAAGTCGCAGTTAAAATTAAATTGACTCTTTCTCCCTCGTACCGATATCCTCGTGTTCTGCTCCGTCTCTCTCTCTCTCTCCTTTTCTCTCTCTTTCTTTCTCTTTCTCTCTCTCACTCTTTCTGTTACAGGCAGCTGCAGCTTCTCAGAGGTCAGCTGAAAGATCCGCAGACAAGACACCTGCCCTTGGGCTTGTGGGAGGAGCGCAGACGCGACCCAAAGCTGCTGTCCAATTAGAAGAGAGAACAGGCTCCACCCTTCCACAAGTGACTGAAGAGCTGCTCAGAGTGCGTTACACAGTCCTGGGCGCGCGTGCATCTTGTTGCTGAATGTTCCTCACTGAACGCATCATACAAAACAAATTAATTTGTCTGCAGAAAGGTCTTTCTGCCTCTCTCTCTCTCACCCTCTACTTCTGTTCTTGGTGACATAATGACCTGTTTGCAATCAGACTGTGTATAGAGGCAGAATTCACATCATCATTCACTCACACACACACACACACACACACACACACGTACACACACGTACGCAGAAACACACGAAAACCGGAGCTAACCGGAGGTAGATAGACTAAGATAGAAGAGAAAGAAAGAGAGGAGGCGACATGCTTTAACAGAAGAGGACGAGGCAGAGAAAAGAGGAGGCCTGTTACTGATTTACGAGTTCTTTGGTCTGCTACATTCCCCGGATATTTGTGAGTCCTCATTAGAGGGGAGTGAGAGATGAGGGGCGTGCTGACAAACTGGACCAGGAGCACCCAACCAAGCCTGGAGAGCACCAGTCTGACATGATGTGTGTGTGTGTGTGTGTGTGTGTGTGTGTGTGTGTGTGTGTGTGTGTGTGTGTGTGTGTGCGTGCGTGTTTGCATGTGTGTGTGTGTGTATGTGTGTGTGTGTGTGTGTGTGTGTGTGTGTGTGTGTGTGTGTGTGTGTGTGTGTGTGTGTGTGTGTGTGTGTGTGTGTGCGTGCATGTATGTGCGTGTGTGTGTGTGTGTGCATGGGGGCTGTGTGGGCATGTATGTGCATGTGTGTGTGTGTGTGTGTGTGTCAGTGCATGTGTATGTGTGCGTTTGCATGTATGTGCACACGTATGTACGGAAGAGTGTGGGTGCTGGGGACACAAGTGCATCTTGCCCCACGTACAGTGAGGTCACAGTTGGAGATCTACAAAACTTGGTTGCATCTTGGGGACACAAAGTCCCCAAATCTGCCATCAGACACCATTTCCATGCCAATAGGCATTTTGGAAGGATTGCCAGAAAGAATCTTCTACTGAGGGCAATCAACAAAAATAAGCATCTGCTAACAGGCATTGAACTTCAACTGGAACTGGGTGTTATGGCCAGATGAGACTACATTTTCACTTTTTGGCCATGCACACCAGTGCTGGGTTTGGCATCGGAAGAAGAAGAAAAGAACATCAAACCTAAGGTGGAATATGATGGTAGATCTTTGATTTTATGTTTTTTTTGTGTGCATCTGCTGGTCCTGGGGCTCTTGTTAAGGTCAACAGAATCATGAACTTCATTAAATACCAAGACATTTTGGCCAAAAACCTGGTTCCCTCTGCCAGGAAGCTGAAACTTGACAAATGGATATTTCCGCAAGACAATGATCCCAAGCATACCTCCAAATCAACCAAGGAATGATTAACTGATCGCGAAATGACTCTTTTGCAATGGCCATCTCAGACTGCAGACTCAGTCTCCAGACTCTCAGTCACCTCTCAGAACGCGATCAAACATTTGTGCTTTGAATCAAAGAGGGCAGTCCACAAGCAAATTGAAGGATCTTTAGGATCTTAAAAGATTGTGTATGGGGGAATAGTCAAAGATCCCCTAATACATACATCCTACCGATCCTATAAACCACCATCGATGACAACTTAGTAGTGTTGTCCTTGCAAGAAGAGGGTGCACAGCATTGAAAACAAGGTTATAGAATAATTGTGGGGGGAAAATTGTACGTGTTAAACAAAATCATTCTCTCTAAGCAAGTGTATTAGTATAACATAATATAATGATATAATATATACATGCCCATTTTGAGCACACAACATTTCCTGTATTGTTTATCTTACACGGCCTTCTCTGTTCATCTTTATCAAGGGTGTGAATCATTTTGGAAGGTACTGATCTAGTCTGCTGTTGGAACCCAATTACTGGACCTGTTGAATGTGTTCCTTCCTTATTTGATACTGATGTCCCCTCACTCTAATCTAGATGTACACAGACCAGAATCCATCTTGACCTTTGATCTCTGGTCTCAACTGATGTGCCAGCTGCTTCAGTCAGCAACACGCCGCTCGCTTGCCTAACGGTGCATACTTTTTCAACTGATTCACCTCAGCATACCTCCTGCTTTAATGCCTGATTCTGTCCATTTAGAACCCTGCTCTTCCACCTCAGTGTAATACGAGTGTAAATATAGCTTTTCTCCTGTTAGTTACACTTTGCTTGACGCATTACATCTGAATTGCAGGAACTGCACAAACAAAATGTAAAAAAAAAGTTAATACATGCAAGTATTTGAGAGGCACTGGTCAGGGTTAGGGTTAGGGTTATGAATTGGGGCCACTTTAGGGTCTGCAATTTTCCCAGAGTTTTTTTCCCAGAGGCTTGATGTGTGCGTGAGGTCAGGGTAATATCGCAGTCAGATACGTCTCTGATCAATTCTTACCAGAGATCCTTTCGCTGGGAAACACTGACAAACAGAGCAGTCTCTTCCTCCACAGGGTTCCAACACTTCTCCCTGAAATCAGAAACCAACAGGTACTGTAACACACTTCACACACAGGTACTGTAATAGACACCTCACACCGTTACCGTAACGTACATCCTGCACACACATGTACTGTAACAGACACCTCACACCGTTCCTGTAACGTACATCCTGCACACACAGGTACTGTAACAGATATGCAGGTCCTGTACTGTTTCCTTTCAAATTAGTTTTAACAGTGGGGGCGATTTAATCGCAAAACTTGTTTGATTACTTAGGCTATGTAAAACTGGTGACTAAGAGAAAGTACAGTCATTTGAAAGTACAGTGCTGCCATTTGTAAGTAATTTATTAATTGTGCATCTTCATTGTCATTGCATGTCCTTTTAAGTAATCCGTTATGTTTGATGTATGAGGGTTGAATATGCTGGATTATACTGCACTGTATTGTGGTTCTGTGTGGCCACGTAGAGCATGGCGTTGGTAACGCTTTAAAGGGACTACTCCTTTAATAAGCTGATTTAATCGGTTAATGTTTAAGCCAAAGCCTGTTACTCACAATTAATTCATTTTTAAAGAGATGGTAGAGTGTAAGCAGGAGGGTACAGAACTCATCAGGTTGATTCAGGGCTCATTGCTGATCCTCGTTGTTCTTTTGGCTCAGTAAGTAGAGCATGGCATTGGCAACGCTTAAGTTGTGGGTTCAATCCCCATTGGGACCACATATACTGAAAATGTATGCATTCACTACTAGGCCAGGCCTAATTTCGTAGTACTTGTTACAATGACAAATAAATCTATCTATCTATCTACAAACACTTAGTTACAAACGCTGTTACAAGCACCACACACACAGGTATAGCAATAGGTGCCTCACATACACACAAAGCTAGTGTGACAGACACACTGCCACAGATGGGTACACTGTCCGAGAACCACATCCCCTAACACAGCGAGCGCAGAGATCAGTAACCAGTAAACAGCTCAGCGTGCAAGTGCGAGTGACACATTAATCCCCATCAGTAATCAGTAAACTCATCATGACCCCGGTTAGCCTGTTTTCCACTTTGGCAGCCTCCTGCGATGACCTTTGACCTGCGGCACATGGTCGCACGGGGCTCAGGAGAGAGTGGCATCAGCATAATTGTTGTGGGGTGCGGGCGTGCATGCCAGGAGATCAAGGGAATGTAAACAGAGTTTGCAGGAGATGTCTCTTTCTGCAGGCAGTTGAGTGTTCTGCTCTGGGAAGACGTAGTTGTTCGGAAGAGACAGTGCATCAGATAAACTGGGCTGTAATCACACTCCATTCAAACAGCTGTCCCCCAGGAGAGTCAGCTTATGCAAGAGAACATGCGCACACACGCACACACACACGCACACGCACGCACACACGCACACACAAACACAGAAAAACAATGACACAATTTACACCAAACACATTCACTACCTACAGGTGTGAATGAATCTCCATATTTTTGTTCCACCTTGTATCTTTACTGTAATTCACTTTCACTATTCCAGCACTGTATTTCACTCTCAGTACTGAATTTTATTGTGTTAATATTGTATAGCTCTATGTCAGTACTATATCACTGTGCCAGGAAAGGTAGTAGTCTATTTACAAACCTCGAGATAACAATTATTCACCACAACATATTTAACAAATAAAACCGGAGTACACTGACTGCAAAATGAACTGCACACATTTGGAAACATTTTGGAAGTTATAATCCTTTATCAATCGATGGCATAAAATTAGATTTAATTTGTTTGCGTCAGACCACAAAACACAGGCTATGCACTCTGCTATCGTTCACTGGTTCACTGGGCCCCCGCAGGTGATCATCATTGTGATTGCAAAGAAGGGGCTGCCTTTTGTTCCAGCCTGGAAGATGACTACTTCATAAGACATTACTGACATGAAATTATTGTTTGCATGCATTTTTCTAGCCATACATTAGCCATGATAATTCAGTCTAGGCGCCTTTCTTTCCACAAGGTTAGTGTGTAAGACTATATGCAGCATCACATCCACCCTGGGGCTACGCGAGGGATCACATCTGCAATGGGCAGTGTGTTTCAGGGAATATCAAGCCTTTCAGTAAAGGAAATAAAGGAGACCTGTACTGTATTTTACTGTCTCGTTTGGAGAGTGTTCTGTGATCCAGAGAGCTCTATCTGTGATCTACAGAGGTCTGTCTGTGATCCAGAGAGCTCCGTCTGTGATCTACAGAGCTCTGTCTGTGATCCAGAGAGCTCCGTCTGTGACCCAGAGGGCTCTATCTGGCATCCAAATAGCTCTATCTGTGATCTAGTGAGCTCTATCTGTGATCCAGCAGAGCCCTGTCTATGATCCAAAGAGCTCTGTCTGTGAGGAATGTCAGTTTGCGCGCGAGGTCTGCTCTGGAGGTGTCAGTTGCTTTTGGCCACAGTGCAGGATGCCAGGCCTCTCCGCGCACCACTGACAAAAGACACTCGTCTGCCACATGAGCGGAACACAGGTGCAATGAGCATTCTCAGAGCTGTCACGAAAACCCCTTCATTCTTTACTGTGGATGAACACAGCAATCCACAGCCTGCGGGGTAAAACGCCAGCAAAGTATACACCAATGCAAAACCCTAACTGCTAATTCAAACTGCAATTAGATATGCAATGATGCAAATCCACCCTAATCAAAACCAGAGCAAAATACACAGCAGTGCACACCATTCTGACCAAAGCCACATTAGGAAACAGTGATACACAACATGCTGATTGAAGTCGTATAAAGAAACGATGAAGCACAAACCACTGATTAGCATTGCAACATTACCGCAGTAAGTAGTAGTAAGTAAGTAGTCTCTAGCCCAGCGGTAAAGCAGAACATCTAGATCAACAAGGAGAAAAACCCCATCCCATACCTGCTCATACGTTCATACATGACATTATTAATGACAAGCTTAAGTCATTAAGCTTTACAGTCTCTTTACTCCTGCTTTGAGGGAACTTTTTCCATGTAAATGACATAAACATATAACCAAGCCAATCCCTAAGTAAAATCCCAAGAGGTCATTAGGACATACGATGTGCCAATAAGATTATTAATGAATGCATTAATTCATTCATTCATACACACAACTAAACACGAGAGATGAATACACTTCAAGAGACAACAACTGGAACAACAGCCAGATGCTTTGACCTAATGCTTGCTTTTGGACACGCTGACTCAGTAGGTTTATATGTAATTTTTATTGAAAAACTGCATCATCTTAGATGATAATAAACTATTGGGGGATCCATCACTTCGTTTCAACATGGCTTCATTAGCATTTCCCTTCCCCAAATTTCTGCAGTTTAATGTTGGCCATTCTTGGGATGTCCAAACTCACAAGTTCAAGTTAAAAAAATATCACATTTTCTCTTGGCTCTTGGTTGTGAAGGTGTTCACCATGGATGCAGACTGGGCCCTATAACGTCACAGGTTCGAGCCTGGGCTACTGCATTAATCAATTATAATCTGGGATCCACACTTTCTTTGAGTCATCGCTGCATTAGTAGTTTCTCCCAACATTTCACCAAGCACACACAGGCTGCTAGGTGGTTCTGTGTGGCTCAGTAGGTAGAGTATGGTGTTAACATGTGGGTTTGATTCCCATTGGGACCACATATACTGAAAAATGTATGCATAAAAAGTAAAGAGTTCAATGTAAGAGCAAATGGCCAAACCTACATTGTGATAAAACAAGTTTCACAAAGAATTATGGTAGAACTTACACAGATGTTTTCAACAACCTTAACAAATCAAAAGATTGGCTGTAACAAAAAGCAGTTTACACAGTGGGTCCCCTGGAGCAGGATTGACGAGCGCTAACGTAGCTAGTTCAGGATTACAGGAAATAAAGACAGTGAGAAATATAACTTCCAATTTTCACACCATAATGACGCAACTGACTTTAATATACGCCATTTAGCAGACACTTTTATCCAAAGCGACATACAGTTGTGAATGCATACATTTTTCAGTATATGTGGTCCCAGTGGGAATCGAACCCACAACCTAAGCGTTGCCAACACCAAGCTCTACCTACTGAGCCACACAGAACCACTTCATCCCATAGACTGCATGGTTTTCTTAATAATAAGTATTAGTCATGAATGCATCTACTCTCTGTCTCCCTACCTCTCCCCTCTCAACCTCACACCATTTCTTTCCCCTCAGCCTACCTCTTCTTCCGTCCTACTTTACAATGGCACCTCTCTCCCCTGCCCTCCCCTCTCTCTCTCCATCTCTGTCTCTCTACCTCTCTTTCTTTCTCTCGGTCTCTCGCTCCAGTTTGGGCATCGCTCTTGATTTGAGAAGCAAATAGTGGTACTGCTGGCAGAGGATGTACGCAGGCAGAGATGATGACATCATGATGAAGAGGGTTATCTCATGGCTGACCTCTTAGCACGCCAGCATGTCCACACGCTTCATTCACGCCCCCAGTCAAACATGAGCGACTGCAGATATGATAGCCATGCCTCGACTGCACTCCGCCCTCTTTGTTTGCACAGAGTGTTGAGTACAAACAAGGGCACATGAGTATTGGGATCAAAAATGCCACACAGTTTGGTCTTATCATTAAGTTGAAACAAGGTTGATCTGGAATCTAATTTCTATGACTATCTAATTTCAGATTACATGCAGAATTTGTGGTTCTGTTGTCTACATAAAGTGAGTAGATTTGGTTTTTTTTTTGAGGAAACCCAGGACGATCTCTGCTTGGCTGGCTGGATTGCATGTACTAATGTACTACGTGCCCTCAGTAACTTTGAGGCCCAGGGCATTAAGGCACTCAACAAATCAGGGTTATCATTAACTTCAGACAGTGCACAGAAATGTACTAGAAAAGAAAAATAAACACGAGCACTGTTTTACATTTTCCACACTGCTGCCCTGACCCCTGCTCCACACTTCTGCTCTGACCACTGCTGCCCTGACCCCTGCTCCACACTTCTGCTCTGACCACTGCTGCCCTGACCACTGCTCCATACTGCGGCTCTGAACACTGCTCCACACTGCTCCACACTGCTGCACTGACCACTGCTAGGTAATAATATAATATAATATATGCCATTTAGCAGACGCTTTTTATCCAAAGCGACTTACAATAGTGAATGCACACATTTTTCAGTATATGTGGTCCCAGTGGGAATCGAACCCACAACCTAAGCGTTGCCAACGCTGTGCTCTACCAACTGAGCCACACAGAACCACTTTAATGTGTGTGTGTGTGTGGGGGGGGGGGTAGATAGGATGAAAGAAAACAAGGAGGAGAGCAATCAGGTGAGGGTTCAGAACAGTTTTCCTGTAATGGTGCAGGAGAGTTTCAGGAGAAGAGTGTTGAGGTAAGAGTTCAGGTCAGTGACCAGATAACGTTCAGGAGAGCACTGCGGTAAAGGTTCGAGAGAGCGTTTAGGTGAATGTGTTTAGGGGGCATTTAGGGGGTTGTGTTGAAGCAGGTGTGACTGAAAAAGGGGGTGTAAGTATTGAATCCCCTAGCTGTCCTCACTTTCCCAGATAGCTGACATTCTTCGGCTGAGACACCATATTAGACAAGTGAAGGAATGAAGCTAAAAACAGAGTGTGTGTGTTCCTCCTGATAGAAACCCAACTTCAGCACAGAGACAGTGAGAGTGTCTATGTATGTATGAATGTGCTGTATATGCGTGTGCATGTGTGAAAGAGTAATTGTATGTGTATGTGGGAATGTGAGAGCGTGTATGCTTGCGTATTGTATGCCTATGTGTGTGTGTGTGTGTGTGTGTGTGTGTGTGTGTGTGTGTGTGTGTGTATGTGTGTGAGTCTGAGTTCCAGAAGCAGCTGTATTCTGACACCTGGTCATCTTGCGTGCAGGTTTATGACCTCCCCCCCCAGAGTACTCTCAGACAGAACCCCTGCGGCACTCAGACAGCGGGATGCCTTTGCCCACCCCCATCCCCCCCAACCCCCCACCCCACCCCATCCACACATATATCCACAGACAAATTCAGCTTTGTCAACCAACCTACACTTCACACCTCACCATAGCTCTGTACCCTGATAACTACCCAGTCTCATGCCCCTTCTAGCAACTCGTTCTCTCTCCTCTCCTCTGCACATTTTATGTGGTTCTGTGTGGCTCAGTTGGTAGAGCACGCCGTTAGCAATGCTTAGGTTGTGGGTTCAATCCCCACTAGGGCCACATATACTGAAAATGTATGCATTCACTACTGTAAGTCGCTTTGGATAAAAATGTCTGCTAAATGGCATATATTATTATATTATTATTATTATTATGACAAGTACTCTTGATCACAGGAGAGGACTCAATAACTGAAACAGCTTGATTTTGCACCATAATAACGGTAAAGCATTCCCAGGGGATTAATTTATATTTATATTATATTCTCCACAGGCTTATTTATGTTGACTGGAGTTGCCACATTCCGGTGGTATTGTGTAAACGCAGTCCCAGCCAGGCATGCAGACAAGGTGCGTTTATCTGATGCTTGGTTTGAGATTATCCGAGGCTCTCTCTCGTTGCTTGGTTTTCATTTGCAAAAAAAGAATGTGCGTATCCACAGTTATCTCCGATCAAATGTAATGTTCTGTATCCATCTCTCTGTGAGACGCAGGCCAGTCCCGTGGGGAGCAGCCCATGAACCGCATCTAGTCACTACACCTCTCTCAAAAATAAAGCCCCCCCCAAACACAGCCATATAATACAGTTAATCTCAACTCTCGAACGCACCATATTTCTCACATGCTTCCACACAACCCGCAAACAGGGAGATCTGGGAGTTCAGAAGAGTGGGACAAGGTGGTGAAATGATCAATTAAAGTGAACATGACAACAGTCTGGCATCCTTGAACTTAGATAATGTTGTAACTCATGGGAAGATAAAGAGACAGACATAGAAGAGAGAGCAGAGAAAGAGACAGACATACAGGTGGATGGACAAATGGACTGACAAATGGGCAGAGGGAAAACAGTTTGAGGCACAGCCAAACCTGAAGCAGACAGATAAGAAGACATGTAAAATGTAAAATGTAAAATGTAAAATGTAAAATGTAAATGTAATGTAATGTAATGTAAGACATGTAGATAAGTTGACAGACTAATGGGCCAAAGTGTAGAACACGCACAAAAACGGCTCTGGCCTCAACCCCCACAGTTATGAGGACACAAACTTGTGTCCATTCAGAATCTAAAACCACGTTGAGCAAGCCATGTTCACAATATCTCTATTCCACTTCAGATCTTGTGGAACGATCTCTCAAAGACAGCTCTTCTGTAGATCAAGCATCAGTATGATCTTAACATTTTAATTGGAAGGATGCATTCATAAAATCACACGTTCATCTCAAGAGACTCACCGCTCCAACGCTCCGCCCGGCCATGTGCACCATCATCATCCACCTGTAATTAGAAGAGGTTTTTACTGCTGTGCTCTTTCCATAATGAGATGAACATGGACACTGTGTCTGCTGTGTCACAGGAATGTGTGCGAACTCTCTTAATCTCATTCCTTGGCCTACCTTGTAACAGTGCTTTCATTTGATGGATAAACGCTTCACTTCAAACATACAAGACGACTGTATTTACAATCTGCACATCTGAATTAATTTTGCAACTGGATGTCATTCCTATTTCCTACCCTGAAATTCTCTAATAACGAACTACCATGCCTAACCACACCCATCCCCAAGCAAAAATAGCGGATAGACAGAACTGCCATTAGTGGTGTTATCGGGAGAGAGGGTCTGGAACAGGATGGTGTTATTGACAGAGAGGGTCTGGGTCAGGATTTCATCCATGGGTGAATGATGACTGCTTAATTACATTTAGGTTGAGGAAACTCACCAGAGAGAAATTTCAATCCAGGCGATCAAGCCGGAAAGGAACTTCATTTCGGCAATTCAGAGTATGTCCCGCCAGCAGACAACACCTTGACCTCTGTGCTGCTTTTGTGTGGTCGGGCCACTTGCATCTGCTCTTCTGACCTCTGCTGTGACCTCTGTGCTGTGTCGTTGGCTGATTTTACACACGCACATTTGGGACGTGCTGCAAGAAACACAGCCTCAGCTTTTCATTGATACAAAAAGTTAAAGTAAAACCCTAGATGTGGTCCTGTATTAGTGCTCTTGAATTTATAGTAAACTTGAATTTGGTGAAGATATCTATGGCACCGTAAATGTCCTGTAAAATGTAACATTTCAAATTTAAACACATCGATTGACTGAATTATTGATAGCTTGAATGATCCCTAATAACAAAAAGCTATACCACCAAACGAAACATAAGCAACTATTCTCAAAACAAACGCAACAATATAGCGACCCTGTCCTTGCAAAGAGTACATTATTATTATTATTGCTAGCATTATTATTTATCGGCAGAAGTAAAACTGCAAAGGTAAATCGGAAGAAAAAATATAGAGGAATAATTTGATATTTCCTCCAGTAAATAGAGTGAGCTATCTATATGCACCCATCCATCAATATCCAGGTGTACGTCACTGCATAGCAACAGCCAACTTATTACAGACACTGAAATATTGTCCCATAGTCATTTCCGCAGCAAAATAAGATACATTTAATTTTCAGGCATGTTCATGTTCAGAGGTGGTTGAGACTGGAGCGTCGTCCAACACCGCCAAACTCTGAGAAACTTCAACACAGATCATATAAAGAATACAGGAAAAAGTTGTACTGCCATGTACGAAAGGCTATTTCTCGCCCGTTACAGCGCAACAAAAATCTCATAGCGTCAATGGACGCCCTATAAAATATATACGTATCCTCTGACATTCATATGTACAGTGTATATATGGTAGAATATGGATGAATGACAAAAAGTAACAGAGAGAAAGGGGAGAGCTAATATACATACAAGCTGTAGTACAAGTCTGCATTATTTTACCAACCCCATATTCAAAAAGCAGCATACATTTGTAAAAAATCGTGTACAAAGATTTTTATACAAACTCACAGAGCACAGAAATGCAAAATTAATAAGGTTGTAATCCATCTAACTTTATACTAATGTACTTTGAATTATACATTTGAGAGTTGGGAGAACATATTTTAAATTCATGTAATTGTAAACGTCCCAATAATCAATGGCCGTAGACTAATACAGATTTCGTAGTAGAATCCTATCACGTCTCAAATAGTCAAATTTTATTTAATTTTAGTCTAATTTTCTTTGCATGCAGTATGAAAGCACTGAGTCGGGATTTAACCAATGCACCGAATTAAGTGACTGGATGCCGTGCAAGTTCAAGTCTCTTACTGTGACAGCGCTATCGGCTGCACTTGCCGCTTATCCTGGTAAAATGTCATATTTAAACCAGAATTTTAAGATGAAACAAGATCTCACCTCTAGTGCCCTTGCTCGTCCAATAATGGCCTCATCCCCACGCTGGAAATTAAAGAACAAAGCGCTAAACCAACCAGCATAAAACTTAGTAAAACATACCGAATTGGAAACTTTTGTCGACAATGTCGTGGTTCCCAAAGGGTTTACCGTAATTACCGTAGGAAGCTACAAGCCCAATAGAAAAACGATATATTCGACTGTGACTTCATACAGTCTTTAAAGTGGTTTCTGTTAGATTATATTAAAACAAATATGATGACATTATTTTTTAAATATGAATCCGCATAAATATACACATTAAAAGCCCATACCCCGTTTTAATAACAATTTGAAAATCTAAATTTAGATCTCCTCATCTATCCTCATGTGAGGATATATGCTAAGTACTACGGTAAACGCAGCAAACTCTTTTGCATAATACACGCAACTTTTAATCATATGTAGAACCACTTGAGCGGACCAGTTCGCTCAGGGAAAACATTCTATTTCCAATGCCTGTATGTTCCTTTATCCATTACTTTTTAATGATCTATAATCCATGTTTCAGGTGAAAATATATTCTTTCTCTGAATTGCTACTGGAATTGCAGTCGGGCGTGAATGGGGAGATAACGCGACTGATAAGAGGCATCAAGAGGGTCTCGATCCTCGGCTGTCAGAACATTACGAACAATCTTCACCCCCTTGGTGGTTTTTCTCGGTGATTGGCAGCCTATGTCGCGTGGAGACAACCCGGCGAAATGATCCATTCAGCTCGTTCGCCGGTCCCATTGAGCCTTTTCCTACTGGGTTTCTGCTGGATTCCGAGAACAGTGCACACGGAGGATGTAAGTATCAATATCATTATTCAAATTCGCACACATAAGGAAGCTGCCCCCCACCCCTCCATACAATTAATTAATAGTTCAGTGGCTTCTTGTGACGGAAAGGGCAGGCGCAGCGCAGCTGATAAACCATTATGAGGAAGTTGTTGAACTTTAACGGTAATCTGTTAGTGTCTCTGTTATATTTCCCCGTGAGCGTAAGGTAGGCTACACTGTAAGTAGCTTACATTTTCTTTCACTAATAGGAGATTGAGTGTTGCCTGTCCTGAACAAAACAGCGATTTGATTTAGACAGTGTGTGGGTGTTGATAGACGCTATCATATACGCCTAGGCTTTAAAATAGTAATACAAAATGTCATGAAACTAAAGTACACTAAGTTAAACTTAATTAACATGTACACATGCCAGTTATACAGAGGGTACGATTACCATACTTGTCAGGTCATGCATCTGTTTTGTTTGGAAGAGACTCGAGAATTGAGGGATGGGAGGGTTCGACCAGTGACAGGAATTTTCGCATACCTCGCAAAAGCTGACTGTGGCAGTGTTTTTACCATAAGATATGATATTTTATGCGCAGATATGGATGCAAGTTCCTTTTCTGCCATCACTTATTTTAGACTGTGTCTCATTCGTTTATTTATGTCGGCATATGGGTTGATTCAAAACCGGTGTTGTGCGTTGCTCAAATGAGGTTAGCTGTCCCCTTGCACTGCCTGTGACGTCACTCAACATGGAAAGCGCACAGTGCCTACTGCGTGTCTCTGCTCTGTAATGTCATGCTGGGAAACTCGCAATGCAAGTGGTAGACGACGTCACAGCGATCCCTCCTACCCCTGGCAATGCTGTTCTGCAGGCATGCGCAATGCCTCTCTGGCTGATTGCCATCACTATTAATTTAATACTGTACCTGTCAGGTCAGCTCCAGATTCACAGCTTTGAAGACGCTGTTTGCTCACAGATGTCAGTCACACGCATATATTATAAATATTATATACCCTTTCCACTTTTCTCCCAGCTTGGAATGCCCAATTGCATTCTAATCCGTGCTCGCTACAACCTCCGCCGCCAATTCGGGAGAGCGTAGACAAGCATGCGCTCTCCTCCGAAACTCGTTGTCAGCCACTGCTTCTTTTCACACCGCAGTCTACAAGTCGAACTTGCCCAGGTGTGAGTCCCACTTCGCGGGCAGCTTTATAACAAAAGGACTGTGTGCCCAATTGACCAGTGGGGGTCGCTGGTGTGCGACGAGACACGGACAACCTTGCTGACTGTATCCCTCCCACCTCCGGTCCTTCTCACTGCTTACGACACACCTGTTTTACCACACACCCGGTTTACTACTTAACTGCTTCAATGCACAGCAAGTTTACTGCTCACCGAGTTCCAGTGTCTTGGGTGATTGTGTGTGTGTGTGTGTGGGGGGTCAGTTAGGTGCTAACCTCAGTGTCAGAGACAAACAGGGTCAGGTAACACACAGGAGAAGAGCACAGCTAAACAAGTATGGGAAGTGTGCCTAAAATGAGGTTTAATTCAGAATCAAGTAGAATAAGAAAATAGGGACAGCTCTGGGCACAGTAAAAAGAAAACAGGAACAAATGAAGTAGAGTCTCTTATAAAATAGATTTTAATCTTGAAAGACTGCTGGGTTACATAAAGATATTAAATAAATACATTTACATTTCACATTTTAGGCATTTAACAGTCACTCTTATCCAGAGTGATTTCTTTACATACAATCCATTTATACAGCTGGACATACAATGTAGTGTGTGTGTGTGTGTGTGTGTGTGTGAGAGAGAGAGTAAGAGAGAGAGAAAGTGACAGACAAATGATGAAAAACGACAAATACTGTTCGGAGAACAGGGGCCTGTCTCACAAAGGAAGTTCAACATAGTCAGGGTATCTTTGCATTAGCTGGCTACACAAAACCTAACAAAGGAAATTACAGTTAACCTATATATATATATATATATATATAA
Organism: Aldrovandia affinis; assembly: GCA_029706075.1. Lineage (NCBI taxonomy): Eukaryota > Metazoa > Chordata > Actinopteri > Notacanthiformes > Halosauridae > Aldrovandia > Aldrovandia affinis. The sequence goes on along the minus strand of JAINUG010000099.1, from coordinate 2,253,156 downwards.
ACTGTATGTGTTTGCTCAGATTCTCCGCATCACCAACGGAATACGTATATGTACCGGTGGCTAGAAAACGTAGGGCAATACATACAATTTGCTGCACAGTGATCACATGACTTTTGTAACATGCGGCTCTAGAAGCTTTCAAAGATACAATATTCCCTCCGTGGAGAATCTGTATCTCTGATATATAAAAAAAACGATTATGCAATTCTCTAGGATTGGTGAGGCCATTTTCCAGAGAGCTGATTGGTGATCCGTTAAATATATGCCAGTTAGCAGACGCTTTGATCCAAAGTGACTTACAGTAGTGAATGCATACATTTTTGTGGCCTCAGTGGGGATTGAACCCACAACCTAAGCGTTGCCAACTCTACCAACTGAGCCACAGAGAACCACTAACCACTAACGGCTAACCACCGTTAGCCTGAACTTAACCTACTCCGGAGCAGGTTAGGTTCATAGCATAAGGTTAAAAGTGGGCCACAGACGTGAGACCGAAAACCCAGGCTTAAGCCCAAAGTTAGCTTGCTAACCCACTGCTTTGTGAGACAGGCCCTAGCTCCAATTGCAGCACAGTTTACCTGCCATATGACACTGAGTGACCACTACAATATTTTTTAATAGTAATAATAATAAGAATGATAATAAGAATATAGAGTAATCATTCATATAATCATGTAATGATTATATGTGATACAATTGTCATCATCATCATTATTATTATTATTGCTGTTGTTTTTATCATTGTTACTGTGATTATTTTTATTTTATTTTGTTGACTATCACAGCTAGTTGCATAGTGTTTACTGATTATTATCATCTGTAATAATGTGTTAATTTTTAAATGTATGGCTGTACCCTTTGCACAATATTTGCAATATTATATTATTATATATATTATTATTATATTATTATAATATTTGCCAATAATGAATATTAAATATTGAATTTGAGGGGGAGAGACAGAGACTTTAAAAGTTATTTATTTAACCTTGAACAATGAATTAAACAAAGAATATGTTATACTATGCCTATTAAAGAATAAAAAAAGGAGAAAAAAAACATGAATACAAACAAACCCAGAAATGACCGCATTTCAACTCTCTTGTAATATCCTCTAGCATGTAGTTATAAGTTCGCCTTCTTCATCTACCTTGCAAAGAACGCAATTCATTTCCTATGTTCGGTGGAATTCTGTGGAATGTTCTTTGGAAGATTATGACATAATCATCGTTCTCAGATAGGAAATCTCTAGTTCCTTGCTGCTCGAGCTCAACTTTATTTGAGAAAGAAAGAATGAGAGAGAGACAAAGAGAGAGAGAGAGTGCGTGCATGTTTGTATGTGCGAGTGTCTGTGTGTATGGGTGGGGGAGGGGGGTACAAAGGGATATGAAGCTTGTATAAGATGAAAGCTGACCTGGACTTTTGACAGCGGAAGCACAGCTTTAGAAAGTACTCATGGAATTTGAAAGAGAGAGAGGGACAGAGAGAGAGAGAGAGAGAAAGATAGAGAGAGAGAGAGAGAGAGAGAGAGAGAGTCTGCTGCTCCTGGGTTCATTCTACAGGATAAAGAAATACAATTCCTACTCTAAGCGGATGACCTGGTTCTGCTGTCACCCACAGAACAGGAGTTACAGCAGAGCCTGTCATACCTAGAGCAGTTCTGTCAGACCTGGGCACTGACAGTAAATCTGGATAAGACCAGAACTATGGTCTTCCAGAAAAAAGCCAGGTCTCAGGGAAACAGGTACCACTTCACCTTGGGAGCCAACACCCTGGAGCACACCACCAGCTATACTTACCTGGGTCTGGTGATTAGTGCTTCAGGGAGCTTCAACATGGCAATACATGCATTAAGGGACAAAGCATGCAGGGCCTACTACACAATAAAAAAAACATTCTCTAGATTCAACCCCTCCATTAAGATCTGGTTAAAATTATTTGATAGTATTATCCAGCCCATCCTCCTTTATGGAAGTGAAATATGGGCCCCCAATTAAACACCAAATTATGTAATAAAACTGTGTTACATATTCACAAAAATGCCCCATATAATGTGTGCAGGGCCGAATTAAGTATTGGCTGATTCCCCCTTCTTCTCCCTATTAAAAAAAGAGCTGTCTAATTCTGGGTTCATCTGAACCAGCACAAAGCACTGCTTCCAGCACAAAGCACTGAAAACCAACCAGCTCTGTCCAGAGAAAGACTCCCTGGGACAACTGGCCATGGAATACCAAAGTGTACACAATGTACACAAAAATTAGTACATTGATGATTGGCTTGAAGAAACAAAATCAAACAATGAATTAGTCATCTACCAAACTCTAAACAGAGACTATTCCCTGGCAGAATACCTTATCAGAATAAAAGACCCCAAACAAAGGCACACATTGACGATGTACAGTGACCAAAGTCTTACAATTGAAACAGGCCGCCACAAAAATACCTGGCTGGCTAAAGAGAACAGGCTGTGTGATCACTGCAACCTGGCAGGGGTGGAAACTGAGGCCCACGTCCTACTCACCTGCCCCAAGTACCTCCCCAAAATGTTCTGGCCTAATAAATAAATATCAATACCTACCAGACACAGACAAATTAAAAAGAATCCTTGGGGAATTCACTATTGCAATAAAGGTGGCAGCTCAATACATCTCTGCCTGTCACAAGTTGAGAGAGGGTGTGGGCTAAATGTGCTATGTTCTATGGTTACATATGCATCTGTCTCATATATGGAACAGAGGTTCCATAATCTGTTTGTTAAAAAATCTATAATGTGGGGCATATATGTGTGGGAGGGGGTGGGTTGTTTGTTTGTTAAAATGCTGTAATGTGGGGTACATGTGTGTGGGAGGGGTGGGTTACCTGCACGTTTTTTTCTTTTTTTTCCTTGGGTGTCATTCTCATACTGTATATGTGTTTTAATGCTTTAGCAACACGAGTTCACTTGTCTTATAAATGAAGCCAATTTGAATTTGAATTTGAGAGAGGGAGAGAGAGAGAGAGAGAGAGAAAGAGAGAGAGAGAAAGAGAGAGAGGGAGAGAGAGAGAATTTGAATTTGAGTTTAGTTCAGGTTTTTGCTACTGTTGTGGCATTGGTATTAGATTATACTGCTTGGCCTAAGCGTGCAACATAAGAACAGCCTCTAATGCATGACAAGGTAAAAAAGTGTCATATGTAGTATACCACAACTAAACAAAACACAGCATATGTGTATGAGCACAGACCGTAATACATTCACCGGTTTTGGTGAGCGTTGCATTTGTATGATTTGTATTTATAATTCAATGTACGCTTCCGTGTTGTCTTATGTATTAATAATACTTATAGTAGTAAATATAACAGTAATGACTGAAAAGAACACGTTCGTTTGAATGACAAACACAGCCTCACAGAATAGTCATATGATTAAGATATAATGTGGGGGAAACAGCAGCCAGTTCACCCCCATTATTTCAGCTTATTATCCTCTCATTGTTCCGCTAAACCCTCATTCTCCCGCTGTTCTCCTGCTGTCTCTCACTCACCCTCTGTTCCCCGTCTGGCACCCCCATCATGCCATACTGCCCCCCACCAACCACCCCGCACCTTGTCCCTTGTCACCCACTGTTATCCCCCCTCCCTTCAACTGCATTATTGCCCCCACCTTCCCACCTTCCCACCCACTTGTAATACGTAATAATATATTACTATCTGCCATTTAGCAGACGGGACTTACAGTAGTGAATGCATACATCTGACAGTACATGTGGTCCCACTGGGAATCGGATCCACAACCTAAGTGTTGTCAGCGCCATGCTCTACTTACTGAGCCGCACAGAACCATGTCACCCTGTTGCCCCCTTGTTCTTGCCCTGCACCCCCGTGGTCTTCAGCAGCCTGTCGCTTAGCAGTGCTGTTTGTGTTTCTGTTTCTGCATGGTTTCACTTGGGGGGGGGGGGTGATTGAGCGCAGGCATGCGGACCATCATGAAGTCACATCTCCTCTCTGGGAGCAGGGTGGGGTTGGAGCGGGGGTGGGGGTGGGGGTGGGGGGGGGTGCTCTGAGCCCCAGGCGCGGGACCCTCTTCCACGAGGGGTGAGAATGACCAGAACGTTTTAGACTTGCATCCTGCCTCAAAGTCCCCCAATTTCCAGGTGTTTCATCCCACAGTGGCACTTGCACCCTCCTCACAGCTCCCAGGCAGGAGGGATAACAGAGGGGAGACAGAAAGGACAGGCCGCTCTGAAACACAAGATGAGGGGGAAACATGCTTCGCTGTCAGCCTAAGTGAATGTGACAGTCTGTTTGCGTTTGATTAGCGCATCACACGCAGCGACGCACGGGCGGGGCGGGGGGGGCTCCGGAACAAAGCGGCAGCTCTCCCCCAGCTCTGAGCGACGACGGTAGAGCGTGCCAGACTCATGAGCCGACACGCCGGCCCCCGACCGGCCCACCCAGAGGTGCACAGGGGGAAGATGTTGTTGTGAATGTTTTCTATTCACCACCACTTTGGGTTCAGTTCAAGTATGTGGCCATTGTGAACGCTCCGATACCATCCAAACTTCCCGCTCACGTTTCTCTCCCCTGCACCTAATTATTTTCTTAGGAAAAATAACTGCTGGATTTGTACCAGAGTATCATTATTGCAGGAAACCTCAGGGCTCCCTTTTTAAACAAACCAACTAAATGAAAGAAAGGAAAACAGTAATGAATGCAAATTATCCTGTCTCGTCTCAGAATCTCCCCACCCCAGTGCAAGAGAAAGCAACTCCCCTAAAAATATGCAAATGACAGCTCTGCTGTACCATCTGCATCATGTGGGCTTTGTGAAAATATGAAAATATACAGTAAATATACCTTGCACAAGGTATGTAACTGCAGTCACTGGAGGGGGAAAACAGATGTTTAAATGGAGATTTGAGGTGTAAAATTGCTTTGTACTGTAAGTTATAGGATAAGGATCCCTACTCAGCAAACGATAAGGAATACTGCACTGAAATCATAAAGCAGCCATGCAAGGCTGTCTTCACACATGTGGCTGGCGTGATGGTGGCCTTCATTGAATCAGCTGCTCCCCCACAGTGTCCCACAGAGACCCCTAGAGAAAACCATTACATTACAACAGGCATTTAGCAGACGCTCTTATCCAGAGCGACTTACAGTTTACATTTCTTTACAATCCATTTATACAGCTGGATATTAACTGAAGCAATTCAGGTTAAGTACCTTGCTCAAGGGTACAACGGCAGTGTCCCACCTGGGGATTGAACCTGCAACATTAATGTTACAAGCCCAGTTCCCTAACCATTACACCACACTGCCTGCCTAAACAAAACCTCTAAACAAAGTGCTTTTAGCACCACCAATTCTCCAGAATCATGAATGTACTTTAGTTTAATGCCACAGTGTCAGGAGGTAGTCATATTTTGCATGAGTAAGTATAAATGTCGACCATATATTATTTGGGGTTGTGCATGGGTTGTACGGTGAATTTGTGTCCGTGTGTGTGTGTGTGTGTGTGAGAGAGAGAGAGAGAGAGAGAGAGAGAGAGAGAGAGACTAACAGTGTAATATGTGTGTAACATTATTATGTGTGTAACAGTATGTGTGGATTTGTGTTACCATGTGGTATATGTGAAATATGTATGATTTCTCTCAAGTGAAATTGTGTTTGTAGTAGTATAATCTGTGTCAATAACAGTATTATGTTTGTATATAATTGTGATGTGTATGTGGTGTGTTATGGTGTGTTACACTTTTGGAAGTTTTTGGAAGTATAAGTTATGAGAAAACAATGCAGCAAAAAACTCTGTAAAGGCCTACATACAGGTAGCTATTTGAAGCCACACTTGAGTAAATGAGGGATCCTTTAAACGGGTGCAGTACCACAAGTATCCATCGGGGGTGCCATGGCCAGTACCAGCAGCTAGGTCTGGCCATCAAAGCCATTTTGCCTGGCTGGGACTCTCTTAGCCTGGGCCAGGGCCATTTGTGTGTCCCCCCAGTTTACCAAAGTGTTGCCTTTATTTTGGCAGTTACCTGTACCTTAAATACACCATAAAGAGAGTGAAATTATACATATGCATTGTACTGTGACAGTAAGTTAAGTCTGTTCTCCAGAACAGACAAACCCTGATGGAACATGGATTGACTATTCGCAATGTCAAAACTACAGTTCATTTCCGCATGCGTACAACAATGTTGAAGTTGTCCATATTGTTTTTCCTCTGTGAAGCTTCTTGTGAAACAAACCATCTGCCTCCAGGGGTTTGTAGGAATTTGCCTATCTTTGTGTGATTCAGCTGAGGGTTCATGCAGGTGCCTGTACGTTCTAAACCGGCTAGTTTCTTCTTGAAGTTGTCCATGTTGTTTGTTTATGTTTTATCCTCACAAGTCGCTTCTGCTAAAGACAGCGTGGGGACAGAAACTCAGCTGCAAGTGGTTGTGGGGGACCGCATCGGAAGCCTTTGCGGACAACCATTTCAACCACAACTGAGACTGCAAAAACGCTGGTAATTTCGCTGCTGAATATGGCAAATTTTTCTGGGCCAGGCAGCTGCATCCACAGCAGGCACAAAAAACGGTGTCTTTGCTGAGCTGAGGGTGTTTAAAATGGCGGTAAATATTGACAAGTTCTACGAAAAGTAGGCCAGGCATCTGTCACCATGTGAATTATGATTGATTTGACGTGCCATACGCCTTGCGTGTCCTTGTATTGCGAAAGGAGAAAGGGAGCGGTCGGTCCTTTTTTTTTCGTGCGAGCAAACTACTGTTTGTCTTTGTACCACAGTTTATGATAAGAACATAGTTTATGATCCTTTGTGTTAAAGTGTGGTGTGTTACAGTGTGATGTGAGTGTATGATGTGTTACAGTGTGATGAGAGTCTATGTGGTGTGTGTTAGTGTGATGTGAGTGTATGATGTGTTACAGTGTGCTGTGAGTGTATGATGTGTTACAGTGTGATGAAAGTCTATGTGGTGTGTGTTAGTGTGATGTGAGTGTACGGTGTGTCTTACAATATTGTATGTTACAGTGGTGCATATGAGAGCGACCTGTTGCATGCAGAACCACAGTTTTATTGTCACTGTTATTGACAGAAGTGTAAGAAGAATAAATGGCCAGACAGTTTGTAGACAGAGACACTGCAGGCTTTTGCTGAGGTTGTTTAACAACATTTTTTTTTGCTCTGGATGCCATGCTGAGAACGGAGAGAGGGTGTATGTTTTGTCTGCGCTGGATGAGGGCGTATGTCTGTAACAGATTCCATTCATTCAGAAGACAGTCTTCTTTGAGAAATGAATGTTGTTTGGGTGACAACCTGAACCAGGTTTTATTCAGATTTTTTCCCTTTTCTACCAATGTGGTAGCTGAGCTGCGTAGTCCTAGTGTCGGAGGAGCGCACTTTATGTGAGGCTTGCGCAGGCAGGATGCCAGCCCGGCGGTCTGATGATATAAAGTTGTACAATGAGTTGAGGGCATTCCCACCTACTGTAACCCTCCCTCCCTGGGCGATGCTATGGCCAATAATGCAGCACCTTCTGGGGCTGCTGGCTGCAGTCAGCACTGGCACAGTCAGGATCCAGCCCATGGGGGTTGAATCCAGCATTTTATCTGGATGAGCAACCCAGCAGCCTCAGCAAGGAAATTCAGTTAAAGTAATTTTTTAGATTAGATTTAGGGACTCTCTAAATCTATTCATTCAGTTCAATTCAGTTACTTCATCTTTAAAAACATGAGATATGTACAGTACATTATCCAGGGTAACAGTGTCTGCTGAGCAAATTGTGTAAGCATATTAATTTTGGTCATGTTTATTTGACTAGACTTTAATAAATCCCAGGGCAGTGAGAATGAATGAGCACACATGTAGTATTGCTCTATTCACACACTGCAGCACTTTTCCTCAAACGCACTGACAATACTGAACTCAGAGTTGCTGTGTTGTGTTTCTGTTTAAGTATTTTAACAATTCCTGAGAACTTAGATATTGGATGGCATTTGAAAACACAGCCGACTGCGGGCAGATCAAAGAGCCCTCTATACCCGGTGGGGTCTGATCACGATCTGCTCAAGAACCTCAGAGGGTACACGCTGCAAGTCTTGACCGTGACCATAACTGTGGCCATGACCGCCGCCCTAAGACAGGTAGTAGAGGACTAGACCTTTGCAGTATGTTGGGCCTTGCACCCTGGTTCCAGAGGACAGACGTGCTCAATCCACTCATGGCTGCCAGATTAAACCGGATGTCATGATTTTCAGTGAGACTAGGATGGCAGAGTCTGCTGAGGCCTACACAATTCATGTCTATTATTAAATTAAAACCGCCCTCCGGTTCTTCTCTTTTGGGAATCCAGTTGGGTCAAAGGAAGTTCTACTGCCAGCGATTGTATGAATGAGGTTGCTTGGCAACAGATGCCACCGTGCCCACAGGCACAATTAATTTTGCAGTCATACCTTCTGGTCAGAATTTATCTGAATGCAGCCTCACTATGATAATATAATATAATATACACCATTTAGCAGATGCTTTTATCCAAAGCGACTTACAGTAGTGAATGCATACATTTTCAGTATATGTGGCCCCAGTGGGGATTGAACCCACAACCTAACCGTTGCCAACGCTGTGCTCTACCAACTGAGCCACAGAGAACCACTACAAACTCTTGTCAACTAGTGAGAAGGCAGGCCTTATTGGGGCTCTCTCGATGTCATGCTACTCAGAGAGTTTGTATAACATCTGTTTTCAGGGGTGCGAGGGTGAGAATACGGAGGTGACTGATTGAGGATGAGAATTGAGGATTAGCATGTGAGAGGGTAATGGTGAGTGTTGAGGGTTGAGGTAAGAATGTTGAGGGATGTGTGGGTGAGGATGTGAGAGATTATTATAAAGTGAGGATATGAGAGGGTGAGAGGGTAAGGATGTTAGGGGATGAGAGGGTGAGGATGTGAGGGGGTTACGGTGTTGTGGATGAAGTTGGTGGATGAAGTTGGCAGGCGTCTGATGAGGCAGAAGCAGACTTGCCTCAGCATGTCTGGAGGGAGAGCAGTGGCCTGCATGCCGGCTGAGGGGCTGCCTCTCCCCTTGTTTTGGAATTGACTGCATTCATATTTGGCTTTGAAGTTATGGTATGGGCCTGAAAAGCGTTTTTTTTTGTTCACTAACACAGTTTATCTGAAGATCTGCTTTTTTGTGGGACACATTTTTGTACCCACTTTGACTTTTCTGTCTGAATCCAGCATGGCTCTTGGTGGGTAGATAAATGTGCTGGGTGAGGGTGATGATGATGAATCGCATTTCTATAGCACATTCCAAGGAAGCAATTTGCCATGGGGTTGTGTAGCTTTTCTCAACCACCACCGAGGTATAGCTCCCCCCAAACCTGCATACACAACAACCCTTTTGCACTACAGACTAAAAAGGAGAGGGGGATTCAATTATGACGTTAAATCAGTGCCAGATTGGGGATTTAGCAAGGAAACCAGCGAACCCCCGACATACAGTATATTGGTATGTGCCACAGGATTACCATGATTGACCATGTTTTACCATCCTATCTGAAAGAGAGGGCTCCCTACAACACAGTTTCCTTGTGTGCACTAGGTCTTAAATAATGTCACCTACCAGCCCATCAACACCAGTTCCAGCTTACTTTGGGTTTCCTAGGTCTCCAGTCCTAGTAATAATCACGATCCCAGCCTCACGTACCTTCAGTTATCAAGCTATCACAAAATAATATGACAGTGTGGTATAGTTGCTATAACGCAGGTAACTGCCAAAATATAGGAAAAGTGTCTTAATAGGGCGTTGGGCCACAACGAGCCACCAGAACAGCTTCAATGCACATTGGCATAGATTCTACAAGTGTCAGCAATTTATTCTACTTCTGCTCCAGAATCTGCCATAAGTGTTCATTTGGGTTGAGATCATAATAGAAATGCTTCACCTTACGAAAAGGAGATGCTCAGAACAGCTTTTTATTGGCATTTACATTGCCCTCTAAGGGGTTGAGTGGACCTCAACCATGCCAGGAAAATGCACCCCACACCATAACAGAGCCCCCAGAACCCTTCACCATGGGAAGCAAGCACTCAGGCCTGTAGGTTTCCTTTGGCATGTGCCACACATGCACATGTCTGCTTGCTGAGAACAGGGTGAAGGATGGTTGAAGGATGAATACGACCATATTTTGACCATATTTTCCACAGCTCAGTAGAATGTGGTCTTTGCACCTCTTTCCTTGCAAACATGCATTTTTAGGTGTAATAATGGGTTTATGCACTGGAACTCAACCCATAGCATTCCTCTCTGTGAAGTTCTCGACAGACTGTTCTTGATGAAACTGCCTGCTCACAACCTAGATTGATATTTGCAGTCAATTGATTCAGAGTTTCTCAACTGTTTTGCCTTGCATCTCAAAACAACAAGGACATCACAGTCAAGGAGTATGTCCTTTCAACCACAGTTGCCCCTAGTTGATGATGTCTTTCCCTCAGACTTCCATCACCTTAGCCTGTGTTCCCCACGAAACAGCAGCAAGTTGAGCAGTCTTTGTCGCTGAAGCTCCTGCCAAATGTGCCCCAGCAATCACCTCTCTCTCAAAGTCACAGACATCTCTTCTTCTAGTCATGGTAGCCAAAATAATGGGCAACTGGGCCCCAGTGTGTTTATACAAGACCCTAAGCATGATGGGATGTTAATTGCTTAATTAACTGATGAACCACACTGGTGTAGAAGCATCTTCTTTCAATATACATTGTATCCCTCCCTCATTTACTCAAGTGGTTATTTTATTTTGGCAGTTATCTGTATATATACAGTGTATATGTACAGTATATGTACACAAAAAATGGGTACCTCATGTAGCCCCACTCTATAATAATGGGGTCAATATTGATGATCCCTGATATTAATGTCAGTATTGATGTACTGCTCTCTCTTTGCTCCCATTTCTCTCTCCCTATTCATTTATTTATTTATTTCTCTACCCTTTCTCTATCCTTTCTCTCAGATTCTGTCTCCCTTGCATGCCCCAGGTGTCTGCAGGTCTGTATCTGATGGCTGTTATCTCAGCATCACAGAAGCTGGGGCTCCTGAGCGTGTAGATCATATCACACACATACACAAAGAGGTAGCCAATGAGCTGCTCTCACACGTGTACATATTCATGTGCAAACACTCAAGATACATACACACCCACCCAATTACTCACACACACTCACACTCATGTGCATAGTCACAATCAAATGCCCAACTTATTTTTAATACTTTTGTCTTCCTTAAGCCAGAAGCCCATGGAAGTGTGTAAATGTATTCTTATTTTCATTGATAAAGAAGACAGAACTTATTTTTCATCTGAGTATTTTTAAATACATTCCAGCAAAGATGTATTTTCACTGACATTCCAGCAAAGCCATTCTCACTGGAGTGCTACGCATCATATAACTTAAATAAGAATACAACTGCATATTACATTGCTAACATGTTGAACACTATTTCCTGCATGCTTTCCTCACACAATGATTACCATTACGAAAATTAATTTGTTTTCTATACCTGGGCTTGCTGCAAGGACCCCTTACTTTTGTGAACAGTAAACAGTATTGGGGCTGTCACCTTGTTCGATATTCTGAGAAAACATGTAGATTCTTTTGAGTAGTGTACGTACACATTGAACATTGGGAGTTTTGAGTACCATTCGCGGACAAAATGTTGATACATTTTATGGGAATGTATTTCTCATGCTTTCTCATGTTTTCCCGGAGAAGTCACGCCTTGCTTTCCTTGCAAAGCGTGAGAAATGCTAGTTAGTGTGACTGAACCTGAACCTGATTGGTTCCGGTACAAGTTCTGTTGAACTACTGAAGTCTCACTTTTGCATAGTTTAAAGTGATACCGGCGTACCCAGGAGTTTTGACAAAGCAGATAATCTTTCCCATGGCAGAATTGATTTGCACAAAGTGCAAAATATGAAGACAAACATAACATTGTCATGAACATAACATAACATCTTAGTAGAGAATAGGGCAGGCTACTGTTAAAAATGTCTATTGCATTATTGGTCATTTGAGTTGCCATTTGGTTAGCTTATGGGCACACCGTTTTATTTGAAAAAATTACAATTTTGAATCTCCCCATTCATCTTTGAAGTGTTGGAATGCAGATTCGAAATTAGATTTGATATTCAAATATAATGTGACAGCCCTGGTGTGTATGCACATTTATTCTTTCAATTTTTTTGTGTCACCATCTGTGTGTGTGTGTGTGTGTGTTTGATAAAGAGAGCGTATGTGTGTGCCCCAGTATAGGCAGAACCCCTGTCTGTCTGTCTTTCACTTTGTCAGTGTTGCATGCGTTCAGAAACCCAAACAACCAGCAGGACGTGATGTCTATCACAGAGCAACGAGCTGATAAGTCCGTCTCACCGCCGAGCAGACTCTCATTCATTAAAAACACGCAGACATCTGTAAACAAAGAGAGATTCTGTTACATGAGAAAACAAAAAAACTCCAAACCTGATATAAGATTATCTGCATTCTTGTCTGACCTGCTTTTGAAAAGCCACCAGTGATAAGTGGTCTGAAGCTTCGCTCGCTCGGGCCTATCTAGAGTTCTGTCTGGAGAAGGAGAGCGGGACACGATGCAGGGTGCAAGCCACCGAAACACGCCCCCGTGTCTGCGGCCGACTGGCGCAACAAAAACCCGCCGTCTGTGAAGATTTCCGATTGAACCTTCCAGTCATTTCTGCTCCAGTCGCAAGACGTGACCGACCAACATCAATGGCCAGCCAGCCCTTCTTACCAGCACTTATTCTTTAGGGCTAAATTGACTGAAAGGTTATAATCTTGTTGTGATGCTGTTAATGGTTCTGCTATGGAATTATCTTCCTGTCACTGTCCTGGTGCTGTGATTCTGCTTGAGAAGAAGAGAAAGATATGCCATTTAGCGGACGCTTTTATCCAAAGCGACTTACAGTACTGAATGCATAAATTTTTTTGTATATGTGAACCCACAACCTAAGCTTTGTCAACACCATGCCTACTGAGCCACACAGATCCTGATTGTGCGCAGTATGTGCGTGCATCCCCATGTGCATGTATGGTTTTGAACGTGTCTATATGTGTGTATGTGTGTGTATTATGGCTGTGTTTTTCCCCAGGCCTGTTTGTGTAGCAGGGCGTCCAGGTGTCACTGTGATGGAGTGAAAGGCAGCAAGGTAAAAACAACACCGGACTACAGATTCTCCCTGAGAAAGAGACTGACAACACACTAAGATCTCTCTGACTTGTGTATTGTTTTTTGAAGTCATCTGCCTGCGGTGTCTGCACCCCAGTGGCTATGTATGGTATTTCAACCCCTCATCGAACCTGATCTAATGAATACATTTGCACTGTATAACCACTGATGATTACACTGTATGAATCACTAAACTGCGGAATGGTATTTCATAAATGGTACATAAATGTTTGCATTGTGATAATGTTCAAGCAACTTGCTCAAAGATGTTGCGGGGCTGAACAATTCTGTTATTTTCAACAACTTTCAGATCTCATGTTACCCCTGGATATTTTATATCAGAAATTGATGGAGGTACATACATGTTGATATGCCCGCTCTTTTGGATACTTTGAAAATAACTTAAAATAAGTTTGTAGCCTTTATCACAATAATGTGAACTAATAGTGACTCTTAGCCCCTCCAGGGGTGTCAAACTCATTCCATCGAGGGCCGAGTGTGTGCAGGTTTCTGTTGTAACCAATGCATTACACCAGGTGATTTCAATTAGGTTCCCTCCTTAGTTGAAGAAGTGAGATAATTAGTGAAATCACCTGGTGTAGTGCATTGGCTGCAACAAAAACCTGCACACACTCGGCCCTCGATGGAATGGATGGAGTTTGACACCTGTGCCCTAGACTTTTTGTCCTGTTTTGATTGACCCTTCCTCCTATGTCTGCAATATTCAAATGTATTTGTGAGCCCATCCCTTGCTGCCACGTCCTTTAGGGGAATTGGGGAAAGTGCAGACTATTAGGCACCTCCTCCAAAACACAGGTAGCCAGTATGCAGCAGTCCACCACCTGAGCTGTTCAGTCTTCGTCACCTTATGACTGCACTACTTGCACAGCTGGTGCAGGCAGGCTGCAGACACCCGTCTAAATGAGTCTGTACTGCGGGATGAGACAACGAGCCCCCTGCCGACTGAATGCCTCCCTCCCTGGTTGATGCTTTGGCCAAATATGGGCTGGGGGGCTGCTGGCCACAGTACTACGCACTCTTAGCTGTTAAAGCCACTGCTGGCCAGAATTGTTTGTTTATTTATTCATTTATTTATCACAGACATAGTGTTTCTTTTTTGCCTTTGTAGTTTTATATTCTTGCCCCAATAAATACAATATTACAAGTTTTGCCAGAATTAATTAAAACGTTTCATAAATGTCATACATAAGCCTAATCATAATGTATGCCATATTGTGATGATCGGACAACTTCAGGTTTTACTTTCTCACACCATCTAGCTGTAATGTTGACAGAGCAAAAGATTGCAGCATTATGTGCATTTTTTAAAGTTGTATTTATGAGTTTTCAGAACATAAACTTAACATACTTAGATTCACACAGGACTGAGGGGACTTAAGTTTCACTTTGCTTTATTGACAAACATACATTTGCATCACCAAAGCACACAAAAAACAATATCAAAATAAACAATCAAAATTTTTACAATTTACAGTGATAAAAATGATCATTTAGAAAGTTCCCTTTTACTCAAATCCTGATTGGGGTAACTGACCAAGCCTGTCACTTGCAGGGAGACATGGGATATGCTGGGTATGATGGTCCTCCAGGAGGGCCTGGTTTCCCAGGAATAGAAGGTTTCCCTGGACCAGTTGGCCCAAAGGTGATAAAATCCCTTCATGCATGCACTGCACCTCCACACATATTGTATATACATACTGTACATACATACATACAATCAACCAAGAAATGGTTAAACAACTACAAAATGATTGTTTTGCAATGGCCATCTCAGTCTCCAGACTTGAACACGATTGAAAATGTGGGTTTTAATTGAAGAGGGCAGTCCACAAGCGCAGACAGAAGGATCTGAAGGATCTTTAAAGGTTCTGTTTGGAGAAATGATCAAAGTTCCCCCCCAATATGTTCACCAATCTCATAAAACACTAGAAGACGACATGTTCATGCAGATTTATGCCCGTTGGATTTTATTTAAAATAATTATTAGGGGTGTGAATAATTGTGAAACACATATTTTGGGGGAAATATATGACTTATTATTGTTTGTGTTCTTTTTTCTGTTCATCTTTACCAAGGGTGTGTATAATTTTGGAGTTGACTGTACATACTGTACATATATACTGTACACCCAATAATTGCTCCACAAACGCCAGACAGCACACATGGTAAAGCCACTACCATTTTCACCCCTAAAGCCCTGTATGTTTATCCCACACTCTCTTATTAACCCAAACAGCCATTTAAACAGAGACTCCAACCCCCTATGGATAGATAAGTAACACACATTCAATATTGTGTGGTCATTCATTCCAAACCAAACACAAAACTCCATAACACATTCAATGAAAATACATAATGACATTAAAATAATGACAACATGGCCCTAACATTGTGAAATATATTTTCTTTATATTTACATGCTGCTGCTGCTCCTGGCCGGCTGCTTCCAACATGGGAATACTTTGCTAGGTGAGTACAACACCTGTAAATGTATGCAAAAGTGCATGGGATAAGTCTTTATCCCCCATTAAGAATATGTTTCTCTTGCTGTAAACGGGCATAAATCATACTTTTGTCTTATTTAGTCATTTAATAACTCTTACTAAGACCACACATAGACAATAACCCTAGAAGTATAATTGCTTCAGCAAGCTTGACAATGACCTCACAGTGTTTTGTGATACACAAAGTAATATTGTAGTGGATCCCTTGTGCTAGAGCAGGGTCCCCATGTTCCTGGTGGCTATCTGAATTTATGTCTTCAGAAATTATATTGTGATCAATTTGATCCTGCTGAATGACAACGAAAACAGCCACCCATCTCAGAGCAACCAACCCTGTGCGGCAAGGTGGCAAATTTATGTCTGAAATTATATTGACCATTTTCCTGCTTGTACAGCCACCCATCACAGAGCAACCTGCAAGGCAAGGTGGCAGCAAAGATACCTAGCATATTAGCTTCTCAGTGTTGATCCAAGGTCAGCGTATATAATATAATATATAATATATGCCATTTAGCAGATGCTTTTATCCAAAGTGTATCCTTTCTCAGTCCTTTCCTAACGATGATAAGCAAATCAATAAATTGACCAAGGACCTCTACTTCTGGGAACCTACCCTTTTGATTCATAGCGGGAAACTCAGTGAGTTGGCAAGCTCAAGCCAGCTGGCTTATGGTCCCTAATGATCTCTTGCATAGTTAGCAAAGGGTTAGCTGAAAAGTTTTAACATGGGAAACAAAATAATAATCATTATTTGGGGAGGGGGATCATTTGAACATCCCAACCCTAACTGTAGCCCCAGTGTGTCCAATTAGAGTCCAGCGTGGGCCTGCTGGGTTTTCAGGGCTTTCTGTGGGGAATCCCGAGTCCAATCTTGGCAGTTTTGTAAATTTGTGCTTTGGAGATGTGTGTGTCAATAATATGTTTTTGTTCCACAGGGAAACATGGGCACTCCTGGACTTTTTGGACCCAAAGGCTCACGGGTGAATGCTGATAATGAATACTGTGTGTATGTGTATGTCTGTGTGTGTGTGTGTGTGTGTGTGTGTGTGTGTGTGTGTGTGTGTGTGTGTGTGTGTGTGTGTGTGTGTGTGTGTGTGTGCCTGTGCAGTGCATTAATGCAGTGTGTTTCTGTGAGCGTGTTTTTGTGTGTTGTACTGTATGTGTGTTCAGTGTACTGCATCATTTCTCTCTGGTGATTTTAACAGGGACTTCCTGGCCACCCAGGATTCTCTGGAGCACCAGCACCACAGGTGAGTTTCTTACCCATACTCTCCTTTCTTTCCCTGCCCATCTATTATCCTGTCAATTCAGGGTTCAACGTCAAAGTGCTACCAAGTAGCTCAGTCTGTGAAGGCATTGCCACAAGAGCAGGTAGGGCCCTATGGCCTAGGCTTCACAGGTTCAGGCCTGGCCTATGTCATCCGATGACTATGACCTGGAGTCCTCTGCAGGTAGGACCCTTTTGGTTTCTGTCCTGACAGGCGTGGGGTGGGTTTCATTTGGACAGGGATACTCAGGTCTCCGCTGCAAATTAACTCTCTCTTGCTCGCTTTTCCCGTTTGTGAACCACTATTTTTCAGGGCTTCCCTGGAAATTCAGGACCCATGGGGCTTCCTGGAATCCCAGGATGCAATGGAACAAAGGTAGGTCTACGCCGCCTGTTATACCCATTGAACTCATCACACTCGCACACATTGAACTCCTCACACTCACACACACATGTTCATGTCCTGCCACTCAGACATGTACGCACACCTCCCACACAAACACACACACCACTATGCAGGTTCACTGATTGACAAGTCACTCCAAGACGAGAACATAGAACAGATAATACCTCTTTTCATATCTCTAGGGCGACAGGGGATATCCGGGGTTCCCTGGAATGAATGGACCAGTCGGACTACCAGTAAGTCCTGCTTGCCTGGTGGCTTCTGTAAACAGCTACTGTTGTTTAGCTGTAATTCGTCAACAAGACACTGGACATGTCTTCCCTTCATCAGCTACAGCAGGTCATGTGACTATGAACGATCCC